>JABFDZ020000016.1:14880554-14908259 GCA_019775955.2 Pollimyrus isidori
TATTAAACTAACTACCTGGGAGAACTGAAAACAAGGCCTGGATTTGGAATTGAGGTCCAGATTTGAAGAACCCTGCTATAGATTGATACATTTATGAACACCCTTGATCTGGGATTATAGCATTAAGTTTCTCTGATTCATTGATTGTTAAAAGTAAAACCTGTGGCATAATAGAAGTTAGAGTATAAACTGTATAACACCAGTAATTCCCCTTGTTGCTCTTGGTTGATAAACCCTAAACTGGTTCCTGCCTACAAGCTGAAGAATACGCATATAATGCGAACAAACAACATCAGCCACTTTGTCGAGGTTTTTGCGTGTGTTACAAAAATGCATAATATAAATACGTTTTGCATTTCAAAGCAATGAAGTATTCCTTTAAATTCTATAGTTTCAAGTAATGTTGTTTTCTTAAAAGTAATGTTGTTTTCTTGAATATATAAAAATAGGGTAAATATTTGTTGCAATATGCATACCTGATGTTCTTATGTTCTCGCACACCTGTTTGTCATGTTCCATAGTACAGTTAGAATACTCAAGTACATAGGATGGTTAAAATACCCAAGGCTTTCTTGCCCAGCTCCAAATATCAAGGACGCATCAGTTGCATACTCACCAACGAGAGCAATCGCATGATTCATTTTGGCCCAAGTTCATTCACGGGAGGCATATTAGTAAGGCCACTTTCGCGAAGAACACAAATAGGTCCTTTCCATTCTTGGTATTGATAAACAGCCAAGGAGGCCCTCTAGACCGACCACGTTCAGACGTCTCTGGAAAACCACTCCCACATCACTTGTTACGTTCTTTTTTAGCTGCTGATCTGACTGCTCAGACTAGCCCTCTCCGTGCAGTATCTGTGAGCCTGGCATTTGTCTCATTTTGATTAAGATGTTTGTCTGGTTGCTATGTGTTCCTAAAATGACGCAAGCAGGACAGGATGCAATAGATGCATGTTAAAAACACAATTTCCCAGGACGTAAGCATAAAAAAATATATATTCAAATTAAACTCAAATTCTGAAGTTCTGAAACTCAGTGTAAGGACAGTTTAAAGCCATAGTGTTTAGTGGTGTGTTTATAAATGTATGACCTGCACACCATTATATGAAATTAAGTGTTGCTTCACTGTTAAATGTGATGTCATGCCATTTGCCATTATGTTGATTTTACACAATACTCTCCCTCTCTTCAGCAACAAACTCGGGATCTGTGTAAAAATATCTGTCTGCCAGAGAACATTGCACCTTCCATGAGATTAAGCCACATCAGCATTCATATTGATGATGACTGTCAGCTCAGTGTTATTCTCTCTCTCCAATAATATCGATGAAAGAAGCACAAAACACAGGGACCTATAAAACAGAAAGCAGTAGTATATTATAGGAGTACAAGTATTCTGATTTAAGAGAACATTACTTGGAACTACAGAATTTATAGGAATACTATATTGCTTTGCAATGCAAAATGTATTAATATCATGAATTTTTGTTACACATGCAAAAACCTGGAGGCAAAGTGGCGGATGTTGTTTGTTAGCACTGTATGCGTGACGTTCTATAAAAACAGCACCTTGTAGGGAGGAACCTGTTTAGAGAGTAGAATCTATAGTCCTCACAAGCAACAAGAGGAATTACTAATGTACAGTTTATACTCTTTGATCTGGGATTGGAGGAGAGTAGGATTAAGTTTCTCTGATTAATTATTACCGTTAAAGTAAAACGTGGCATAATAGAAGTTGTTACAAAGTATAAACTGTATAACAGCAGCAATTGCCCATGTTTCTTGTAGTCTGTACTACCTTCTATTTTGCCAGTTTTAACCTAATTATAAGTTTGCGGTGCTCAAAAGTAGTATTTTCCCCTCAAAAGTAGCATTTTTAAATAACTTTCCAACAACATCCTCTTTGTTTTAAATGTATATAACTTATTTTCAGGTGACACTGTTCTAGATTTAAGTCCAACACCTTACTTGAAATAAGATTAGAAATGGGTATTTTGAGACAAAATTGAGTTAAGTTGGCATTCTTTTACTAGTATCAGGCAATGTTTTGTAATAATTCTCCATTTCTAGTGAATTTACCTTTCAATAAGCTATACAGCAGGAATACTGTTCTAGATTCAAAACATTTACCTACTGCTTATAAGACAATAAATGAAAAGTACTGAGTTGCAAATCAATGGCTTTATTGGTAAAGCCCCATGAACAGAGAGGATATGACTCAAAACAATATTTTTCCAAGACTTTTTCACTTAACAAGATATCCAAGATGCACCGTCTAAAAACAAGTTCCTATATCTCACTGAAAAGTTACTCTGTAGCTGATTGTGTCTTATTTTAAGTGTGATGAGATATTTTGACTAGAAATAAGACAAATATACTTGGTAAGATTTTGAGCTTTTGCAGTGTATAAATTTGGGTTTCAGTTTACTATTTGAAGAGTGTTTTACTTAAAAGGAAAAGAAATGGAAATTCAATTGATATGCTGCATAGTGATATGCTGCTGTGTGTTTTGCATGGAAATGAGTGGAACTACAAATGGCAAGGAGCTTTGAGGAGCTCACAGATTCACCAGACTTCCGATAAATGTGCTGCAGAGCATCTGAAGGGTTCTAATAGGTAAGACTAACTTTATCGTGTGGTTCTGTCTAAAATGCTCAAATGTGACATGGTGTTTCAATCTTGCATTCATATTTACTCACAAAGAACTGCCTATTCTAGTTCAACAAACGAGGACAATTGACAGAGACAACATCTTGTCCAAAGATATTGTACAATTATTTTGTAGCCATAAAAAAGGCTCGTCTTAAGCTACCTTAATTTAAAAACGCTATTGTACTGGTCTGAAGGTCAAGCTATTTCTCAGTTTTCAGTGATATCACATAATGCATAACAAATGAATACGGGGTAGCAAAGAAACACTCAATGACTGATTAGATTTTTTTAGCTACTTAATGTCATCTTAGGACTTAATGTGTTAGGTTCTTAATGTATTCATTTTTATGCACAAATTCTATAAGATTACTTGCCAATTAGCTTTCACTTTGCTTATAGCTTCAAAAGTTTACCACGTGACTTCTTTGTCGTCTGCGACATGCCGCGAGATGGGTGACTGAGGGCAGAAGTTTAGATCAGAAAATCATTGAGGCCAGTGTTGTAGATGTGGTTTCATTGAATTCAAGCATTTCATTCAGTCCCATTGCCACAGGTGTATTTAAAATAATAATAATAATAAAAACACCGAAGTACCTTGCCCTGCAGACAGGTTTACTGACATTTGTGAAAGATTAGGTTGCTCTAAAGAGCTCAGTGAATTCAAGAGTGGTACTATTATATAATTCCACCTTTGTAATAAGTCGACCTGTGAAATTTCTTTGGCACCCAACAGCTGCTAGATGTTCCATGGTGAACTGAAAGTGGTATTATTACAAAGTGCGAATGTAGTAACTACAGAAACTCAGCCACAAAGTGGCAGACTACGTAAAGTAACAGAGTTGGGTCACCGAGTGCTGAGGTGCATTGTGGGTAACAGTCCTCAGTGCTCTGCTGTTGGTTCCCCCTATGGTTTGCCATTCCATCCATCTCCATATTGATGCCTATGGCTATAGAATGGAATGTTATAAAAGTTCTTGTAGGTGTAATGGCCTGGTGCTGCATACTTTTGTACCTCTACTGCATAAATGCATGATGGTTGTTGTGGAAAGAGGCAGGTCATCACAGGAAATATGGCCAGGTGTGTCTTGGAAAGACACCGAAATGAATAAATGACTAATGCAAAGATGGCAAGATAATGGCACTGATGACTAGATGTGCTCAGGAAAATGCAGCTGGGTCATGTTATTGCCGTCGTTCACTTCTTGGGCGCCAGGAGGATGGGAATACAAAGTAGAATTACAGTTTAGTCAGAAAGCCCTAACAAAGTCGGATAGTAATCATTGAAATCCATCCATCCATATTCTTACCACTTCTCCAGCATTAGGTGGACTTTAGGTGGAGTCAGAAAAGAGGGGCTTTCATCTGGTGCCAATAAGACGAGGAGGGGACAGCTGAAATAGCACTTGGGAGAAAAACTGCTTGATTTCTTCCAAAAGCATTGCTTTGGAAGTAAGCATCCTGCTCTGCCTCCGCCCCATACCCAGCCATGACTGCCCCCTTTATGCACCTTCACTCGTACACACACCAGAACTTGTTTCCAGGAACTTTTGGGGTATAAGTGTGGATAAAGATCTATTCTTATTTTACTTTTCAGCTGCCTTTTCAGTGCTGGAACATGTGCATGACTAATTATAGATTCTGAAATATGCCAATATTTGAGAAAAGCTTTCAGATTTCCATTTTTTTCCTCATGTACATATGTTATTGTATTCCACAGGCTGACTAAGGTTATTGAACCAGCTATGTTTCTAATCCTGTTAATGTCAGGTCAGTTCCCTCTCAGCACTGTCACAAAAAAAAAAAAAACATACAAATTGACATTCAAATTCAGACGAGATTGATGCATGCATAATTCATTTGTTATGTGTGATTATTATTATTTTTTTTTTACAGGATTCTACCCACTGACTGTCAGTCTCTCTTATCACTTTCACTTTATTGACATTAGAATGACTTGGCCTGAAGCTCAGTCTTACTGTAGAAAGACCTACGATGATCTGGCTACCATTGATAATCAAGATGACATGCAAAGGCTGATTAACAGTATAGGCCTTGCTTACACGGGAGCTGTCTGGATTGGACTTCAGAAGCCAGGTGGATGGAGATGGCAGTGGTCCCAGGAAGAGCAAAGCTTCTACAGTAATGTTGAGTTCTATAACTGGGCTCTGGGTGAGCCAAACAATAATGCTGGACAGGAGAATTGTATTGTCGTAAGAGGCTTTGGATACTGGAATGACTGGACCTGTGATTTCCTGTCCTACTTTGTTTGCTATGACGGCAAGTAGTTTTTCCATAAATTTGACTACTAAATTCTGGTAGCAGACATTTGCAATTATTATACTGGAACCTACAGTTCTTGCACTTTTCCACAAACACCAAAAAATAACAAAAGGTGACTTACAAAGGCTTTGAGAATACCACACATATATACACAGTATATGAGTCATGGTGTGTGATTCTGGGTCAAGACACTGTGCCTGTGATTGGAAAGTAAAAAATATGCAAAACATGGATGATTTTATGGATTTTTAATGACCAAATCCTTCCTTATCTTTAGGTAGAATTTCCACCAATCAGAAATACATCTGGATTACGAAATTTATGACATGGACTGACGCTCAGAGTTACTGCAGAACGCATTACACAGACCTTGTCACTATTAACAATCTTTATGAGAACCAGCTGATATATACAGTGGCATACGGGACACAGGTGTGGATTGGATTGTTTAGGGACACCTGGCAGTGGTCAGACCAGGCAAACTCCACATTCTACAGCCGGAAATTAGCAGAACTGGGGATGATGTCAGACAATTCAAAAACATGTACTACTGTCGACTCTTCCGGAAATTGGAACAGTCAATACTGTCTTGACAGTTACCCGTTTGTCTGTTATAGAGGTAAGTTGTATTCTATAGACCTTGTCATATCTCTGGGCCCGCAATCACCACACTAGCTGTGGAAAACTGAGCATCCTAATACATCGTCTTCAGTAACAGTTGAACTCTCAAGTAAACTTCTTCACTTAGCATCAGAGTGCTCAAAACACACAACACAGGGCAAAAAGCAACAAAAAAAAAAAAACAAAAAAAAACAGAGCATTTACCGCTTAGCTGCTGATCCCTGCACAGCAGATAGGCATACCTTTTGATTTTAAAACACCAATGAAAGACAAGTTTCCATAGAACCTTGTCCATCATACCAATTCCACCATGCAGTCTTAACATCCGGAATTTGTTTCTTTTTTTTTGGTTATGGAAGATGATTCATTAGATCATTTCTTTCAAATGTGTGTTCCGATTCAATATGTGATTTAGCCATCAGCGGACTAAAAACAGTGGTCAGCGTGAAAATCAGAACCGACGGAGATGTGACAGACTACAGCGAACTTGTTTTAATGCAGGTCAGTTGATTTCTCTCTCTTATCAGAGTCTCCCGTTAGAAGAACACAATAGTATACTGATAGCAAATGGAAACACGCAGTTTTGTGATTATCCAGCTACGCAAGGAACTGAGTGGTGGAGGGGCATCAGAAAACGTTACGCTACGCTGGCAGACTCAGGCTGATGGGCAGATCTTCCACTTAGTGGAGGAACAAGGTACAGCACTGCTTGTCGGTGCAATTTCATCAGCAGCGTCTTCACAGTGTTGGAAGGGCTCTCTACAGTATTACTGCATGCGTTTTTCTTCTAGGGCTCCTGGAGGAAGAATGCCCTGGAGGTCAATAGGCCCATAATTATATCGCAACCCAGCAAGGATTTGATCTAGTGTCTTGAAATAGGACACAAAACCCCAAATTTGGCAGATTTCATTTCCATTTTTGATTCAGAAACCGGATTTACCAAAGACATTTTTAATGGCTATGCTAGCCATTAAGAAAATAAATGTATATGGTTAGATTTGTTTTAAAGTTTGCTTTTTTGAATGATACCCAGAAACCAGAAAAATGAGTGTATTTGATTGTGACAGAAAAAACAATTACAGCCTGTTTTGACTAGGCACAAAACAGCATTAGAAAAGTGTTCAACGATAAACCAAGTTTGTGGTCCTCACAGTTAACAATAAAGGCAAGGCTTGTGAAACCATTTCAAAATGGGCAAAGATAAGTCAGCAACTTATCAGTGGCAAAGTTAGATATGAACAACATGATAGATAAAGGGGCACATTGAGATAAGCCAGCATTTGTAAACTACAATTTCAGTGAAAAGCATCTGGATTTCACTTAAGCAATGAGTACTTGCTATGTAGTGATTAGTCAGTCTCCTATTAATTATCATGAATCTGTCACCAATGGTAATTAAAAACAGGTGGATGAATTTCTCTTCAATTAACATGGTAGTGTAGAAATCTTATCCTTGTACAGAGTGTCCTCCCTGACTTGATTATCTGGTCACCCTAAGATTGGTTTTAGGCAAGTCTATTCTTTCCAACCACAATATCTATTACACAACTCAACCATTATTTTAAACTATTAAAATCCTGCATTTAATAACTAGCAAATGTTTTTATTGAAACAACTGAAACTGAGAAACACTTGCTGAAGAGTAAAATCATATAAGCACAGTATTTTTTATAGTCTTGCATTAGAAAGGAATGCTTTTCTACCCTAATTTTAAATGAAATTCAGCATATAATGTAGTAATATTAACATAATTAAGTGCGGCCGTTGAACTATTTCTTTAATAGATAATAGCCCTTGAAAAATAAAACAAGTTAATGGTTATAAATCCCTATATTATGATAATATACCTCAAAATCTGATAATGATGTTAATTTATTTCTCACCAATTAAGCACGTCATTTGGAGGATTCCGGCGTACTTCCATAGCCAAAAACTGCAGGCAGATTTAAAGACTTCTCAAAAACTTCCTTATACACTAGTCAGTTGTTCCTAATAAAGAGAATGATTAGAGTAAAACAGCTGCATCATGCAGCTGTGGTAAGTGGAAACCGGTAGTCAGTTGAACACCCCCCCCCCCCAAGTGAATTAGTTCTTTTGCATTTAGTGATCTCAGGAGATAAGGGCTTCGGGAAGAAACCACAGCACTGAAACACAAAACTGCCACAAAATGCAACAGTACTATATATGCATTCATTAATAAAAACCGCCACTTATTCGGCCACTTATTGTGCTGAGGGATCGCGGTGACTCTGTGCCTTTAAAGTCTAGACACACCCACGCACGCAAGGGGAAGCTGCCGCTTTGGGTGGGCGGGACCTCTGCCACGTCACACCACTGAAGTGAAAGTAAAAACAGGGAAAACGGGGGTCTTTAAAGTGTGGCCTGTTTGGAAATAGATCTGGGAGCACAGGGACCCTGCTCAGTAGGTGAGCAACACAGATGATTGCTTGTGCTTTACTGACTTCTAGTGTTACAAATTCTTATTTTTCAGTGGCCTTGTTGTTAAGTTTTCATGTATTGTAAAAATGTGTTAATAGCATATAAACACAAAGTTTATTCATTTAAATAATCGTCTACATACATTTAAGTAAAAATCCAACAATGTAATATGTAAAGTCAGATTAAGGACAATTTGTTTTCAGTTTGGTCTGTTCACAAAAGTTTTGCATTTTCTCAGTGGACTCTGAAACACTACAATCTATGGATTTTAACATGTAGTGTACACAATAACCTCCAGTTAAATATTTTTTCCCTATTGGTATATAAATCGACAGCAGAAAAAATAATCTGAATATATTTAAACTGTTCTGCGCTACACTGATGCATTTTTAGTAGCCGATCATAATGCACTTGTTTTCATGGTTATTCCTTTAGAGGTTGTGAATCTCAGAAATCATCTGACATTACTTCTCCAGAAATGGCATCTTCTGGCCTCCTCCTGCCCGAGGAGCTGTATCACTGCTCCATCTGCTTAGATGTGTTCATAAGCCCCATCTCACTGCCTTGCGGGCACAGCTTCTGCATGGCCTGTATCAGGGATTACTGGAGCAGTCGAACTCAGTCACACTGCCCAATGTGTATGAGGTGCTTTGAGAATACACCTGAACTCCATATAAATACTTGCATCGCTGAAATGGCAAATCATTTCAGAAGGATGCTTGACAATTGTTCTGCGGCTGGAGAGGTGCCCTGTGATGTCTGCACTGGGCAGAAACTCAGGGCCCAAAAGTCCTGCTTGGTGTGTCTGACCTCTTACTGCGAGACACACCTGGAGCCTCATCTGAGAGTCGCAGCCCTGAAGAGACACAAGCTGGTGGACCCCGTGAAGAACCTGGAGGACAGGATGTGCAAGGAGCATGAGAGGCCCCTACAGCTGTTCTGCAAGCAAGATCAGATGTGCGTCTGTGTGCTGTGCATTGAGACAGAGCACGAGAAACACAACACTGTCCCTGTGGAGAGACAATGGGCTGTGAAGAAGGTGAGTAAAACGGTGATATTGTTCTGTCTAATGTATTTCTCAGGGTCGCTTGGTGGTTCAGTGGATAACCCTGTGGCTCATCCCCAACGCTGCGGGTTTGAATCCCAGCTTCACACTCTGTGTGGAGTTTGCGCGTTCTCGCCACGTTGTGCAGGTTTCACTCTGCCGCACACAAACGCACGGTTGGATAGATGTATTGTTTGATTGTGTTTGTTTATTCTTTTTTCGTTATTTTTACAGATTCACTTGGAAAAGAGAAGGACGGGCATTCAACAGATGATTCGGGATAGAGTAAAGAAAGTGGAAGAGGTTGAGCAGCTGGTAAAGCAGAGCAAGGTGAATCATCATTTTTATGTAACAAAGACAGAGAGACAGATTCCTTAATGGCGGTGCCACCCATGCATTAACGGGCCATGATCACGTTTCGATTAATACATTTTTGCACAAACACTTATGACTCTGGAGGCTATCCCAGAAAGGGAAGGACAGGCGACGCTCTCAATGGGATGCCGGGGCACAAAGTAACAAACTCTGGCCAATCAGGTGACACCAAGTCACTTAATATACATTTTTGGAGAAAACCACATTATTCCCCAACAGAAACCTAAAAACATGGAAATTCTACAAACAGAGCCATGCTGGGAATCAAACCAACAACCACTGATGCCAAAGTAGTAACCACTAACCCCCCCCCCACCCATCACATTTCTGGTTTTACCGTATCTCCTGTTTGCCTCCCAAAAGGTTAGAACAGAAAAGGAGATTGAGGAGAGTGTGCGAGTCTTCACCGATCTAATACGATCCATTGAGAGAACTCAAACAGAACTCCTTGAGGTGATAGAGGAGGAGCAGAAAGCCACAGAACGGAGGGCTGCAGATCTCATTCAAGAGATGGAAGCGGAAATCGCTGAGCTACAGCGGAGAAGCACTGAGCTGGAAGAGCTCTCCCAAACTGAGGACCACATCTACTTCCTACAGGTCAGTGAGCTTTACTATCGGCTACTGCTCTACGTGGATCTATTTAGAGATGACACTACACAACTTCCATGCTGATGAATTATTTCCCCTGTCACTGTAGAGTTTCCCACCCCTCTGTGATGATCCACAGACCAAAGATTGGTCTGATATCAATATTCACACTGACCATTGTGTGGGGACCAAGTGGAATGTCTATGGTCAGCTTGGGGAACACATCAGCAAAGTAATAGATGAACAGCTACAAAGTGGTTTGTACCTTAGTTATTCACTTACGGATCGCAATTCAAATATTACACCAGAAACACACTAATGCAAGTAAAACTATCTAACCTTTATATTACTACCATAGCCTATTGAATTGCATTTACAGATATTTATATTGACTGTCAGTAAGAGGATTTGCTTTTGTGTCTTCTGTCACAGAACTCAGGAGAATACAGAAATATGCTGGTGGGTGGCTTCTTAAACATGAATAATTATCATTAAAATGAACTAAAACTGACCGTATTTTGCCCATACATGATTTATGAAGTATCGGAATTTTACTCTATGCAGTTGATGTGACCCTTGACCCCAGGACGGCACACCCAACCCTGCTATTATCCGAGGATGGAAAGAGGGTACATGATGGAGACACTGTGCGAAATGTTGTCGACAACCCGCAGAGGTTTGACTGCTGTCTGTGCGTCATGGCGACTGAAGGCTTCACGACGGGGCGTCACTACTGGGAGGTAGTGGTCAAGGATAAGACAAACTGGGACCTTGGCGTGGTTCGAGAATCCATCAACAGGAAAGGAGAGCTTACTGCTTTCCCAGAAAATGGATTTTGGACAATTTGGCATAGGAATGGGACTGAATATTCAGCAAACTGCTCACCTCCTGTCGCTCTTTCTCTTGCCGAGAAGCCGCAGAAGGTGGGGGTTTATGTGGATTATGAGCAGGGGCAGGTCTCCTTCTACAATGTAGACAAAAGGTCTTCCATCTGCACCTTCACTGGTTATACCTTCAAAGGTAAACTGTATCCATTCTTCAGCCCCTGTCACAATGATGGTGTTAACAATTCCAGTCCCCTGATCATCTCGTCCATCTCACAGTGACTGCCGCATTTAAGGTATAATAATGTGCATTTGAAATTGTTTTTTTTTTTTCGAAGTAAAAAAGGTTTCTATATGTGAGAATCGGCCGCACGGCTAGGATATTTCCTCATTTGCTTTAAGGTCTTTCATAAAAAAAAAAACTAACCTCAGTTTTGTGTAAGGATGTTATAGTAAAAGCATTAATACTGGCACATTATTAGTGATCAATCACTATCGTGAATTGTTTTTTTTTATTGCACATGTCGGGTATGTATGGTACATTTTGTTTCTTCAAATAAAACTAAATTGTTCATGGAGTTGTGGTATTTTATATTAGTTTATTTTGACTATAATTATTTAACAATGATAAGAATAATAATAATAACCATCCATCCAACTGATCTTCCTTATTAATAACAAATATTAAATTATTAAACTAGGAAGGGTTTGCTACAGGAGTACAGTTGGCCAGAACGCCTCCAAAACATTATATCTGACATGTTGGTGACCTAAGGCGGAAGCAACTGCAGGTTATCCAGCCCTCTGAGAGGCCCATGTGATGTATGGTGATGTCATGTATTGTCATTGTTGTAGTTACTGTCTCACACAGTAACAAGCCATTACACTTTTACAGATTAGGTTCCTCCAATAGACAGATTATGATGAAAATCTTGCATTTCTCCTGCAGAGGCAATATGTCTTAAAAGATTAATCTTGTTTTTATTCATCTAAAATAATTATTTATCCAATAGAACGTAAAACTGAACATGGATTCTAGGAAGCAGGAGGAATAAGACTGTGGATAGGATGCTAGGCACAGACATTAAAAATAAAACCCGCACAAGCACAGACAGGACATGCATAATGTTCACCTACAGATGCTCTTTAGCTTGCTGAGAAGCCCCAAAATACTGAAAGTGTACACTGAGCACAGCTGGGAAACTGACCACCCTGAAGGTGTGGAGCTGATACCTCCTAAGCCCTTTAAAAAATGCATAACCTAAAAAAAAGCCAAGAACCAGTGACAGCAGAAAGGCTTCTGGCATACAGTATCAGTCAAAAGTTTGGACACACCTACCCGTAAAGAGGTTTACGTATAGTCACATGCCTGTTGGGCACTTTTACTTTACTCTCTGGTCAGACTCCTCCAAAACTATCTCTGCTGGGTTTGGCTCAGGTGGCCTGGTCATATGTGACACTCTATCACTATCCTTTGTAGGCGGCTGGTTGTGTCCAAACTTTTGACTGGTATTGCATGTATAGAATAAAGGCAAAGGACACTGATCGCTGCGACAGCGAATGGACACAAACCTATGAGCACATTGAGCTTGTTCAGATA
Organism: Pollimyrus isidori; assembly: GCA_019775955.2. Lineage (NCBI taxonomy): Eukaryota > Metazoa > Chordata > Actinopteri > Osteoglossiformes > Mormyridae > Pollimyrus > Pollimyrus isidori. The sequence goes on from JABFDZ020000016.1 coordinate 14,892,981, forward strand.
CAATCTTCCTCTAAGTGCTGTTATTCTCTTCAGCTCCACCCATTCACTATGAAAAAGATAGAGACTCACTTCCAGGGACAGAGGTGGGAGGGACTGAAACTTCTTCAGCAACTTAGAACCGGACACACCTGGAGCAGAGCTCTGATTGAAAGGTCAGTGAAATATCAGTTTTATACTTCATGATTTTGGTAACTTCTGCTCTTTGGAAACTGCCAGCTACAATTAAGTGGAACCACACGCTAAGGCAGCTTGTGTATTTCCGCAATATCTGAACCATAAAAAACGTTACCATGCTGCACTTTGAACTGTTGGATTTTGTAAGTGTCATTATTAGAGGTATTACAAATGTATCTGTATCTGGTTGATACATTATTTTGCGACGCTCATGAATACAATGCGTGACTGTAGGGGTTGGCGGGTCGAGGAACAATACAGTACTTTGTTCAGTTAGTTTAATTATTACTGTATAAACTATTATTATCATGTGCTATATTATAATTTTTCCATCTTGACTACAAATTCGACTTAAAGACAGGTAACGGGTGTATAATTCGTAGCCTGGGAACTGCTTGTATTTGTATTTGGCATACTTTCCCACAGGATTAGAGAACAGGAACAAATTTAGCGCACCATACAGCACACGCGTCATCGGAGCATAATCGGTGTGACGAGGTTTTAAATTACCCTTTTTTACTTTTTTTCTGATTGACGTGCGTTTTCACCTTAACCGTCTCTCTCTACAGCCATTGGCTGATGCGCAGCCACCCTTCAGTTTCATTGGCTTATTAGTTTCACGAGCAACATTTCCTATAGTGACCAATTCAGAATTAATTCCTACTACTTAACCTGCCGGATGTGGGGTAATGGTGAAGAGTGAAAAACATGTCGCATGACCGATTTTAATGACTTTTTGGTCCCACAAATCTCGTGTGTTACGCAGTCGTCCAGTATTGTAAATAATGAGAATGCTGTATCGGTGTATCCGGTTTTGAACCGAGTGAGTGTCTGTGCTAGCAATGAGGAATTGCGCCCCGTGTCTCAGACCAGCTTAAGCGAATACCCCACAGACCAAAAGCAGAATATGTTGACCCCATGGTAAGGCATTTGACAAACTGCCTTAGACGAAAACATATATAAAACATCCTTTTAAATGATCCTTTGTGGAAAAAATAAAAATGAAAAACATCAATTATAACGACGATAGCTAAAAAGGTTTCATTTAAAAGGAAATTCCTAATTATCTTCAGAATTGCAATTTTTTGTCCATGTGTTTATGATGATGCAGGAACGCTGAAATGTATTACTCGGCACAATTCTTTTTAAAAAACATACATTTTTCTTTTCAGGAATGGCATCTTCTGGAACCCTAATGTCTGAAGAGCAGTTCAAGTGCTTCATATGCTCGAACGTGTTCACCAGTCCCGTCTCCACTCCATGTGGACACAGCTTTTGTATAAGCTGTATAAATAAGTTCTGGGATTGCAGTGAAATTCTTAGGTGCCCAAAATGTGAGGAGATCTTCCTTGGAAGACCAGAGCTACTTGAAAATACATTTGCTAAGGAAATGGTTGAACATTTCAAGAAAAGGAAAGCCAATGGTTTAGAAACAATCTCCACTAGACCTGAAGTGCCCTGTGATGTCTGCACTGGGCAGAAACTGAGGGCCCAAAAGTCCTGCTTGGTGTGTCTGACCTCTTACTGCAAGACACACCTGGAGCCTCATCTGAGAGTCGCAGCCCTGAAGAGACACAAGCTGGTGGACCCCGTGAAGAACCTGGAGGACAGGATGTGCAAGGAGCATGAGAGGCCCCTACAGCTGTTCTGCAAGCAAGATCAGATGTGCGTCTGTGTGCTGTGCATTGAGACAGAGCACGAGAAACACGACACTGTCCCTGTGGAGCGAGAGTGGGCTGTGAAGAAGGTGAGTAAAATAATAGAATTCTTCTGAACACATTTAATTTTTAGAAAAGATACAGTATTGTTATTTAGGAGGCGCATTGCATTCACAAAAGAAAAAAAAAAAACAATGTATCTCGTAATTAGAAAAGAGTAAAAAAATGAGAAAAGGTCTCATAATTATGAGTTCCTGATCTCACAATTACAAGACAGTAAGTCATAATTACGAGATGTCTGCATACCCGCCGACATTCCCATTTTCTCTGGGTTTCTTCCACGTGTCAAGGCCATCAACCGGTGCTCTCTTGTTTTATTGAATTATTATTGTTGTTATAGTTATAATTATTTACCCTCCAGGTAAACTCCCGTAATTTACCTCTATCTTTATAAATAATTATCATACATGGATCCATAACTTCTGTTCATCTGATATTACTCGGGTTGCCAGATTGTGTATGAAACATGATATTGACCAGGGTTCTTCAACTCAGGACCTAGATTCCAAATCCAGGCCGTGTTTTCAGTTCTCCCAATTAGTTAGTTTAATAATTGCTGATTCTGATTGGTCAGATGCTTCACACCTGACTGACAGGTAAAGGAAGGCTGGAAAACCAGCAGTGCTCGGACCTCGAGGACCGTGAGTTGAATAACCCTGATATAGACACACTATCCTCACATTGTCAAACATGCAATTTCAATCCATATGCCATTGCAACCTAATCCTAATTTGTTTGTTTACTTGCTGATCTCATAATTCTGAGATACTAATTCATAATTATGAGATGAGTTGCCTATTCTCTTTCTTTTTTGAATGCAATGTGCTTCCATATTCTGTTTAATATAAAATGTTTTTTCGCTTATTATTGGCAGAATCGGGTAGGGGTGACAGGAACGGAGATTCAGCAGATGATCCAGGTCAGACTGAAGAAAGTGGAGGACCTCGAGCAGTCTGTGAAGCTCAGTAAGGTCAGTTCCAGCTTGCTTTTTCTCACTTGAGTTTAGTAGTGCTTAAAGTACAGATGCTCCTCTACTTATCAACGAGATACGTTCCGAACGGCTATTTGTAACTTGAAACGTTCGTAAGTCGTTATTCAATATCATTATAAGGGTACACGCAAGTACAAAGAACTAGCATTCTGGGAGTTTGCACGCTACGCTGCTGTGCGGCCGGAGTAGTGGCGAGAAGTCATACTAGGTAGAATTGTCGCACAGAAAAAAAAACTTGATGTTGCAGACAGGAAACAGGAGCCCAGCGAACACAATTTGGGCTTGCAGTTCTCTTCGTTCGTATATCTGAAAGTTCATAAGTTGAAAGTTCATAAGTAGAGGACCGTTTGTATGTGACATATTAAAAGTCTAGAATTTCACCTCATTTTATAGTTTTTGATCAATCCCCCACCAGACCAACACAAAGAGGGAGACTGAGGAATGTGTGCAGGTCTTCACCGATCTGGTACGCTCCATTGAAAAAAGCCAAGCGCAACTCATTCAGATGATGGAGGAGAAGCAGAAAGCAGTAGAACAGAGAACTAAAGGGCTCATTGAAGAGCTGGGGAGGGAAATCGCTGAACTACACAAGAGATACACTGAGCTGGAAGAGCTCTCTCAGACTGAGGACCACATCTACTTCCTACAGGTCAGTATCCATCAGTTCATATGTCTGTATCTAGAGATGAGCCTAAACATTTCTCCATGCTAATGGATTATCCCACCTGTGGGGTTAGGGTTTCCCATCCTTCTGCAGTATCCCACAGACCAAAAGCTGGTCTGATATCACTGTTCACTCAGAGCTGTTTGTGGGGACAGTAAGAAGTGCTGTGTCTAGACTGGAGAGTCTTCTCAAGATGAAAGAGATCAAACTTTGTGAAAAAGGTCATCTTTTTTTATTCCTTACTGAATTCAATTTTATTGAATTAAACAATACTTACATCACATATGTAATGTATACTTTTCACAGAGCTGACGAGGATCTCCCAGTATGCAGGTATATAAGATATCACTTTCTTAAAGCTATTAGATGTGGTGTGGCTGTTAAGATCCCCATCTACACCTTAGATTTGATTAGATGAACTTTAATGATCCCAGAAGGGAAATTCTTGAACTTGACGGCCCATTCTGTACCTGACAGTGAACGTGACTCTGGACCCCAAGACTGCAAACACTTGGCTTGTCCTGTCTGTGGATGGAAAGCAGGTAAAGGATGGCAACAGTCAGCAGCATCTCCCTGACTCCCCAGAGAGGTTCGACACGGCGCCCATTGTCCTCGGGAAGGAAAGCTTCTCCTCGGGGCGACATTATTGGGAGGTGGAGGTGGGGCAGAAAACGGCGTGGGACTTGGGAGTGGCCAGTGCATCGGTGAAGAGGAAGGGTGTGATCAGATTGACCCCCCAGGATGGCTACTGGACTGTATGTTTGAGGAGGATGAATGAATACAGGGCGTGTGCTGACAAAGCTGTCATGCTCACCCTCGACGCTATGCCCCAGAAGATCGGGCTATATGTGGATTACGAGGCCGGACAGGTCTCATTTTACAATGTAGAGGCCAAGTCCCATATATACACTTTCCATGGCTGCGTCTTCACGGGGAAGATTCTGCCGTTTTTCAACCCTGACTTGAATGATAATGGTGACAACGGAGCTCCACTTGTCATCTCCCCTGTCAGTGTTAGAGAAGAAGGCGTTTGTCTGTAACCGTAAGCAAGGTATGAAAATGTCAGAATTAAGTGTAAAGAGTTATTTGGAGTTAAAGAAACTGTAAAAAGAAGTAGATGTTTTTGTCTGTGTTGGAAAATTAAAATCCACAAATGCACAGCAAAAGGTCATGTTTTATGTTTTATCAACAGACTCCTGTGGAAAAATTATATGTATATTTCACCTTTGCTTGGGTTTGTAGAACAATGTTCTTCACCCGTCCCTGGCCATTATGTAAACCATTTCTGCAGTGAAGCTTTCATTACACACCCAGTCTCTGTCTCACCCCTAAACATGCCCATTGATTCTTCCTCTTCTACCCTCCCCCAGTCCCTCACCCCTGCTACTCTGTTGTCGTCCTCCATCCACCTTTTCCAGTCTTCATCCACCATAATCTGATTACCGACACAGGTGGCCGCAGTCTATTAGCAGGCCAAGCAGATTAGCTCTGGTGCTCCGATGTGACTGGTAGAGGGGCGACACACGTCACCAGCAGCAGCCCGGGAAGAGTATGCAGAAGCTGCAACGAGATGGAATTTTGTAAGACCGGACACATTAATACTGGAAAGTGCGGCGAGTGACAGGGGAGTGAGGCGGACTGAAAGCGACAGCAGCTTCTGCTGGGGCTGAGCTTCTGGAAACCATCAAGCTTCAGGATCATCTGGTCTTCCCTGAATAATCTTCGTTTTGGAGCAGGGCTGCCTTGGCGAAAAACAGGTAATTTGGCAATATATACCTGGCAACATATACCTCCATCTAAGTGAGCTGCAGCATTGTCTTACCTGATGATCCCGCATTGAGATACCAGGAAACACACTCTGGGGTGTGTGATGGATATGAGCAGCGGACGCTGAGATCTTCAGATAGCTTGTATTGGTGAGGAACATCTACAGGGCAGGCATTGTCCCATTCGTGTATGAATGCTTTTGGCATGTTTAAATCAATGAAGTGGTGTAGATGCATCAGCATATACCCGCTTATTAAAATGTAGAAAGCTGGTGAATTCCATTTCTAAAAGTAATTATTATGTGTGTATATTATATCATGTATGTTGTCGTAATGTTTAATAGACATTTGTATTTAGGCAAAGTTTTAGATATATTCTTATTTCAAATAAATGTTTAACCAAAAAAAAAGCAATATTTGCGTCAGGTACTCATTCTGTTGGTGTAATGTGATTTGGCGACGCGGCTGGATTGGCAGGGGAGGTGTGACAATCTGCTGACCCAGGACAGATGGGAGATTAGGTTGGGGCTTTTCAGTCTCTGTGACGGGGACATCCACATCCATGTCATTTTGCATTTGCTGTTCAAGTCAAACAAGTTTCTCAGATCTTTGAGGGTAATTTTCAGCTCAAGAGTGGGTTGGTGAACATCGTTTTGAATTTTAATTTTGTTTTAACTAAGGGCTGAAAGCTTTACACAAATCCTAAACCGGTTCGGCACATATTTATTTTTACTCTTATAGTGTTGGTGATAATATGACTCACTTGTTAATTATTTATGCATGTATGGCAATGGAATTCTTCCCTGAAATCATTTTAACAACAATTTAAAAAGACATATTAATTCTTTTCAGGGGTTCAACGGTTAATGGGCCAGTGTGTTTGAGTATGCAAACGTAATTGATCCTGGATGATCCCCGAGACCACCCTGTAAAGAATTGCTGATTGGCGGCCCCTCTACCTGTGCCACGATGCCATTGGCTGTGGATGAGACTGCAGGGGACCTTCCAGTAAGAGATCACGGCCCAAGAGGAGGTCTTGTGCCTTCAGTGTATGGTGAGACATATTCTGTATGTCTGCCTGCATGTGCTTTTAAGTACCTATGTGTGTTTGTGTGTAAGTTACCTGTCGCTTTCTGCCAGCTTCCCCCAGGAAGGTGAAGTCACCGAGGAGGCCCCAGGTTCTGAAGATAAAAGGTATGACGACGGCAGAGTTTTTCCCATCCGACTAAACCATCTAAATTGAGTAGTATTAATGTTGACTGTATAATTTTACCAGATCGCTGGCCTATGTACCGTATGTCAAGAGAGCAGCTGGAGGAACAGTACTCTCGCCTGCAGGAGGAGAACACCGTCTTGAAGCAGCACTGCCGCACACAGGAGCGCAAGATGCGCAGGTGTCGACAAGGAGGCACCCGGAACGCTTTCTGAGGATGCTGCCACTAGGTGTAAATCGGTTCGGTTCCCAGCCTAAAAAGCGTTTGTGTCTCCATAGATTGTCCACAAGGGTAATGCAGCTGCTGCAGAGGCATCCTGGGGCAGGCAGCGCCTGGGAGAAAGAACTGGATGAGAGCGTGCAGGAACTGGAGGCCCGCGTGGCCACACTGGAGACCCAGAAGGAGGTGCTACAGAGCAAGCTGAACCTGGCCAAGCAGCAATTCCTGGAGCTGGGGCACAGGGCTCATTCCAGAGTGAGAGGTCGGTGAAAGAACGCAAAACACGGAAGTTAGAAGGAGATAAAGTCACTTTCAGCGTTCTGTACTGACGGTTGTCATTGATGTTTCCCTGCTATAGTATGTATACCTGTTTGTTTACATACGACAGCACATCAATGTTCCAATTCCTCCTTTGTACTGTTAGGCGGCGTCCCGGACAAAAGTAGGGGGGTTCGGAGGGCCGCCCTGACTGCACCTCCCCACTGTGGACTGATTTCCCAGGCAGACAGTCGTGGAGAGGCAGGGAGGCCGTGAGTGTGTTTGCCTGTGGGGTGCATGTGGCCTAGCGGTGAGCTTACACTAAAGGGGTTAACATGTGTGCAAAGGATTAGTACTGAGGGTCTTTATAGTTCCCCAGTTATTGCTCCCAGAGGGCCAAATGTTATGAATAACACAAAGCCTACAAGCCATCACCCCTTGGTATTTTTCTGTCGTTCTGGTTTAGGTTTTTTCATATACAGATAGAATTCGCCAAACAGTGGGAAGAGGGTGACCACTGCGGTCTAGATTTGGCCCATGGGCCACCTCTTGGGGACCTTTAGTCTATCCATCCACCCATCCATCCATCCATCCATTCATTACTTGCTTCTTATCCTCCTAGAAAGGTGTATCAGTGGGATCAGGTGGTCCTCAGAATACTCCTTGCACTGCATGACTGTATCCCAATTTGATGTCAACATTTCTCCATCCCTGTAAATTGCATGAGATGGTTTGCCAGAATCTTTTTAAGGCTGATGAAAATTCATTTTCCATGGCCTCCCCAAACTCCCCCCACACCATGTTTTTTGCTTCAGCAACTGCCAGAATGCCAGTACTTGTCAGCTGCTTCAGGACTCCAACCAGCCAACCGATCTTGAAAGGCCTCCAGCCTGACAGTTCCCTTTACCACTAGTGCCCATCAACGGGTTTGGGGATTGCCACCGTGACAGGCATCAACAACTTTACGGCCACAGCTCCACACAACTACCTGAGCAATGGGGTCCCAAAAGGAGTCCCAGAAGTGTGGACCAACGTTTATCTTCAGGCTATGCCCAGCTGTGTAGAGGCCCAGCCACCAGGCACTCACCTTCGAGCTCCCCCCAGGCCTGGCTCCAGGGCAAAGCCCTGGTCTCCCCAATCCGGGCAGGGATGGTACCCATCATGGGAGTTTTATGAATCGCACTTAGTCTGGCCGCTCACCCAAGTCCATTTCGCCTTGGGAGACCATTCCAGGGCAATATCCCCCAACAACCTAGCTCTTAGGAGCACAGAGGCACACAAACCCCTCCATCACCAAAGGGTGGCGATTCATAGATGGTGTTCTCATCTAGCATTTGTTGAAATACTGCTGTAGACATAAATAAGTAATTTAGTCAATCAGTCTGTCTATTCATTGATTCGTACCTCTTCTCACCACTTATTATGACTGGAGTTGCAAGTAGCTTGCAGTTTGGTTATGCAGTTCAGTGAAACAGCATGGAGCGCACCCTGGATGGGATAACTTAGCGACACCCCACCTTCTAAATTCGCTCCACATGCAACAGTTCTCTCCCCAGCAGTGCCACCAGCATGCGGCAGTCAAGGGTGGAGGAGCTGAATCTGACTGCCCTATCGATGACAGACTACGTCAGAGAGAGGGAGAGCGAGGTTACGGAGGCCGTGAGGGACCTAAGGAGACAACAGGCTGATAACAACAGGTGTGCTGCTGCCTGCATCTCTATGTACATGTGCCTGCATGCTGAGGTGTGCTTTGCCGACCAGTGTTCAGAATCTGTGCATGCATTTTCAGTAGAGTAACAGTCAGTTGCCTGTCAGCCATCATTGGTTCAGTATAAAAAACTCCCCAATTCTTTAATTGTCTCATATCAGTACCATGTCTCATCATGCAAAGCATCTTCATACTCCTACCTTTAGATGCATGTTAAAATATGCCTTCTTGAAAATTATTCCAAACAGAAAACATGGCTTTGTGTTATGTTTTTTAAAAATGCACTTTTATAAAGAATACTGCAATGATTTCGAAATTATTTATGTTATCAAATTATCAGTGGTGGGCAGGGTGCCGCCAATCTGCTAACCGCTAATTCACAAAGCTAATCTTTTCCTTGGTGGATTAGCATTTCTGCTAACTTTTAACTTTCCGCTAAAACCATTAGCAGACAAATTAATTTAAAATGGACTTTGAATTAAGCAGAAAACATTTGCCAGTATCACGAAGCTGGATTTCTTGCTTAGCCAGATAACTTGTGAAATTTAAGGTGCCCTAGTTTATTCATTTAGTTTGTTCATTTACATTTAGCCAGACTACCTTAAATCTGGCAAGTTATCCAGCTAAGTAAGAAATCTTGTTTCCTGATGCAGGCCCTTGGCTGCATTTAATGGGTTTCTGGGTTCTGTTTGACAGAGCTACAAACTAATAAAGAGCTGATATCCACATAAATGGCACTATGTTTGTATTCCCCAAGTGGCTACACTACGGGCAAAATGTCAGCATGGGCCAGTTTCGGAATTAGACCTATCTATGTTTTTAAGGGCTGCAGAGCCAAAAGCCAAACTGAAATTAAATTCATAATAAAAGATAGTAGCAGTTTTCGTTAGTGTCCACTAAATTTTTTGTGGTTTATCGGTTTAATGTCGTGGAGTTAGAGGATTAGCAGTCTTCGAAGCTAACTTTTTTGTTAGCTGTGCCCACCACTGAAAATTATGATAAACACATTTCATTCATCTTTAAATTGCTTGTCCTCATCATGGTCACAGGTGTTTTCATATCAATACATCAAAAATGATCATTTGAAAAAATATGGGGTAACTTACTAACTCAGTTACTACTCAAGTACAAATTATGAACAAATATAGTAACTGCATGAAATACATAATTTAATAATGGTGAACACACTTCAAATATGTACGTGACTAACACTTAGCTTCTGGTTAATTAATACATAAAGTAACAGTGTACTACTATATTGTTTGTGCCCCCTAAAGAAAAAAGTGCTACCAAATTTTCAAGTAACCATAGATGGTGACCAATGCATGCATAAGGTACAGCTCCACTCTGCCTGGCTAAACTCTGCCTGCAAATAGTCATGTGAGATTAAAGCAGGTGTGTTCCAGGTATTCATCCATGCACCTGCTTCTGTGTGATATACACTCATCTCCCTTCTGTAGCAGAGTGGCAATACAGGAAGGCCTGGATGTCATTTACCTACAGAAAGAGCTGGCAGATAAGGGAGCGGCCTTGCTAGTTATTCAGGAGAAGGTTGATATCCTGCGGGAGGTAAGGCCTGCCCAGAGAGTCAACATCAGGCTCCGTCTGATACCAGTGTTTAAGTTTGAAGGCAGTTTTTATGGGCCACAAACATGCTCTCTGCACTCTGGCATAAATACAATCTGCAAGGCACCTGTATGTCAGCTGTGACTATTTCATTAGTTAACAGAATTGCTTTTATTTGCTTTTAAACCCCTCACACTCTGCTTTTCCTTTCCCTGCAGTCATATGAAGCCAGGCTAGAAGAGGTAAGAGACACCAGACATACAATAAACACAAAATGGGGTTTTCTCTCAATTATACAGTTATTACAACTTGTAGGATACGTTGTTATTTAACATTATATGACTAAATAGGTTATTCTTACTATATAGTATTTGTTTCCTTGAATGCATTTCAGCTGATCGTACTAAAGTTGGCCATTTGATCAAAATCTTTTGAACAGTATATTCAGTTTTTGTTTTTGTATTAAAAATCTTTGCCAAAGAGTCAAAAGGCACTTAAAGAGTGTCAAGAGGCTCTTCTGCAGAAGGTGGGGGAACTAACAGAAGAGTTGAAACAAGAACGACAGAAGACGCTAACGATGGAAGGCCAGTTGAGTACTGCCACAATATCGGTGCAAGCTTTGGAGGAGGTACGTACTGCAGTTGTTAAAATAGAGCAGAACCTAAATATTAAGGCTTTTTTTCATTGATTAAACTTTTTGCCGATGAGCTTCAGCAGAAAAAAAAAGAAATATTGACAAGGAACCACATATCCCCAAAATATTGTCCTGAAATATCCCGTGAGAAAATGTTTCTGTGCAATACAAAAAATCTCAACAAATGGTTCCTGGTCTGAGAAAATAGCAAAAAAAAATACTTTTTACAGTAAATATTGCCATTGTGGGCAACAAGTGGGGAAATGAATTGGATACAGTGTTAACTCAAGCATTATTAGTGCTTCATAAAAATGAAAATATTATACACAATTGACTATTGATTGAAATGGTTTGTTCAAACATTTGGGGAAGCTGTATATGTTTATTCTACCTAAATGTTTCAAACACTTAACATTTTGAGTAGTAGAGTTTTTACTGCGCCGTACAGGTTTTTCAAAATTATTATCAACCCTGAAGAATAGCTAAAATAAAACCAAAACCAAACTGCCATGATTGGTGTCAATGGAGGACTGCATGCAAGGCAAAGGACCCGACGTCCACATGGTATATGGTGCTTGATGACTGATAGTTTGTCATTTGAGATTTGGTCATAGACCAATAAGATACTGACCTCAAACATGCATCCAAAATCAACAGAGGAATGGTTGTCTTCTTCAGGGGCTACAAATATTAAATGCAAGGGTGCAAATTTTAAAACTTATGTATTCCTCAACAAAATGTTTTCTCTTTGACAAATCGTATTAAAATTACAGTATACAGTTCCCCAGAGTGCTCATGTAGGACATTTTAATTATAGTGAGTGTTGTTTATTTTATACATTATTCATGAAGGGTACCAAAAATTCTAGAGCTCACTGTAAATTAATCCTGCTTGAAGGGGGACTCATATTAGAGCTTCATTTTAAGAACGTATTAAGTATATAATATGATTCATATAAGTCCTGGGGATCGGGGAATTACATTTAGATGTTATGAGTGCTTCCAAAGCCTTGTCTCCCTCTCTTTCCCTCAGTTCCAAGAACGTGTGGCCGACCTGGAAAGAGAGAGGAACCTGCTGAAGGACAATTATGATGGACTTCTGGAAAGGTGAGGTTTTTTTTTTGTATGAGCTGATGACCAAAAATTCTGATGCAATGATCTGATATCTTACTGAAAGTAAAACCTAAAGAAACGTCCTATTCTCATTTTCTCATGAAGATAGCATCCTGGCCAAAATATGCTGGCGTATATATCCCTGCAAGTTGTCCCAGTGACCATTCCTGGAAACCCTCTCTTTTCAGCACCGTCACTGCCCGGGACCATCAGAACATGCATGAGGGCCAACTGGACAAGAACCAAGAGCTGCGGGAGCAGACGTGGTGGGTGGAGATCCACAGACTGCAGGAGGAGCTTAGAACTGAGCGACAGGAGAAGGAGAGGCTGGAGAAGGAGCGGAAGAGAATGCAGCAGGAGACCAACAGCATCGAAGAACTGCAGCAACGAGAGAGAAGTCAGTGAGCCGCCTCAGCTCACGAGCCCCACAGGGTGTGGGCCTTCATAAGCCGATATGTGAAGGTTCCTGTGTTCTTCTTTGTCCACATAAGCATGAAAGCATATTTTCTAGGTAGTTCATTAAATAGTATCTATTTTGTACATGCCTCAGTATCTCTACATGCTTTAACTGAAGAGACGTTTGAAGTGCTTGAATCAAACTTGTTTATAGACGTTTGAAGAATGTCTATTTGTCAGGTATAATGGTTTAGTTCAATGAAGCAGGTGGAGCTGCTTTATGTCTTGCTCTTTATCCTTTTACTTCCTCTTTGTTTTGCCATCCCTTTCCAAAAGGCACCAAAGAGTCGGAACAGGAAAAGCATGCTTCTCTGGAAGAGGAAGTCCGGCACTACAAAGAGATAGTGACAACCCAGCAAGAGAAACTGGATTCAGTGGCTGAGGTACCAAGTCATGACGCAGTTCATGTATGATACTCCCGACTTAATTATTTGTATACAATTACAATAGTCCTCATTCAAATCTATCTTCCTTACTTCAGGCATTTGATATGAGCGTTGAGGACCTCAGTGAAACACTTTTGCAAATCAAGGTATACCCTGACTGAAGATGCAATTTTTAAATGTTCATCTGAAATATGCAGAGCCCCATGCATGACATAACAATAAAAATGATACATTTTCCTATTTTATTCCCACAATGTGGCCACGATTTATTATACACAGTGACAAAAAAAGTTAAGCACCAAGACGCATTGGTAGAAATTAAATGAATCTGCACGTGGTGAAAGGTCTTGTGACTGTATCGCAATAGTCATAATATCAAATCAAATGGACAACAGAGTTGGTAGTATGGGCACACTGCTTATATCCTCTCCTGTGGCAAGTCAGCCCACAGTTGTTGTAACTGGCCATTGGCACTGGGTCTGAGATGATGTCCAAGCTGATTCCACACATGTTTGATTGGGGAAAGACTGGGGGACCTGGCTGGCCACTAGAGGACCTCAACATGCCACAGGCCGCCCATAGACACACATGCCGTGTATGAATAGGTGTTCTCTTGTTGAAAGACTGTACCAGGGTGCTGGCTCAGGAGGGGTAAGACATGCCTGCCGCACAATATAACGATCCTCCATTGGTATGGTCTGTCTTGGGCGACCGGAACCTTCACGTCGGTGTGGGTGCCCTTGCATGCCCATTGGTTCCAACACTGGCGACTGTGACATCTGCATGCCCAACATGCCGGGCAATTGCACAGTATGGCCACCCAACCTTATGCAAACCCACAATGGGACCCTATCAAACTCCGTCAAGTGCTAGTGACACTGTTAATGAGGCATCCTCTGTATCTGGTGAGTAGACGTAGCAGCTCTTTGCAAATCGAATCATTTACATGCCCATCACTGTTCTGCACGAGTACAAAATCACATCGAAATCACACCATTACCTCTGGGTGCTTACATTTTTTTGTCACCAAGTATATATTTTTATCGTTATGTCATGAGCTGGGCTGCGCAGAAACGGTGTCACCACAATAGACACAGGTGATGCAATAAAGAGTATTCCAGGTTTTTCTTTCACTTTTCAAGAAATTCAGACTCATGTTTGAAGCGGAGGAAGGACTGCGCTTTCTGGGTGATGATGGGAAGGTGGAGGAGGGAGGTAGAGAGCTGGCTGATCTTCGGGCTGCACATGCGGAGACTGTGTTAGAGCTGCGGAAGACCAGGGAGATGCTGCTTCTGCAAAGTCGCATCAACAACGATTTCCAGGTGCAACACAAACACACAAAAAAGCAAAATGCATATGCAATATACATACACCAGTGGCATTACCAGGATGCCATTCTGGGGTGGGTATTTGGCATGTTGGGTGGGCACTGGTGTTTGGATTATGTAAGAGGTCTTGGGGAGTCCCCTAGTGGGCAGTTCAATCATGACATGAAAGGGCGACAGCATATATGCTCAACATCTCCAATCTTATTTGTAGTGAGAGCTAGTTGTACAAAGGTGATAATTGGCAGAACAATATTTGTTGATGGGGTGGGGGTGTGTGAATGCAGTGGGGTGATTCTATTAAATCACTAATTACTGATTACATTTGGTCTGTCTCTGATGGGTGGATACACACAGAACAAAAGTAAACAGACACATGCACACACACACCCACATGCACACACACACACACACACAGGTTTGTAAATATATCTTTGTGGGGACTCTCCATTCATTTTATGGGGAAAACTCTAATCCCAACAAGATAGCCTTAACCCCTACCCAGCCCTAACCTTAACCATAAGTAACCAAATAAATATGTTACTTTTGGTATTTCTTTGTTTTTTGATTGCATTCACAGATCTTTGTGGGGTCCTGAAAAATGGTCCCCAAAACACCAAAGTATCAGGTTTTTATCAAATTGTGGGGGACATTTGGTCCCCACAATGTAATATAAACATAACCCCCCATACACACACACACACACACACACACACACATCTGTGAACAGATATGGTCATGGTTAGACATGACAAAACATGGCCATACCTCCATACGTCTTTTATCTGTATTTTAGAGCTGACCAGATTTTCTTCACTGCCAGGCTGAATTGAACATTGTCAAGGAGAGAGCAGAGCGAGAGCGAGAAGAAAGCCAGAAGAGGACAGCAGTGAAAGACAGACAGCTGGAAAGAGCAGCCCAAAGAATCACTACTTTACAGGGTAACTGCTCTGCAAAGTGATTCATTACCTTTAATTAAAAGCTTTACAAGACTTCTGTACGGGTCAAGTCAAAAAAAATGAAATGCCCTTTCCATTTAATATAGATATCCCATCGTGTGGGTTCTGCAAAGTCTCTAGGTGGCAGAG
>JABFDZ020000016.1:15012898-15065979 GCA_019775955.2 Pollimyrus isidori
CCCCCCCCCCCCCCCCCCCCCCCCCCCCCCCCCCCCCCCCCCCCCCCCCCCCCCCCCCCCCCCCCCCAAAATGTTAGTGTAAATTAATACAGAAGTTGATTTGACGTATTAATAGACATAAGCAGTATAAAATGAGATTTTAATGCCAGGGGGATTTATTAAAATTGCCCCCACCTTCCGGCCCGCCCCTCATGTTCCTGATCAGGAATCTACAGAGACAGACATGCTGGGCAGCCTGCAGGTCTTCAGCACCCTGGTCAGCGCTATCCAGAGAAGTCAGGCTGAGTTGCTCGAGATCATCGAGATGAACCGCCAGGCGGCTGAGCGCCAGGCCGTGGGCCTGATTCAGGAGCTGGAGGAGGAGATCGAGGAGTTACAGAGGAGGGGTGATGCCCTTAAGCAGCTCCTACCCTCCGAAGACAATGACTTTTTGCTTGAGGTCAGACAGATTTCCTTTGCTGACTGGTGTGTTGTGGCAGTTGCTTTTAAATTAGTGTTGCCCAATCCAGTCTTTGGGGACCTACAACCAGTTCAAGTTTTTGCTCCCTCCCTGCCAGACAGTCCACATTTCTGCTTCCCACCAGGAGCTGGGAGGGAGCGAAAACATGGATGTGTGGGTCCCCAAAGACTGGATTGGGAGACCGTTTTTAACTGTTTCTGCAAGACATGGTAGATCATTTGCCAATTAGGATTATTATTGCAGTTAGTCCATGAGACTCCTTTATATCACTGAAGAGGGAACCTCTCAATCTTTCTGTCCCTTAATTAAATGTCCATTTTAAGGAGTACTTTTCTTTGGGCATCATAATGTTTAAAACATTTGTTTTGCTGTGAAACCCCCCACAGACTAAGGACTGGTCCAGCATATCGATGAACACAATCTGCGTTGTAAAGGTACACAAGATTGTTTCAAGGCTGGTGGAGCGCTTCCAAGAGGAACTGAAGAGGCTCCCAGAGATGAGTAAGCATGTGGTGCATTTCAATTAATTCACAGGATTCACAATTAAAATTCAATATTATGTTTGAAGTCTAAACTGTAAACCCTGATACAGATAAACAGGTGTGTCCAATAATATTTATAGCACGCCTGACGGCTTCCTTCCTGAACTGTATCTCGGTAGAGAAGGAATGTGTCAAAATAAGTGTACAATAGGTCACGATTCTGAAATGCAACACAAAAAAAAGAAAATAGCTGGTAATGTAAACCAGTTACCAATGTTCCACATTATTGCATGCATCTCCTCTTGGCTTAACTTACAGTATGTCTGAATATTGGTTTCATATTTCTATCTGTCTTTGCTTTTTAAAACAACAATCAGACGCACCATAAACATGAGTTCCTGTCAGTGTGAAATGTCGTCTTAGTTATAGCTACGCTTTCTCTTTAAACAGGTTTACGGGCTACGGCGGACACCTCCCCACTAACATCACAGCCAAGTAAGCCAAAGTGCCAAACAAGACAGAAACTCTTTTCATCTTCAACCATAGTTTTTACCTCAGGAATGTCATTATAAGTAATCTGTCTCATAACAGAACTGGTTGGCAGGATGTGTAAATAAGGAGTCCGTCTTTTTCTTTATTTCAGAGCCTAGGAAGATCCAAGAATATGCAGGTCTGTATTATTCTGTCAATCTCCACTAGTTGTTTTAGCGTTTCCTACTTTAAGCTCAGACGTGACTTTACTCAGCCTTCTTATGGCTTGTTGTTAAATCATCATGACATTCTGGAGTGTAAAACGTTTTTTCATGAAATTAGCTAGTTATTTTATAAAGCACTATTACAAGTGAAAATATCTTTGGCTGTTTCTGAGAAAAATCTAAAAATTGCTTTTTACATCTGCCCTTTCTCTGATGCTTTTCTTCTTAAAGTGGACATCAGGCTGGATGCCAGCACAGCTCATTCCAGGCTGATCCTGTCTGAGGACAGGAAGAAGGTGTGGTGTGGAACCAAAACCCAGAGAGTTCCTGACTACCCGCAGAGATTCAACCGCATTTTCTGCGTTCTGGGCCAGGAGGGCTTCACATCGGGACGGCACTACTGGGAGGTGGAGGTGAGGGGCAAGACCGACTGGGATTTAGGTGTGGCCAGTCAGTCTGTAAACAGAAAGGGTAAGATCACAGTGCACCCTAGCCATGGTTTCTGGTTCTTAAGCCTGAGGGATAAAAGCAATTATGGGTTTCAGACCAGTTCATCCAGCTCCCACCTGAGACCCCAGAAAATAGGTGTCTTCCTGGATTACGATCGGGGTCAAGTCTCGTTTTATAATGTGGAGGCTAAATTGCACATCTACACTTTCCACGGCACATTCTCTGACACCACCTACCCCTTCTTTTGCCCCTGTAGCAATAAATCGGGGAAGAATGAAGCCCCTCTTATCATTACCCCCGTTGTAATGATGGAGTAAAGTTACACTGAAGTATATGTTTACACTTATGACTTGACTTCAAACATAAAAAGAATTGTGTATTTTTACTTTATCCACGCGTCGGTCATAAAGCCAGATAATGCACTTTGAAGGGAAATGTGTTCTGGCTGGCATTTAATTGTGTTATACTTTGAGTAGTGAATATAAATGAAAATATTTATTGTAAATAAGTCAACACAGAAAACACTGAAATAATGTTTTAAAGCTCACTCTCTCATTGTACTGCAATATATTTTCTTTTTCATTGTTTCCTGTGTATAGTTGTTAACAATGTTTGATAAAATCTCTCTTTTCCTGGCTACTGTTCAAAGGGCTTCAAAACTGTTAGTCACTGTAATAATCTTGATCAAGCCTACTTATAATGTAAAATATTATACATTTCTTTTATTATGTTTACGTTTTATGTTTATTTACACACACACACACACATATAATATTTTTACTTGGTTATTGTCAAGTCCAACAACCTGTGAACCTCAGGAACCAGAATCCAGCCCAATTGCCAAAGAACCAGTTAATTAACTGCATTTACTGACACCGTGTACCTTAAATACCATCATGCCTATTGTCAAGTTGCAAAGTATCTTGAGTTTCACCGAGCAGAGCAGTATCTTCCTGTATTCTTGCTCATGTGTACCCACTTTGTGTACATGTAGTAATTTGGTTTTGGTATTTTCCTCTGATGTTACAACCCCTGCCTGTCTTCCCAGTTTTGATGCTTGGCTTGTGTTTTGTGGCCCCCAATAAACAAATATGGATCAATAAACAAACATTAACTCAGAACCGGTTCATCACAGTAATGGGTGAGAAGAGGAAACATGTTACAATTTTATTATTATTCATTTTAGCCATTCCCATTTGGGATAAAAGTGAAAAAAGCAGGAAATCAGATTAACATAAATTTTGCTAATTTTTTTTCATATGCTCTTCACTGTTCCAGTTTGTTTGTTGCCAAAAGAAATCAGGCAACAAATATGATTTATAAGAGTGTGCCAGGGTTTTGTTTCTCAGAAGGTGTAAATGCATGTTACAGTTAGGAAACCTGTAGTTCAGCTCTCTGGTGTAAAGAATATATGAGGTTCTAGAACATGTGCTAATGTCCTCAGTACCTATCCTGGTGGGACTGCATTGCAGTTATTCTTGATTGCTTTAGCACATTTCATGAAACAGTCTCAACATTCTCACCACTATAAGAGTATTTCTCAAAACAATCCATGCATATGGTACAAACACTGTGCTTATGCACAATCATAACTTTCCCCAAAAAAATAACTCCTGTCCCAAAAGCAAATTATTCTGTCAATGAAGTAGTTAGTGCCAAGAAAAGTACAATCATCACTGTTTTAAGTATGAGTCAAAATGCTGAAATATATTGCCAGAGTGTTCGTGTAAGCTCCTGAGCTCCATAATTGTGAATGAGAATCATTTTCCACTGACCGATCATTTTTCTTTAGCAAACTGATACTTATTCATGTTAAAAAAACATCAGCAGTTTCACCATTACAAGGGTCTACTTTACAGTATGTGAAGTTCACTGGTAAGAGAAAGCATTCATATGCACATGTACCTTTTTCAGATCTCAAGACAAAGTATGATAGCAAACAAGTAAGTCGCATGGTGCTGTATAAAACAAAAACCAGTCCTGGCTAGTTGGTGACCTCCATTACTTAGCTGTCACACCCCTTCCATAATTCACGCCTCCATTGCTAACTTGGTGCCTCCCTTTGCGTAGTTGATGTTTAACACTTCTTGGAAACATTTAAACGACACTAACGGCAACATTACAGTACAAATATAACACACAGTTTTCACATTTACTATTAACAGAAATACACTGTTACGTCCAGCGACATCCGCTCCTCCTGTGTGTGCCACGCCCACCTCGTTACCTTTTGTGATTACCCATCGTTTCCACCTGTGTGGCGTTGCCGCTCGCCAGTCCTGTGCTTGTCTTTTGTTTTTAGGTCTGCGTCTCTTCCGGCAGACGCGGCGCTGAAGTCGTTCAATTTGTGTGTGCGCGTTCCCAATAAACCCTCGTTTCCCCGGTCTCCTGGCTCGATCTCCCTCATTCATCCCTTCACGCGCACCGCATTCATGACAGAATTCAAGTACACGAATACATGTATTAATTTACCGTGCAATGCAATGCAAAGCATGTAATTGCATAATTAGTTCTGCTGACCAACCCGGCATCACATTTATGCCAGCAAATCGTGGACAGTGGTTGGGATCAGAACGTTCGCCTCGGGGTCCCTGCACTGGCGCTGTGCCTAAATGACTCATGGAATGGAATATATGCACTCTCCGGTTTAAACTATAGGCCTATAATGTATGAAAACCGTCAAACTGATACCAAACAAGCACAAATACTACTTATCCACACAAATCAATTTTGACTGGTAAACTCAATGGGGGCTGGCCCCCCATCCAGGGTTGTTCCCTGCCTCGTGCCCGTTGCTTCCGGGATAGGCTCCGGACCCCCGCGACCCAGTAAGGATAAGCGGTTTGGAAAATGGATGGATGGATGGAACTCAATGGGTACATGTATACCCATTTTTTCATACTGCTCAGATAATTATACCATGGGTATATGGTGTTTTTAAAACCAACACTATTCAGGCATTTTTCAATCATAGTGAAATAATTAATTGACCGACGGGGAGGGAATTCGTTGTAATTTCAAAATAACACGATATTTCGTATTACTTTAATACTACAGAAACATAGAAAATCAACTTTAGAACTATAGAAGTTGACCCATTTCGCTACACTGCGTATATTTGTGGCAATACATCAGCCCTCCTGATTCGGTGGAATATCATTCCGGTACGCATGCGCCGAAGGCAACCGTCTGCGTCCACAGACCAATGTAATAGACCACGAAAGACCGTACGCGCCACCGTGCGCGCACCGTAAGCCCATATGAAAAGTGAAGCGTCCCTCTGAGTCGAGAAAAAGTTTCTGTTTCGATACAATTAACAGCGACCTCTGGTGAATTTCAGACGTTATAACCGGCAGCCGGGATGAATATGCAGCAACACCAACTACAACAGCAACTACATTACCATAGGATTTTCTGTACACTATTACAAATGTACGCTGTTATGAATCTTACTGTTAACCAAAATTAACCTAACCAATATCTAGACATTGTGTGTATATTATATGTACGTTTTACAAATATATTTTCATTTATGTGGATATGAATAGAGAACATTTGTGTGGCGATCATTGGAAAAAAGAACAGGCTTGCTTCTGTAACTCTGCACTGTGCTTTTGAGTGAACTGGGCAGGTTCATTGTTTTTAATTCAAAAAGAACAAAGTCGTCAGAGATGTGCAGCAAGTTCAAATAAAGTATGAGATGCATAAATAAGGACCAAATGTTAAGCTCTAACAAAAATGAAATATGTAGTAATCTGATGGCTTGAGGGTAGAAGCTTCTTCTGAGCCTCTCAGCTCTTACTGAGAAAGCAGAAACACTTGGTGAAGTGGCAGCTGTTTAGAGTGGAATGTGTCCCTGTTCATTTTGGCAACTATGCTCCTGCATTGTCTGAGGTGTCCTGCAGGGAGACCTGGTCAGCTTTGCAGATGCCTTCAGCTGAACATACCAACCCTTGCAGAGCTTTGCAGTCCAGGGCAGAGCAATTACCAAATAAGGCTGTGATTGCTCCAGAGTAGATGGCTTTGGGAACGGCCCGTGGGACCTCGCATGCACCTCCTCAGCTGCTTAAATCCGATGGCCATTGCAGGACTTTATCTGATTCTGTATGTGATTGGACCTTGTCAGGTCTTCAGTGATACAGACTCTGAGACATCTGAAAGGTTTCACTCTTGAACAGCGCCGTTTTGATATTGAGAAGACGGTATACACAGTGTGCAATAGCAGCAATTTAATTTCATTGCTGGTTTGCCACTACATTCATGCATGTGACGAATTTAAATCTTGAATTTGACCGACAGACAGACATCAATGGTCTTAGGAATTATAAAGAGTGGAACAGATATAGGGTAATCCTTAACCAGCCCTTTCAAAGCACTTAATGAAACGAGTGGTCCGGACAGCAGGGATGAATCTTATAGAAGGGTGGGTTGGATGTTTTTTTAAAAAGGAGGAACCACAGCACTGGACAGGCACAGACTGAAAAAATGCAGAAACACTCCGGCAAGGGGAGAATGATCGCGGGACCGCAGAACGCGTCCGTATTCAGTGTAGGCTGGTTGGTGTCTTGCCGCTCATACGCCGCGCAGGACACGTGTTCCTGACGCCCGGCGAAAGTAACCGCGGCTCTGGCCTTCACACGCAGCCAGGGTTTCACAGATACCATTCGCATCCAAGAATGCGAAAAAGCGTTAATATCATTCAAATTAATAACACTGAAACAGGAAATAAGTATCACGATTAAAGATAACTGTCTTTTTCTCTAAGCTGATAGCCCAAACATAGTTCTATAAAACGGACGTTTCTACTAAGGGATATTTAATTATTTGTAATTGTGTGTGTAAACACACAAGAAACGAACGCTACGTGCACAAGAAAACAACAAGTTTATAGCAGGTATCTTAATTCAGCGAAAATGTCTTTGCGTACACTGCAACTCTGCAGAAAATCAGGATTTCCATAACATGCACAGAAACGTGATACGACAACGAAAACATACACTCCCATGCTGAACACATGTGGGTGCGCCGTACAGTTTGGACATTGAGGATCATGTGATAAGGTATACGCATGCGCGAAGTCGGTGCGCATGCGTATTGCGAATAGAACAGTAGCTGTGTGTGGGTCGGGTGGCGACAAGTGACAACTGTAACAACAAGGAACGAGCTGTGCTGCGCATTTTGGGAGCGCGTTAGTGGTGTCATCGACGGCGGCTGGACGAAACACCCGTCGCATTGCGGTGACGCCGCGGGTTAGTGCGGCTCCAGTGGTTTCGGTAGCTCTGAGTGGAAACGGGTGTGAATAGCGAGCTGGCTGTACGGAGTTTGGAGAAGCGCGAATTCAGGCAATCAGGTGCGTGAGGTTTGTGTATCTATTATTAGTTAAGAAGGCTGAAGTAGGATATTCAGAATAACTTAATAATCGAGCGAAATATCCAGAAGTCGGTAAATTTGGTTGTTTGTGATGTTTTGGTATTAGTTGCTTTTGTGTTTTATAATATATGAAGTCGTTTCTCGATGAGGCGTCGTGCTCTTTACTGCCACCGAATGCGACACACAGCTGCGGGAGGTGTCAGCGGTGTTACTATGTAAAATAAAACTAAATGACACGCCAGGAACTTATCAGTTTAATTTATAACTGCCGTCAGATTCTCCCCAATGACAGTGTCGTTGGGAATGATCTTGGGTGGTCCATCATAGCAACAGTCTAGCTGTGGTTATGGTATAGAAAAAAAAAACATTCGCTTTTTCTCGTTTAACAGTACTTATTTTAGAATCTATTTGAGTTATACCCGTACTGACTGAGAGTACATTAAGAGTTCAGAGATCAATGTTTAATAAACACAAGAAAAATGTATGCGCAAGCTTTCTCTAGCATTTCATATTATAAAAATGCAGGACTCCAATAGTCACATCACTTATTTTCTCCAGCTGAACGATGGTTAAAATATTAACCGTTTAAGGGCCTCTTCTTAACTGTTTCAGTATGATTTAAAAGAGTTGTGTCCAGTGGGATTTCTCATAACAAGTGGGGAGTGAAAGACCTGCAAGATGCTACTGCATCTTGTTGGCTTAGGTAGAGATGTTCAGGGTCCAGGTGATTTACTAGGTGTACTCCCAAAAAAATGTCGTGCTTTTGACTCTCTCTACCACAGATCGCTTGATTTGCAGTGGGAGTATATAACACAAGCCTTCCTGAAGGCACACGTGTTGTTGCTGAAGCCCTGAATGATTTGTCTAGCTCAGATGATTTAACAGAAGTAGATTGAACACACAGCCCTGGTGAATGGCAGTGCTCAGTATGATGGCATTGGATGTTGTTGCCCCTATGGGCCGTAAGGGGTCTGTTGATCAGGAAATCCAGTTGAACAGGGGGTGTTGACACACAAGCAGCCTAAACTTCCCTGTTGAAGGGGATGGTAGTAGTTGAATGTGATTATATGTGAAAAGAAAAATGAAATTATGACACTCTGTTTTATGGTTAGGTTCAGAAATCTCCAAAGGTTTGTGTTTATAGAGTATTTGATAGACTATTAAATATATTTAGGCTACCTCCAGGGTGATATAACTGCTCAGTGGGTTGCCCAGTATTTTCACACCTCTAGGGTTGTGAGTTTTATTCCCATTTCCCATTGGATATGGAGTTCAGTGCCTATTCTCATCTTTGTGTAAATTTACACTTAGTGCCCAAAAGCATATAGTTTAGATAAGTGGTTATGGAAGATAGATGGGTATGAATTTAGTTTTAAATGCATACTGTCCTCACCCCTTAAGGAAACTTTAAGTGAGACAGAGAGGGTAACACCTGTACAATTTATTTTTCATTTGTGTTTATGAGCCTAAATGAGTCTTGGCACTCACAAAGGGCATTTATTTTGTATTCTCATGCTATTCTGAGTTTCATGATCTCCATGTGTCATGTTTGAGCAGTCACCCGTTGTAAGATAAGGACGACCTTGTTCTACTTCGTCTGTGGTCAGTGACACATCTATTGCACCACCTGCTTAAACTGTAACACAAACGGCAGTTGTGTGGCCGAGTCCTACTGAAGCCACAGGTTTTGTGGATGTAGTCTGACGGCTTCTCAGGATGTCAGCGGGAGGTGCTTTTGTTTGTACTTGCATGGTGCCCGGCCCAGAAAGCTAGCTGTTTTCCCCAGACACAGTGCATCTGTGAGGGTGAGGTGGCTTTTGACATTTGGTTTCTCTGTCCTGTCACATGTTTCGTGCTCTTTCTGTTATTCAGTTGGGCTTTCAGTTCACTTTCCTAGTCCTTTGCCAAGTTCATTACAATGCATATCTATACATAAGGAAGTAGTATAAACAGATGGGCTGTGTGTGATCTGTTTCCTAACGATATTTATTGACTTCAAGTACAGCCTGAAATTGTCCAGCCCTAAAGCTTTCGGGCAGGAGGGCGATGAGTGGTGCATGGTGGATGAGGAACCTCTGTGACATGGCTTTAATTCAATCCAGTCAGTGTTTGAGTTTTTGCGTTTTCACATTAGGGAAAGTGCTTACTCACTGTGGCGTGGAGAACATAATTTTTGTTTACGGGGCCTTTTAATTGACTAGCCTTTTGCTGTTTATTCAGACGACACAAGCTTCTTTTATGCTATTGATTTTTGGTATCATTAGCTAGACAGTACAGAGAGGCTGTGTTACCCTTCTTTACCTGCCTTTCACTATGTTTCTCTCTAGGAATCCTTGTGTGAGTGGAGTTCCAGGATGATATCGCTGTGATACCTGGAGATCTGTCAGCCCCAGGATGGCTACGGCAAAGAAGAGTATGTCTCCGTTTTTTCCCTATCGATCGTGTTATATTCATTTAACAGACACTTTTATCCAGAGTGACAAACATATTTGAGAAAGAAAGATCAGCTCTCCCTGGAGTGACTGGGGGTTAAGGCCCCCACTGCAGGGCGCAGCTGTGAAACCACAGCTGTCCACCGCAAGATCTGAACCAGTAATCCTTTGATCACAGGCACAGTGTCTGAGCTACACACTCCCATGTTCTCCTTTTTTAGCCTTGTGAGAGACATTGACGAATGCTGCGACTGTAGTAGCATCACTGTCTTGTAGATGTTATGCAGACTCTATGATCAGTGAATACTAAGCAGAGGTGGATAGATCAAGTTCAGAAAGTATAAACCTAGACCTCTATTTTGTTTTAACCAACCATTTGGATATAAAAACTCACAGAGTACACAAGTGACTGGTTGAACTTTCCTAAAACTTTTATTCTCATCGGGAAACACCTGTACAATTTATGTATTTTTGTAATGTAAGAGAATTTCCCCATGGGGATTAATAAAGTAATTCTGATTATGATTGTCAAACAAAATCTTGGTTCCGTTTTTTACTTTCTGGACTTGAACTGTTGTCCTCCTGTGAGTAGTTATCTTAAGAAATGAGATGTTAGGTTGTAGGTACTGTATGTTTATTATATGTTAATAAGTATTAAATGCGTGGAAGTCAGGATGGTTTGTTGGGTGCTTTTGAAGTGGCTGGTAAGTATTGGCTGCGCTTCAGGTAAGATGTTCTATGTTTGCAAGGTCTCATGTACTTAATGTAGTGTAATGTTACTATAATGAAATCTTTGGATCAGTCAAAAATGCTACTGTCCTCTATTACTGTTTCGGTTTGAAACAAATCCTGTGCCCTATAAGCTAGTTGTGGCAAAAATATGTTAAAGCCACACCTGTGTGTCCTGCCTACTCACCTGGCAACTTCTTAATTGCATGTAAATATGCAGGTTCTGTTGGTTTTCAAGGACTTATTTCGTCGTTCATAGTTTTGTTTAATGCAAATCTGCTTCAGGGAGCCCCGCCGTGGCCTGGCATGTCGTCCGGTGGTGTGTCGCTGCCTCATGTCTTCTGCTGCTCCCCTCTGCGACCATGACTAAGAAAAGCATGGGCATGAGAAAATTAATAGAGCTTCAGGAAGAACATGTCGTGACAAGAAATTATAGGTATTTGTGGTCAGATGCCAGTGAAGTTAAGTAATTACTATGGAGCAATAGTCTTAATATGTTTCACTGTATGTAGTGTGAGCAGTTGGGTTGTAAATGTGGTGCAGACTGACTGAAGAACACAGTAGGTGTATAATAATATGGATTTTATGGCTTTTTCACCCGTACGCATGACCTTCATTAGACTGATGGTGCCTGGTGATGCCTTGAATGACACTGGCATGAGGCTCTGCTTTCATATAGTTTTTGGAAGGCCTGCTCTCTCGGCACCATTGTACTGCATTGGACTTTGCCTTGGTTACTTCTGTGCCATGGATGAGTATTTGATGATCCTTCCAAGGAAACAAATTCACAGTTTTTAATTATGTAAATAATCACATTATATTACAGTACAAATCCTATCTTGAGTTTGGGGACTTTGTATTATACAAAGCGAATATTCAATGGCTCAGATATGGCGCCTCCCCTGGCCAATTCCTGCTAGTTGCCTTATCTTTCAGTGTCAATCATGCTTTCAGTATAATGTTAATGTATCGTGTTTGTTTTGTACTACCTGCCACTGGTGATACAAAGTGTAGCCTGTGTGTGTGTGTGTGTATGACTGGGGGGAAACTGAGCCTACTATGTGTTCTGTGGATGGGCATGGATGTTGCCATGGTGATCAGCAAAATCCCACCAATAACTTTATAAATCCCAGCTGTGGGTATCCTGGCTATCAAACTGCCCTCGTACTCCCCAAAGCCCAAGACAATTTAGTAAGCTTCACACACACTCCGAGGCTCCTAGCAGTCTCTGTCACGTAATGTGATGTCCCGGTGCATTTGACAGCGTCCGTGTGTATATTATCTTTGAAGGCTTTATCGTTTGGTAAGTACTGTGATGTCTCAGCCGTGGCAAAGAGTGGGTCAGAAGACAAGGAAGAGTGAAAGGGCGAAAAAGGGGTAGAACGGTGCAGTCGAAAGACAAAACCGCAGGCCTCGTCATTCTCGATGCCGTTAGTATTCGTTAGTGGAGAGGAAGTGAGAGGGAGCTGCTGCACATGCCAGGGTGGGGGGCGAGTGGCAAGATGGAAAAAGTAGGGCTGAAAGAGAGAGCGTGAAAGCAGGCCAGTCGCTGGAGGAGGCCTGAACAGCTAGCAGGGGGTTACGAGTCCCAGGTTATAAATCCCAGGTTATAAATCCCAGTATAGGAGTTGGTTTAAAAATGCTGAGCTGATTATTATACAGAGAACTCTGTACTGCTGTTACATGTTGTGTGTCTGCTAAGATGTATAAAATGAATGCCCTATGAAGGCATCGGTGATGTCGGGGGAAGGATTAAACAAAACAGGCGGAGAGGATTGCGATCTGCGTACCGAGTCACCAAGCAGGAGACCAAATCTGTTTGCTGCCGATTCCCAATACAGTAAATGTGAAAATTACCCATTTTGAGCGAATTCTATTTCTCCCCCAGCACTTGATTTGCCTGTCGCCCCCTCGTCTGCTGCTTGGCAGGTTTTAGAAGCAGTTCTGTACCTTTCCAAAATTTTTCCATGACGTGTGCATGAAGTGTTTATATAATAGGATTAGTGAAGTTACAATTTTGGAATAAATATACTAATAGAATGACTTATTGTGAGACATGTTATTCATTTATTTTCCTGGAGACCAAAGTTCCGATTATATTCGTTTACCAGACCAATATGGTAGCATCTTTGAGCTCTGTACTGATGCGATGAATCATAAACGGAATTTCTTTCACCAATAAGATGTTGTGCCAGTAGGAGGGTTTAAAATAAGTATCTGTTTGGATCTGTCTGGCCTACTTTCAGGCCTTCTGGCAGACGGGATGAGATGCGATGGCATCTGCAGACACAGGAGCTGCACCAGGCAGAGACGTCCTGTCTCCGTCACGGTCTCCTCTCAGCCATGTAACAGCCAGCCTTGTAATCCCCACCGGCCATCTGCCCGTTGGCGCAGCAGACGAGCAGCCGGTCCAGCCCGGCAGTAGCTTCCCCTTCCTCCGGACGCTCCACATCCCTCTCCGTTAACTAGTAACACACTGATGGGGAAAAAAAACTGCTCTTTTGGCAGTAGAAATGTACTGGTGTTGGTTTCTACTATTGGGCAAGTCAGTGAAATGTGGAGTTCTAATACTCCTAAATATACTTAATGTGAAGGTAAGGTGATAACCTGCCACGGGAGCTGTGGTGCCGACCCAAGGCCTTCTGAGAGCTATAGTGAGCGTTTAGAAGATTAGATCAGGGTCGGCTTCCCAAGGACAGGAGGGAGGCTGTTCGAGGGGCTTCATGCGCATCTCATTCCCGCTGCTCCTGGGGAGGGTCACGATGGCTGCATGCCTAGCTTTTCAGAACAGGAACAGGTAGACACCCCCTTCTAGGGGATTCCTGCATATTCCCTGGCCACCGGCAGGTGTGGCCCAGTGGAACGTGCCTGGAGCAGCCTGCTTGGGTGTCCCTTCAGGTGTGGTCTGTATGCGGTGCCTGAACCGGCTCAGCCGACTTTTCATGACTAGCAGCTCTATTCTGAGGTCCTACCAGATTCCAGAGTGCCTCACCCCCTCAGAGAGATTGAGTCCAGCAACCCTATAGAAAAACCTCAGTTTGACTGCTGGTACTTTTGACTTTGCTCTATCCATCATCACCCCGCAGCTCACAATCATAGGTGGGGATATGGACGTATATTGACTGGTAAACCACAAGTTTTGTCTTCTCTCTTAACTCCTACTTCACCACCATAGACCTCTTTAGTGCCCACAAAACTCAGTTAATGAACGTGTCTGCCTGTCGGTCTTATGTTCCCGCTTCACTTTCAGTCAAAGTTCTTAAATTACAGAGCAGAATCTAGAGCAGAGTCGAACCCCTATCCCTGGAGGTGTCAGGCAGACAGTAGTACCTATCGTGCTGTCCTGCACTTCATAATGTTTCTGCAATAATGCCAACATTTTTATGCATAACCAAGACAGGGCTTGTTAAAAGGTTGCCTGAAAATACACTCACTGTGTGTGTCTGTGTCTCTGCTTTGTTGTCCACAGGGTCAACTTCAAAGGCGGGGGGGGTCCGCTTCTCCGAGGACACCGGCGCCCACTCCCACGTCCATTTTGATGAGAAGCTGCATGATTCCGTCGTCATGGTGATTCCTGAGGTGGACGGCAACTTCCTAGTGAAGGTGAGTGGGCATGATTTTCAGAATAACACTAATTGCCGCATTTGTGGCGTTTTGATTCTCATTAAAGATTATCATTCTGAACAGCTGTCATTTATTAGATGTGAAGCAGAATGCTAAAAATGGAAAAGGAATTAACTATCTTTCTTGTCAGTTTAAATGTCAGGGTTCAGGCTAAAGAAGTCAGAGAGTGAAATGTTGAAATTCTCTTTTAGCTGCATGTATCCCCGTTGTTAAATCAGGTTGCCCTGCCAGGTTCAAAAGAAATGCCAGTCAGATGTAAACCTTTGAAGTAAATACTGTATATTTAGGGTTAATCAGTCAACAAGGTCAGACCAACAGTCAGCAAAGGAAGTGAAATGTCATTGGTGTCATTGAATTCTCTTGATTTTCCATATCTGTATACCCTGGAAGAATCAAGTGCTTTTTGCAAGAGGAATAACATTTATTTACTTGACGTGTGTTTATCCAGAGACGTTCCAGTGTGGAACAGGGCCAGCCAGTCCCTGGGGCAGTTTGGGTTAAGGGCCTTCTTCAAGGGCCCAATGGTGACATCACTCTGCCAGCCATGGAATCTGAACTAGCCACCTTCCAGCTGTAACATTGTTGACCAACACGTATGTGTTTGAATGGATCGCAGTGGTTACAGCTGTGGCATATCAATGTCAGTTCAGCCTGGCACAGGATGAAAAGGGCGAGCAGTCGCATATACCATCTCTCAGCCTTTTTGTGGCTGTAGAAATGGTTTTTATTGTGAAAGGACATCTCTGGTAAATGCCTTATTTTTCTGCTGGCAGTCTGACGTCTTTTTACAGTTCACTGCTTAGTTCTAATATTGCTTTTAAAGCTTCTGTTGAGGCTGCAGTATGTGATGTAACTCACTGGTGCATAGTGTCTGAAAGGGTTTAGCAGGTGTTACTCCTGCATCTTGAACTTTATTTCCTTAGTAGTTCTGAAATAGCCAAATAGTACTATGGTTTTGCTGTCTGAGGTTTTCCAGTTTTTTTTTGCTACCTCTTTGAAAATGCTTTATTTAGAAAAAGTCTCCAAGATTTGTTCTCACATGCAGATTATTGATGTCCACTGTGTACATAAAGTAAAATCTTATAAACATACATGCAGTTGAGTTCTTGCTGTGCCAGTGCACACTGTGTGCCTTTTTCACTTACTGGTTTCCCAGCCTGCAGTTACACCTCCCGTGGTCTGTGACCTGCCCCCACGTTCTTTGTGGGGGAGGTGCTGTGGGAAGCAGCATTCATAGTGATTTCCAGGCCAGGGTAGACTGGTGTATTTGTGTGGGAGGTGCTATCACATCTCTTAAAACCACTGAGGTTCTCTTTTGCAGAGAATCCACTGCAGCTGACGCTTTCAGAAAGCTTGCTGCTCCTCCAGTCTTTCCTGAAGTGTTGGCAAGAACAAATTCCACCAACCAGGGCAGCATAATAATTCACAAACCAGTTGTCTCAGAATAATGTAGTATGTTTTCTTCCGTGTCAAATTAATTTTGATATTTAATATTTGAACTTCTTGACACCGTGAGGGGTGGAGTTCTTGAAACATTTTTGGGAACATGTCCCTTTTGGAGCCGATCAGTCTCATTTATTCACTGCTACTCCTGCTGTCTGTCCTTGACTGAGTTGTTGCTTTGAGCTTCATTAAATCCACGGATTCTTTGCTCTCTCTACCTGCACGTGAAGGTGGGCTTCCTGAAGATCCAGCACAAGTACGAGATTGTGTTCACGCTCCCGGAAGTGCCGGCCTTGGGGAGGGATGTCTGCCCGGCGCCAGTGCCAAACCCCCACCTCAGTGTTACGGACATCAGGCACGCGGCAGAAGGTGCGCCACTTTGGCTACGGCCACACCCCACCCGCGACGCTCTTAAAGGGCCGGGTCACCCACGTCGGTCTCCACATGCCAGTCCATCACAGGGCACCCACATTCAGATAGGAAGAAAGATTTAGACACCGTTTCACATAAAATGTACGTGACGGAAGAAATCGGCACAGCCTGGGAATATGTGGAATGAGGAGAGAGTGAGGTTTGCAGGGTAATAATTATTCTTACTGTGTAAGCGGAGGAAGAAACAGTATGAAGCCGGCCCAGTTCCTGCCCAGTCTTTATATAAGCGGTCCTGTGGGTCTCTTTAGATTAACTTGTGTGTCTGGGACACAGTGCTGCATTTATCCAGCCATCAGGCGCTGGGACTGTGCCTGTTTCAGAAGTTACTAATGTTAACCCCTCAGTACCTATGACAATCACACATAGCGAACAGCGTCAACGCTGTGAACCGACTGGGCAAACTAAGAGGTTCTATATGCAGGCAAACTCTGACACGTCTATGCTTGATAAATAGATGAAAATGCATCTGCGAAAAAGAGCAGCACTTAAGGATGTAAGTGGGCGGTTGTGGACTGTTTGTGATTCTAACACTAAGGGGAAATACACACACACACTCACACACACACAGTTTGGAGAAAGGCGTTTATGATTCGCGTTGGTCCTTCCCCACTTGGCTAAGCAGTCTGTCCCTCTTCATCCTTCCCTCCAACCCTGCCACCCGTCCGTGACGCAGGTGGTCTGCAGGTGACGTGTGAGTACCTGGCCCACCAGGAGGGGGTTCTGCAGGAAGACGTCATTCTGGTGAGCGAGAGCAAGGAAGACGCCTCTGTGCGGGTCAGGATGCAGGCCCGTGTCATGGGTGAGTATCACGGAAGCACGGAAGAGAGCAGGTGGGCCCCGTAGCAGGGGTCCGTCCAGCTTCCTCTGGGACGAAGGGGATTTAATTAAGGAAGCCAGTCAGCAGAGGAGTTCCTGTGTCAGGTGGCACTGTGGCTTCCTTAGCTGGCCAGATGCTTTCTAAGCCAGTTTTTGAAATGGGTCACTCATTCAGTCACTGTTCTCTATATAAGAAATCCTTCATTATATTGGGAGTGAAACCAGACAGTGCCTTTAAATACCATATCCCAAGACAGTCTGTGTTGGAATGCTAATCACCTTTAATAGCTGATATTTGCCATTAGTAAAATACAGTGACAACTAAATATTATTATTATTATTTCAATGTCAGTGTTTGCTGATATCACTCATGCCATAATGTAGCATAAGTATGCTTGTGTTTCTATACAATATTGCACACTTGCACTACTAATCTTATTTTTTTATTCGTATTAACAACAAATGCCACCTTCTCTTTGCATTATGGTATATAGGGAGCACGGTATTGTACACTAACTGTACATTATCATTTGCACTGCATTGAGGGTATTATATAGTGCACTATATAATGAGTCAGACTTGTCGTTGAGGATTCAACGATTATTTTATATACCGCGCTTTTTAGGTAATACGAGTGGTTTTTGATGTAGCCCAACACTCATAATCTGTAATGATCATGGACAGGAGTGCAGATCAGTACATGCTTTAGGCCAGAAACGTCAGCCGAGGTTTTTTTTGTCCTGGACTGATGGCTAAATAAAGCATTTAAAGACAGAGATGCCTGTGGACCTGGGCGGCGCACTGACTGCATGCTGTGCCCCCTCCGCCCGCAGACCGCCACCACGGGACGCCCATGCTTCTGGAGGGGGTGCGATGCGTGGGGGTGGAGCTGGAATACGACTCGGAGCAGAGTGACTGGCAGGGTTTCGACTAGCCTTTCCGCCCGCAGCCCTGTCATGGATACACAGGTCGAAAACTGCCAGCAGACGGACAAATCGGTTAAATTGAGGTGACTGCACACACTCAATGTATACCTGTAGAAATGGACTGTTAATACACATACACACACACACACATACGCTCTTGCTGCCACAGATCTACCCCACGCACATGCATGCGAAAAGCGGAAGCTATCTTTTTTACGTGTTATATTGACTCTGAAGATTGCCACTGTGAATCCATTCAGAACAAGGGAAGCCAGGAGGCTGAGGGAATATTTCTGCATCGTAAATACAGAATAGCATTGTCTTCATTTATGTCTACCACCTGTTTTTTTTTTTTTTGCTCTCTAAAAGTGCAGAGCTTCTGCGATATAGCCACAAGGGGTCGCCCAAGAGAATATGTGGTGTTCGTCTGGTACTGCCGTTGTGTGATTTTTATTTTTTCTCTGTTTTGCCTTGTTTCTCTGTAGCGATTTAGTAATTACCATTCTGAATCCGAATCGGAAGGAGAGTGATGGACTGACAGTGTCTCCCAGTGTGCCCCATGATACCATTACCAGGTCTTTGAACTGCTTCAGTAAAGTCAAGGACATTTTTTATTTATTATCATTAGCAGTAATAGTATTTTCCCTTAGCTGTGCATATATTAGCACTTCGGATCCAGCTCACATTGTCCCATATTTACTGATAATATGATATATTAAAATGTGTTGCCTGGGTGGGATGCTGAACCTTCCTACTCCACTCTGTGTATGTGTGGGGCAGGGGGGGTGGGGGGGTTTCTGGTATTGTATGCCATTCGTCACTATGCCCTGGTGCATATGAAGAACATCCCTCATCTAAAGTGCCTGAGACATCTTCAGCCAACTGCCCTCAGTCCCAAATCGACTTTTTAAAAAAAATAGAGGTTTAGTCCAAGGAAATACTCACGTTCATCAGCTTGGTCTAACGCCGCATCAGACAAGACTAAGGATTTTCATTCATTCATTTCTTGATTATGATCTAAAATATATATCCCACAACTCTGTACTGGTTGAATGACTGGAAGGCAGATGGTTGGAGTACATATTCACACACAGAAATCTACTGCTTTTTTCCTTCCTAATTACCATTACCCTGGGGGCTCGCTGACCAACTTTCACCTGGGAAATCAAACTATGCAGAGCTAATGTTCCAGAAGCAGGAATGTCATCAAGCCTTATGTAAAAGACGTCAGTTTTATCTCAAGATTGTGGTTTTGTGTGCCTCTCTGTTTTGTGCTCCGTAGAAATTAATTCCATGTATTCAGATTTGCAGAAATTATTTCCAATATTATTGTATTTTTTGTCATGTTTTTCCAATGAAAAATAAAAGCAGTGTTTGTCAACTGTCGTGTGGTTCGCTTATCAGTACCAAGGTGTGCTGTGGATGTAACAGTTGATGTATTAAGTGAACATTAATAGATGTTCTCGTTGTGTTGATTTACTGTGACCCTGTATGCATGATTGTCATAGGGTCATATATGTGTAGAACTGACCAGTTATTTCATTTGAAGGCCAGAACACTTAATGAGTTGATTTGGGCAAAATATCAACACATGGTGTGAATAATTCTTTTTAAGTGAAAGTAACATAAAAATCTACTTTACATCCATTGGAAATACAATTGTATGCGTGAATATTGTATTGTACTATGTCCTCCAGAAATATAAAAAGGTATATCACAATGCTTTTTAATTTTTATTATAAGGTCATTTTTAAGCAATATGTTTGTGTAATAAAAATATATAGCTGTGATTAAGGTTTGTATTCTTTATTGATGTGATGATGTGCTCTTGCTAACCACTTTATTAGGAACGTCATTCCAGTGCTTGGTAGCTCCACCTTTATTCTCACGTGTTCGATTTCTTCATGGCAAAGACTTTATTAGCTGCCGGAAACATTTCTTAGAAATTATGGTCCATTCATGCTGCAAATCTCCACTTCCACCACATCCCAGAGGTGCTCTGCTGGGTTTAGATCTGGTGACTGTGGAAACCATTGAAGTACACTGAACTCATCGTCATATTCATGGAACCAGTTCGGTCCTGCTGGAAGTAGTCATTACAGGATGGGTAATTTGTGGACATAATGGAATGCCCATGGTCAGCAACCATGCGCATACTGTAGCATTTAAATTATTCTCAATTGGTATCAGGTGACTAATGTATGCCAAGAAAACATTCCACCCATCTTTAATTAAACCACCACCAACAGGCTGGGTCAATGGATTCCTGCCATTTATCCCAAATTCTAACCATACCATCTGCATATTGCAGTAGTCAAAATTTATTAGACCAGGCAATATTCAGCTGTCCAATTTTGGTGTGCCCACTTTAGTCTTTCTTTCCTGTTCTTCCTGACGGGGGTGAAACCTGGTGTGGTGGAGTGTAGCCCATCCACCCCGACATGCTGTGCACTGAGAGATACTTTTCTGCTCACCACTGTTACAGATTGTGGTTATGTGAGTTCAAGTAGCTTTCTTGTCAGCTTCAATCTGTTGGGTCATTCTCCTCGGACCTCTCGCATCACAGTACTGTTGCCCACCATGTTTCCTATGTAAACTCTCGAACAGGGGTGGCCAGTCTTATCCGCAAAGGGCCGGTCTGTATGCAGGTTTTTGGGGATAATCTGTAGGTCAGCTATTCAAACCCAGATGTGAGGTCTCTTCAGCCAATCAGTCCACTAATTAGTGACCTAATTAGGGAGTTGCAACGAAAACCCGCACAAACACCAGCCCTTCGCGGATAACATTGGACACCCCCGGGATAGAGGTTGCAGTTCATGAAAATCCCAGGACATCAACAGCATCTCAAATACTTAATTCACCCCATCTGGCACCAACAGTCCTGCCACGGTCAAAGTCGCTTAGATCTGGATTTTCCCCCGTTGCCCATCCTGATGTTTGATCTGACCGTTATCTGAAGCTCCTGACCTTTATCTACATTATTTTATACCCTGACCTTTTGCCACTTAATTGCCTGATTGTATGCTTACAGTACATGAAAAAGCAAGTGTTCCTATTAATGTGGCTGGTATGTGTATGTATATAGTTGTTCAGTGTTTATAATTACAGGCAAGACTTTATGTCTTTGAATCTTTAAAGCTTCCAGTTACTTAACCAACAGCAGATTTTTATGGTTTTATACAAAGTATGGATACTCCAAACATCTCCTAATAATACTATATGACTGGTTAAAGCATACAAGGGATGTTTTGAATCCTCAGATTTTATCTTTTGTGTTTGCAGAGTGCTTGTCTGTTCAGTTTGTGTATAATGGGTCATGTTATAAGTAATTGGATTTTATGTCTTTAAGAAATTTACTGCAAAACATCCAGATCAGCACACACACGATATTCTACTTGCATGTTACTCAGAATGGGGTGTGGAGCCTCACTATTTTTAATTGAGTCTAATCTCTGGATAGATTTATCAAGTTTACCCTGGATTTACATATTTTCTTTCATGAGTACTTTAAATAAAAGGTAAAAAAAATAATTGTTTTGGATCTTTGTAGTAGAAAACGCATTTGATGTAAACCTCATAATCCCTATCGATAACATTCTTCAGTTACCAAAGCACTAGGCAGAAATGTACTTTATTTGTCTTTTTTCAGTATTTTTTCAGCTATAGATGCAGAAGCAGTAAGAAAACGGAAGTGGGAATTCTGTGAATGATAAACAGGGCAACCCCAGGCACATCACAACAACAGCAAGGACCCAAATGCACCCCCCTCATTTGCCCCACCCTCAGCAGACCCCACAGTCAAAATGAAGTTGACAGTGGATCATTCATATGCCTTTTATGGGGAAATTACTTTCATAAAATGCTAAACTGGATATTACAGATACAGACACTGCAAGCTGGCTGTCATAAACTGCAGGGTAAACTCTTACTAGGATGGAGTTTTCCCCCTTTGTATTACAGAGCGTCTATGAATAGATCTACAAGCAGTATCTATGACACACTTTAGATACAAGTACAAATGGACATGTTCAGTTCTAATCCAGAACAAGAGACGCCCTCCACTGTCTGCTGCCACTTGCATATTAGCAGGAAAGGAGAAGACTACACAGATTTCTGAAGTCAAAGTGCTGGATTGCAAATGGTCCTAAATGGCTCTGGAATACTTGACTCCAGGATGAGGGCCCTCTTCTTTGGAAGAGCCAGGGAGTGTAGCAATGATCTACAGAGCTGGAACACGCAGATGGGGGAACCAGGAAATTCATGAATTGCATCTGCAGATGGTTTTGGCACAGGAAGTTTCAGTTCACATGGACAGTGAAGTTTGAAGCGATGTTCCAGTGAACCCAATCAAACTTAGTTCGTTCGTAGAGAGACCTTGCTTGCAAGAGCAAAACTTTGTGACAGATGTATGCTATTAATGTCTCATACATAATGTCCAGTAATTTATAATAATAATGCATAATGTCTCAGGTCAGAAACTCTCAGTTTAAGAAGCGTCATTTGTAGGAGGAGATCATATTCTCCTGCCTTTCCTGTTCACTGGTGTGACTGACATATGTTAGCAGGAGCAGCTGGCAGAGGAGTCCATCCTCCCATTCCGGTGCAGATCCCAGAAGCATGGAACTAGTTTTGATGCTCCTGTACCTTCCCCCAAATCAGGGAAGGTTTGAGAGAGGTCCTCAAAAATTCTGGAGATTTTGCAGTTGCAGCTTTTGTGGAAAATAACAGAGAAGATATAGGTTCCATGATTATTTATGCTAAATGCACTGTCCACTGTACAGACTTGTGGTCTGAGACTTTGCAGCCTCAAAACTAGACGGCATCCCTGTAGAATCTGGTAAGGATGGGGGGGTTAAAGATGCAGGTGCTGCAGAAACGGACGACACTTGGGTAGGGTGCAGACGAGGTCTTTGGATAAGTATATCCCAGAAATTTTGGTGCTCCTGACACTCTCTATTAGTTCATCCTGAATTCAACAATTATCTGTTTCATTTTGTCCATGTTCAGGGACCGACTGTTTCACATGCACCAGTCCAAGAGCACCTATACTTCCATTCAGTGTGATAACTCCCTACATATATATTTTGGTATACATAATCGGCAAACTTGATGATGCTGTTTGCAGTACAGTTACAAGTCAGCAGGTTGAACAGAAGTAGACTGAGCACACAGCTTTGGGGGATCTGAGGTCTCTCAATCCAGTGGCATCGGGAGACGCTCAAGCTCAGCAGCCTTAACATCTCCGTCAGCATCTAGGGGATGATGGTGTGGGGCGATAACTGTCCAAGTGAAACAGGGCCTGGTGAAGAGCTGAGGATGAACCCGTTGAAATGAGGAAACTGGTGAGGGGCAACTTGTAGTTGAGAGTTCAGTTGGCCAAGTTTTCGCTCTACAAGCATATGATGATGACAGGTTTGAGTGTGACTTCTTCAGAACATGATGATGGTGACCTTGAAGCACTTGGAGTGGAGGCCCAGCTCAGAGAAACGTTGAGGGAGTCTGCAAGCACACCGACCAGCTAGTTTGCGTATTCGGTCCAGGTTGCTGTCCAGTCCAGCAGCTTCGTGGGGATTTTCTCTCACATTTACTCATCTCCGCTGTGGACCAATATAGTACCTGTTCCTCAACAAGGAGATGATTCTTTGTAGGCATTTCATTTAGTGTATCTGGGAGAGAGGTGCCTCTTTTTCTAACCTGTTGCATAGTCTTGTAGTCTGTGAAGGTCTCAGTGCGCCGAACAAAGACCCATAGGTCTTTGTTATCTTGTAAGTGAATGAGAATTCCTAGATCGTACATGTTCTTTGCAGCTCTGATGTTCCAGGAAAGATTTGCCCTTGCTGTGCTAAGAGCTACATTGTCTCCCAATTTAAAAATAGTATCATAGGCTTTCAGCAGAATTCATACATCTGACATCCATCCTCGGTTTCTGGTTGGCTTGGGTGCTGATGGTCTTTGAGACGGTTACATCATCCACGCACTTGTTGATGTATCAGTGACAGCTGCTGCTGCATCCTCCAAGTTACCGTGGTGTCTGTAAGTGGCGCAACCTCTCGGCTGTGCATAAAACAGTCAGGAAGAGTGCTGTCCAGTGACTTGCTTTGAGGTCAAGCATCAGCTTCTGTTTATCCCCAGAGGATAAAAGAGGCATAACACTGGTGATTGGGTTCCTCTGAAACAAGGGGTATTAACACACATTCAGCGTCTTTGCAGACTCCCTCATTGCCAGATAAGTACCCAGTGGTCCACGGTGTTCAGCTAAAACAAGCTCCATTTCGGTAATGTGTCTGAATACCAGGTCAGACTAATCCCCCCAAATACTGAGCTAGTTACACACCAGCATGTTTGTTTCTGCAATCACGCTAATTGTGTCACGATCTGGCAGTCCAGCCGCAGACACTGCTCTTCTTTGTGCGGCGCGATTTCTTACCGCCCTGCCGGAGAGCGTTCAAACGTTCCCGCACCTCCTCTCTTCTGCCACATTACCTTTCCGATTCCCACCAGCTTTTTGCCTCCACAAAAAAAAAAAAAAAGGAAAACAATAATAATAAAAGACAGCTTGTCTCTGCAGCTCAGAATTAACAAAGCTGTGAGGCAGAGAGACCTCTTTGTTTTACTGGAATAAAAGGCTGACCTCACATTCTGGGTCGCGGTTTGTCACCAGCAACCTGCTCTGGTAATGATTCGTCCCAAACTCGCAGCTGTGGTGAGCCGTCCGGTTGTGTGT
Source organism: Pollimyrus isidori (assembly GCA_019775955.2). Lineage (NCBI taxonomy): Eukaryota > Metazoa > Chordata > Actinopteri > Osteoglossiformes > Mormyridae > Pollimyrus > Pollimyrus isidori. The sequence continues at coordinate 15,037,482 of JABFDZ020000016.1, forward strand.
GTGTCTGTGTAATTGGGGGTTCATATGATCATCTTCTCCTGTTCTGCACTGTTCATTAAACTACCCCATATGGTCCAGTGAGCCCAAAGAGAATTTGAACCCTCCTCCTTCCCTGCATGTGCCTCGATGACCCCCCCAGTTTCCTGAATTTATGTATTCATTCTTTGTGGATATTCATATGTGTGCATTGATTAAAATGTACACTTTGTGTTTTATATAGTAATTAAGACATATTAAGTGTCATTATATAAATCATCATAATCAAAAGTTAACAGAATGCTGCGATAATGCTTAGTTACATAGACTAAATTCTCATAAATATTCTTTTCTTGGTTATCCGGAGGTTGAATCTTAATCCTTTTTTGAAAGCAATCTTCTTCAGTCAGCATGATGTGTATTGGTATTAAACAGGGCAGTATCGCTGCACTAGCTATCAGTGAGTAGAAATTGTTTTATTTTTTTTTTATCAAGAGACTGTTAGCCAGGCTAATAATCTTGATTTATGTTGAGTTCTTATGTCCTGTTTGTCGTGTAAATTCTCCCTTCCTAGTGTAAAGTTACCGTCAAGGGGGGACTGACTAATAATGGAATAAATGAATGATTTAGTGTTTAGTAATTTTGGTTTGAAAGGCGCACATAAGTCACTGTGTTTTGTGATTTGCTGAGTCACTTATATTCTAGTTCGTGTAAATATTGCTGACTCCATTATGTATTATTTATTATAAATGTTATGACCATATACCTGATGCCCCACCCACCATGAGTCCCTGCCTTGTGCCCTGTGTGGCTCAAGATGCCCTGTGGACCTGTGGCCTTGTCCTAGATGAGCACCTAGGGATGGATGGATGGATGGATGGATGGATGGATGACCATGTGAATATTATCATTGATGCTGATGCTGATGCTGTTGTTGCTGGGGTTATGACATTTAAGGACGAATGATTGGAACAATCCTTAGGCTGCAAATATTGCTCATAAATTGTATATTTAAAAAGGTACTGTTACATGTTTTACATATTCAAATAATAAAAATGTGCAAGAAGTATACAACATGTATGACAGAAACACGTGAAACACCATTAGTACGGCAATATCAGCAAGTTCATTGCGATTAAAAAAAGAAATATTCACTTTATCCGACAGCATGACTTGGATCCATGATAACCGGAAGAATTGTATTTCTCACATTCAGCGTTATTCAATTAATCACAAAAGATAAGCAGTTCTTTCATGTCTTAGCATTAATTATTTTTGCTATAATCATAGCCTACATCTAATGTAGGCCTATCGATAGCCTAGGTTATCTACTTCCTTAAAATTAACAACATAAAATCGATCATCTTGCTTTAAAATTAATTACAGCAAAGTCAGCAATGTGTAAGTTAGACTGTTTTCTATTACCGGTACATTTTTGCTGATTTTTTTCCCCTCGGAAAACAGAAGTATGATGTAAACTGCACAGGCCAATATTTTATAAACCCGAAGAAAATAGCAGATGGGAGTCACACTTCTTATTATCGCATGCTTTTCTCACCTTTAGAAAACATGTGCCAATTGAATAATATTAAGAGTTTAAAGTCTCGGCTGGAACTTGGTATCCTGTTTGCCTTTGCAACTCTTTATTAACTTTAAAAACACTCTTTGACAACATGGTTAAAACAATGTCCTTTAAAATACATCCATATCATTTGCTTCTAAAACAAGGACAACTTTAAGAATGTAGAGCATGCAGCCAACAATTCATAAACGCCATTGTTATTATGACATATCTAATAATAAGCCATTAAAATAGGCTAATCAGTGTTATCGACGTTTGATGCTCTCACATGACAGCCATACTCAAAGTCACTATGCCAACCCGACCCAGCCTGTCTTGTCTTTCTTGCTTCTGTTGTCCGAATAGTTTGTACCTGTAACGTCGCTAAAATATCCAAATATTACAAAATAATGCAAATGTAAAATTTTAAAAAATTGGTATGTCTATGATCTTAACCAGAAAAACAACGATGGCTAGATTCAAACTAACAAGACGCACTATTTACAGTTTTAGGCTACTTTTCTTACGCCAATCTGGATAAAAACAGTGTGATAACCAACGCTTGTGACAACGATCCGTGGTTTCATTTATTGATCATTTTGAATATTCTTAAATCTTATCACAGCGAATAGAAATAAACAAAGTATCAATGACGTATCGCCCATTGTTACTTCGTATGTTAACATGCAAAAAAAGATTATAGATTACGTGAAACACATTATTTTACATAGATGTATTTAGTCTATATATGTGTCTCAACAGAGCAACCTGTATTTGACACAGTGTACTTTACACCAAGAATTATATACATATTTTTTACTTTTACTGAGTATGGAGAGAGGTGCAATGCCTAGCTACAAATGCATAAAAGCCCAAAAATTTACGCATGCAAAACATCTACGAGCGCTGCTAAAATATTATAAGAAAAGGAACTTATTTTTTTACCCTAAATAAAAAATAGCCTAGTAGTTTTCCCTTCTGTGCTATATGTGGTATGCTGGGTCTACCGATGACACCAGAAACACAGATTTCCTGATTGTTATTACTTTTCATTTTTCTAATAAAATGCTTTTTAAAATAAAACTGTATTTGATTTAGCAGTTTTGTTATAGAATAATTCAATTGAAAGCCACTTAACCCATGAGCTCTCCTTTTCGGTCAACCGTGGTGTTTCTAATTTTATCGACATGATTTTTTTTACGATTATTTTTTTCTCTGTCCATCTACAGACATAAAAGTTCGGAATCTGATGCCTCGCACGCGCAGATAGTTGAGTTTTCGTCTCGCAGCTTGGGAACACCAGGCACCTCAGTTGTATGACTGAATAGTTGAATATTTTTGGACTTTTTGTAAAAGAACAGTTAATTAGATTTGTTTGACTTAGGTGCAACACGTTTGTTTCCTTCTTTTTTCTGTCATTAATTTTATGTTGTTTTATATATAGGTCCATATATAAGGAAATACAAAGCTGGACTTCCACTCCCCTACCCCAAATCAAATAGTTTAAAACTTACTATGTAGGCTACGTACAATGTGAAAATCCATCTGGCGGACGGATACTATAAAATATGTAAGATCCAGCCAAAAAAAAACATGTTACAGCACAATTAGCCTACTTGTAAAGTACAATTGTTTACATAGGTAGCGTAGCGTCGACCGTGAAGTGCTAAATGGATTAAATCCACTTTAGTATTAAAATTAATGACTCGATATATCTTTAAAGAAGTTGCTTTGCTTGTACTGCATTTACGATCCAGCATTATTACATATACCAAGTCATTACGGTACCATTATAAGTGATGCTTATAGCGTTGATCCACACTGCATCGGCTGATAAACATTTAAAAGAAAAAAACTTTTAACACTTACCCATAAGCATCCGTTTATCTTCAGGCCCGTGTCGCCAAACAGACGTCTTACAATTAATACGCAGCTGTGTAAAAAGGAGAACCAAACTAAATAATTTTGATTTGTAAGTAAACTTTATTATGGAATCCTCCGAGTGAACTCATTTAAATGTAGCATTGGAACCTTAAACAATTTTTGTAGTTAAGCGAAATCAGAACAAATGCTAACAAAATTGGTTCTTGAAGAGAAGCCTATAATATGCGCCCTAAAACCTACCAAATTAATCGAAATGTTCATTTTAACAAACAATCATGTACTTAATTTGAACTGTGCATTAATTAATGTGTCAATACTTATATTGGTTTTGCTTCATGGACATGGTTTAAAAGATCGATTGAAATTGATGTTCAGTATGTTGACGCGGTCCTAATACATTTCATAAAGCTCAGTCCAGATAAGAGACATCCTGTAAATATTGGTGTGTTCCTAATTTGTTTAGAACGCGCACCCGCATTGTGATATTTATGGTACACAGTGATGGTGAGCCTGACTTCTTTCTCTGCTGTCCCAGTTTCACGTTGCACCAACAATATACAAAAAGGAACATAAAAAGCCTGAACTGTTACAACCATTGCAGTCTGATTGTCCAGATTCTTCTTTACCAGCCTGGGATCTCTTGGAGAAACCTGCAACTTTATGAAAAGCCAATCATTAATAAATAATTTAAGTTCGAGCTAGGTAAAGACATGGGTGCTGGCATTAGGGACCTTGGACCAGATGATTGCATTGCATTAGATTGCACTCCATGCGTGAAGGCCTTTCTTCTGTCAGATTAATGTCTAGCTACAATATAACACTCAGAATAGAAAATCGCTCCATTCGTCCACAAGAGGACTCTGCTCATCTGGGATTGGGTGCCGGCGTCAGAGGCTGAAGAATACAAAAACAATATCGAAAAGGTTACTGGAGAGTTCAACAATTTTGGCATTTCTGCTCACCAGTATTTGACAAGCTAATGACATACTCTTCTTGTGTCATACATGTATGCATCCATAGTAAACCATTCTAAATTTTTCACTAAAAATAAATACGTTACAGTTTGATTTCCTTTGAGCAAAGCTCCTCTCTGATTCCAGCAGTAAAACGACTAATACTGATGGGTAGACTAGCATGACATGCAGGAACCCTGGCAGAACTGTCTGTCTGACCTCCATCTTTTCCATTTTTCATTCTGGCACATGCATTTTGATGTTGTTGGCATGTAGTGAAAGATAACGTCCGCTGAAGGGTCTAACAGCTTTAACTCCATGTTGCACATCAGCGCGGAAGCTAAATTAATTTTTTTAAAATATACCACCAGTTTCTTGTGTTTTTTTGTGTGTCAGTATATATTTAATACTTAATGGTGGTTTAGTTAAAACTCGGCATATGATTTTTGGTACTCCGACCAAAGTACTGTCATTAAGAAGTGCTATAAAACCTCATCATGACATTCGTAGAAGCCTGAGTCTACCCGTTACGCACTGTTTGATAAATGGGGTATTTTTCTTCAGTGTAAGGATCTCTATGCGGTGCAAATGGGACTTTTCCATTTCATAAGTCGCATACACTCCTATACTCAAAGTCTGTACACACTCAAACTCTGTTAGAAACTGGAATGGATGGTTTCCTTTAAAAGTATGCAATATTCTCTTATACTATATGGTATATGGTATTCCACAACGGTCTCATTCCCACATTCCAATACAACCTGAAACCTACATCATAAAACTTCAAATGAAAAAAGAGACAATGCCATTAATATTAAAACGCATAGTACAAATATACTATGCATATTCGAGATTTTTTTTATTTGTTGTGTTCCAGAAAATTGGGAATTAACGTTCGTCATTTGAGCGCTAAACAAAATGATAAAGTTTTCTTTTGCGTTTCCGTTTGTTTGACTTGCGTAACACGCCTTGGGGTGAATTTCGGATTCCATACAAGAATAACACATTTCTAATTACATTTAATTCACATACCCATTAAATACGTTTTATTCTTTGTACTAAGGCCTAAGTGTAACTGTGCCATTACAATTAGCCTATATTAAACTACATTCAATATAATTCTTTTAGTATCATCAAAATATGTAGTAATGAATAAATTAATATTACCAATGAAATAGCATTCATGTGTTTTGATTACCCACAATAATGAAGTCTGTAATAGGCTACGTGATAGTATTCTTGAATCGCACTAAATCCATATCCACCAGTTTGAAATGGGGTATGTTTCTCTCTGGCATTAATATTTATACCATAGCTTACTCTTACTAATGGCCTACATACACAAATAAATGCATGACAAAAAATAAAAAAATAAAACAGAAAAGTGAAGCGCCCATATCCCTTATAAGAGAAGCGGGTATGGAAAACAAATAATTGAACGGTTTGATTCGTATTAACCACAAATCAAACATATCGCTGATTTCACTTAAATTAAATTGAAATAGGGTAATGTTTTTAGTTAACCAAATTTAAAACCTTCTATAACATTATATGATAATCTTAGCTTCACTTTCATTACTGAACAACTGTCGTATTCTTCGAGCATATCGTGTTCCTATATGCATTATTCCGTTGTCAATAAAATTTCAGAAAATGTCTTTATTTTCAGTTTTTGCAGTTTCTAAAAAAAAGTCCATTTGTCCTCGAATTAAGGTCAATTTAAAAAATATAAAAGAACTCGGAATGTTCGTCATAACTGGTCATAATTTATATAAAATGTATATAAAACATTGTATCATTCATATGTGTAATATATGTCTAAAATAAAATATCGTGCTGTACTTAATTCACAGCGTGTCACAATTATACCAATAACTCGGGATTCCCTTTTCCCAGCATAGGCCCTACCAACCTCCACCCCTGACAAACTGTCAGAGGTTGTTTACCAATCAAACGCTACTTTTCACAGACAGGAAATTGCGTAGTTGCTGACAATCGATTTAAAATGCACCATGCTACTCCCTGATAGGAATCATTTGCTGTCAGAAGTATATTTTTACGGCTTAGTGCAATTCGTTTTTTTAATTGAATGAGCAAGCCCGTTGTAGGAACTGAATTCGTATTTCGAGTTTAGTAATGTCGCGGGATATACTGTGTACAAATGTAATGTTCAAGTCGCACTATTCCCTTTAAAACGAAGTCTGTATAACACCGAAACAACGTAATCCATAGAAGATACTCAGCAGACCTTCAGACTAACAGTCATGCACATGTTAGCAGAGCGCTGCTGAGAATAATTGCATCACCAGGGTGCAGTCTGATTGTGACCCACTACTTCCACAGCCAGAGAAAGTTTCTTTTTTGAATGTGTCGTGTGGGATTCTGATTGCGTTACCATTCAGTTTTTTAATACTGGGGTCAGCAAGGAAGCACGTCTCCGAGCGATTCATCAGCACACTTGGAATTAATTCCCCTCCCTATGTGTGCACTATGCATTTGTGGTTACATACGATATAGATGAGGAGGTTCCTCCGACTTGTCCAAGGGACCCCCTCCTTCTCCGTCTTCTGCAGCTGCTCCTTTTCCGGACTCGCGGTCATGCCGAAACGTCCAGAGGGAAACCGTTTAGCTCCTTTTGAATTTTAAAGAAAAACGGAAGACTACAATAAAATCTCAAAGGTGAACGTCAAGTCAAAACAAAGGCAACGGCACGATTTAAATGTTTGATCAGGCCACGAGTATGGGCGATGCGGTCGCCGAAGACCGAAACCACATCTCTGGATCCAGCTCACTGTGTCGAGATCGCATGAAAGACATTAAGTGCTACAGCGAATTAGGAAGCAGGTCTCCTAGCCAAAACGCCGCTGACACCCCAGCAACATCTGCATCTACACCAACTTCTTCCAGTGAGGACGGACATGATAAATCTTTGCAAGTGGACCCAGAGTACTGCAGAAGAATTTTAGTGAGGGGTAAGTAACCAGTTTTTGTCGAAATATTATTTGAAAATAAGGCAACACACAGTGTTACGTGTAAGTATAACATAACAAAAAGGCTTTGTTATTAGTATTTGATGTTATTACTGTTTTGGCAGGTGCGAGAATCATCGGCTATTGCGATTGTTAAAACTATTATTAACACTACTAGCGTCACTTTCGGACGATTTATATTCAATATTGTGAATGCTGATTGTTTCACATTGAGTTGCCTATAGGAATTAATATTTCGACACATCCCCTACGACCTAAAAATGTTGGTAAAATCCCTCTAGCCAACTTCCGGTCACTTATACTGTACCGAGGGTGTTTTTAACATGTAGTATTAAAAACTTTTAAAATAACTGAAATGCCTTTAAGACAGTACATCTTTAACATATCCATCACGTAATTTAACTTGTTCTAAATTAATTGACAATTATTCATGGAAAATCATCATTTACAAACACAAATATTGCAAGCTGTGTTACTGTAGCTGCTATACATAAGAAAAAAATGCTAAAATAAGAAAGTGTGTCTTTTGAATAGGTTTCAGTTGGACTACGTAGTTTGAACATATTTGCATATTTACATTATCAGTATTGGTAGAAATATGGTTGAGTTCCGTCCTGCCTTGGCCTGTGTTTCTCATTTAATTTTTTTTTTGTTATTTTGGAAAATGGGACCCTACTGGATGACTCCCGATTTTCACACATGCAGAGTAGTTTATTTTTCAGTCAGCTGTTATTATTTCTTGCACCTTTTAATTGTAATTAATCTTGCCAATGTAAACAGATTGAGCGTTTTATCTTCATTAATACTGTGGACTGAAAATCACAGTAATTTAGATACAATGCCAATTACCATATTTCAGTATAGGCTTTTAATCTTATATGAATATAACTTAATAAAATATTTTAGGCACTGTTATAATGTAAAATATGAAAATAACATTATTCCACCTACGTGAATAATAGGCTATACTGTTGACTTATTCTTTGGTCCGAAATAATGAGACAAATCAGACTAGAAATATGACCAGAGTGTGACAATTCTCTCTGAACAAAATGCACATTTTTTACATTTACAGTATTATATATATGTATATGTCCGTCCTTGATTATGGTTATACAAGGACATGTTGCAGAGACCTATATCTTGCAGCCTATTAAGGTTTTCAAATGATGGTCGATAGTGTGAAAATGGAGCAGGCATGAGATGAGGCGGACAAAAATTAAATTTAAACAAATCTGTTTTCTGTATATCTTTTGCATATCTTCCTGCTCTTTGCAACTGTAAAAAATAAAATTACTGGCATGCCCTTAATCCTTAAAAGGGACCTAATCAAACATGCATAGGAGTCACTGTATAAACATTTTAGGTTTGCACAGTTTGGCGTCAGGCCTACGATGGAGGGTGGCAATGATAGGACATGCTTACAGGCGAATGATGATTGGATGTCATGACTGGGATATGAACGGTTTTGGCAGCGCTGCTCAGAACGCGAAGCTAAGCTCCCAGTCAGTATTTGCTTTTGAGTCTGGACAATAAATATGTTAGATACCTTAAGTCAACGAAACGTGAAATATGACATTCTAACACATTGGGGTCGGTAATATTAAATCTTAGGCTATAAAACGGTTCTTCCCGTGACGCTGACCAGGAAAAGCGGTTGTAACATGGTTGAATGGATGCATAAAATCCTCCTGCTGTTAGTTAGATTTGGCAAAACTCGGAAGAAAAGCTACATTAAGATGTGCATTTCCACACGTGTAGTGTTTTAACAGTCCCGTTTGAATGGGCTATTTGAATGATTCTGTGGCCTAGACTGAATATTGAACCATTTGACCAAAATGCTATTATAATGGCAAAGGAGAATTAGAGCAACAAATTACAATGATTGTGCAGACTGTGAGGATACTTCTGATATTGTCGAGTCGATCAAATATGAAAGAAGCACAGTTATTAAAAAGAGCAAAGACGAATAAATTCGTCTTGGCTAATCAGGAGCCTTGACAAGAACGTTACACTAGCTATGCTAATTCCTTTTCGTCGTCTGACTGTTTATAGGCATAAGTCTGTTGTAACAAAGTTACTGTTTTAAAAATAATAATTGCATAAATAATATCACACAAGACTTGCCACGATCAAGCCCTTGTAGGGGTTCAGATAGCTGGGGGTCTTTCGGGTTGGTTACGTATTCATAATATGGATATTTATCTATCCATCCATATGTGCTATTTATTAGAATTGGCGCGTTACTCTTAAAAGCATATACAACAGGCTCACTTATATTTTTGTTTCTATGAATATGATTATACGGCCGTTTAAGTGTTTAGGCTACACAAACTGTACTGAGAAGTGTTATTGCAAATCTTACATTGTGCAATAAGGAATAAAAAGTTAAAATGGTTCTTTAAGGAGCGCGGTTTATTTTCAACAGCTCCCGACCCCGACAAATAATAATAGCATTTTATCAAATAATCAGTAAAATTGTCAAATTATGTTATTAATGTCTAAAGGATTTGTCAATTCACTTATTAAATTCTGCAGAAACAGTTTTATATGTTTACCTCCTTCTGTATAGCCTTGTGTAATGAATATTACCGGATACTTAACCTCTTAACTTAATCGCATGATTATTTACGGTTTTATATGTTAATACTATGGTGAGGTGGCTTCTAAACAAATAAAATGAGAACCTTTATAAGAACATTAGACATTTATTCAGCCACGACTTATTATAAATCAATATATGTAAATTTTAGTAAATACACGGTCGAATTTGTATAACATCTATTAATTAATATACGAATATATCGCAAACGTGTAAAACGTATGCAGAAAATACACAAATAAATCATGTTCTTAACACTGGCAAGACCTCTGCCTATTTTGGATATGTATATATATATCTTCTGATCGTCTGACTTTCACAGTTCTTTAGCCCTGCTTTTCGTATCATCTTCAGACGCCAAGGGGACTATCCGAGAGATTGTTCTGCCCAAGGGCCTCGACCTAGACCGCCCGAAACGCACGCGGACCTCCTTCACGGCGGAGCAGCTCTACCGGCTCGAACTTGAGTTCCAGCGCTGCCAGTACGTAGTGGGCCGCGAGCGCACTGAACTGGCGAGGCAACTCAACCTATCCGAAACGCAGGTAAGGAAACAAAAACAATAATACTCTCTCGAGCATTATTTAACTATGAAATACAATGTGATATTTTGAGAGTTCAACAGCTGAATAATAAGTTTTGGTAACAAATGTAATAACATTAAACAATACACATCATTATTATCATCACGTTATTCCATTTGAAGACATAATCATGTTAACGAATAATTGAAACAGTTATCTTTGTTTCCTCATGAACGCACCATAACGAATTATTCTATAAAAATGTGGTTATTTTACGTTTAATAGTCATCATTTCAGTGTAGGCCTATCAGTATGTCCAAAGTATTATCAACAACAGTAAGAACAGTAGCCTATCCCAGTCCAGTATTAGCTGAAAAGAACTACTGCTTCGTTATTGACTCGTGTTTAGATTAAGTATTTAATACTTCGTAAGCAGTATTTTGGTTGGAGTTGTCAAATAACATTGTATTTAATGTGTGGATTTGTCATTGTTCTGAATGTATACACAATGCTTGTCGCTTAACATCTTAAGCATTATAGAAACAATTTTACACCATTTTGAGGGTAGGCCTGTTTCACTCGGAATTGATTAAGGCCGGGTGTAAAGATGAATCTTCGCGGTTGCGAGTGTTTTCTGCGAGCGAGTTCACGAACGCGCAGAACGTTTTTACACCCGTTTCCCAAGCCTAAGTAGTAGGCTACTGTACTTAGGCGCTGCGCATGTCAGCTGTGCCGATTATTATCTCAGTTCATAGGACGAGGAGACGTCACAAATGTCAAAATAGGGTTTTATCTGCGATTAGAAACCCTAATTTCCACATCATACATAACAGTGCATATTAATATTAACATCCACAAAAAGCAAAAACATGGAAAGCTTTTGAGGAACTAGGAGCTAGAAGTAATGCTGGATGAGACCGAGAAAAACACATTATTCAGCGGATTCAAAGGCTCTCACACCAACAAACAAAATAATTGCAGGTATGGCGAAACATGGCTGAAAATCTAATGCTAATACTGACAAAGATCAGCACCAGAAGTAAGAAATCTGTGGCAGGATTTTGCAAGTCTAGCTAAGAGGAAGGGGGCTGCTTGGAGACAGGAGCAGACAATCGGGAGGTGGCGCCATCTCAGCGACTGTTCTGACTCCTACGGGAGTCACTGTCATCTCATTTTTGCATCCTGCCCAATTCTCGTTTTTAAAAAATAATTATTTATTTACTTTTCAATGCGTTATTTTTTCTGCCCCCTGCCACCTTTTTGCCGGTCATGTAAAGTTTTTTGATAACCTCAACTACTGTTTTTATGTCCCTATACACCAAGTAAATAATTGCACAGCATAATAAAAAATCAGCATGTGTAGACATGAATGTGACTTAACGTTCAACCGGTGACTTCACTAAGTTATTCGCATTAAGACGTACTTAGCCATTTAGGACAACTCCGGAGCACACGTAAATGTACGAAGGTTTTAGAGTAGTACTTAATGCTTTGGCAAAATCTCCGAAAATCTAGTTGATTTTATGTATTTTACGAACTATTTAGGTTTATGATGTTTTTGGATACCCGGCCTAGGCCGCTGAATTATATAATAGTTGAAGTTTAAAACACATAACATTTTTATTTTCGTGGGAATTTTATTTCAAAACTTACAACATTAAATGTATTTTATAAAAAGTGAGAATATATGAGACCGTCAAAATATATATATGCTTATTATCGGCAGGGGTTACCACCATCCATGGCGAATTTTGACGGGCATTTTCATCAAATGCATTTTTTACCACATGTATGGTATTTAAAACCCAAGACACTGAATTTGGCCAAGTGTTGCCCCAAAATAAGTTTAAGATCTGGATTTAAGATACTCCTGAGCTGGTTGGTGTGTATAGGTGTCGTTTAGGATAAATGCCTGTTTATCTTACGTGTATTTCAACATGTGTGACCAGTCAGCATTGCGACCGTATGTTTTATGTCTCACAGAAACTTTCCTCAAATGACCCACGTTTGATTATTTTAATGTGTTTAAAATGGGCCTACTAAGAATAATTTCAATCGAAACTGTAACGAGAACATAAACAATGTTTATGTGCATATATGTGTGTATATATGTCGCCTAATAAATCATAGAGACCATAGCCTACAGCTATAAATTGTAGCATAACAAAAGGAACCAGACAATAACAAATTGCCACATTCACAATATACCAAGTCCCAAATAATGTCGTCCGTCAATGCAGTTTACATCAATGCATCTGATAAACTGTGTTTATAGAAGATTATGCAGAAGTACGTGATGTTTTATATACGGATCTCTCGTTAGCTAAACAGATACCATATGACCAAGATTTCTTTGACTTCGGATAACGTTTTATTGGCACTGCACTATTGCAGCGTATATTTTAAACACGTACACCTTGTAAACTTGTAAAGACAAAGACGGCTCGCGCTTCTTGCAAAACGGGCCCAGAAATTGGCCGACGGATTATGTCACGTGACTCGGCAGTCCATAAAATGTTTTCTGGGGAAAAAGACGCTCTCTCGAATAAAAAAAATTAATTATCATGGCCTTGGTCAGGGTTTGGTCAGCCTAAGAAATATTTCAGTATATCAAAAACTCAATATATTAATCATGCTTAACTTGCATGGGGTACACGTGGAAAAATGTGAATGAAAGATGAAGAACTATAGGCCTACGTGTAGTCGATAATGACACTTTTCAGTGATTTATTTTAAATAATAATTAAATTATTATAATTAAAACTGTATCTATACTATCAGTATCTACGCATATACCCTGTTTATAAAGTACTTCACAGAAGGAAGGACGTAGGTTTGGGTTCAACATTGGTTTGGGCCAAATCATTGGACCTAATGCTCCCCCCCAACGAAACACACACAGAACCTCCACAACAAAGTATCAATCCTACTAATCAAGCGTCTATACCAAATGTAAACCCTGGCATTGAAGATTTATTAGGAAACTTCACACAAAATTCATCCTCTAGAGGGAGTGTGAGAATTAGGAAATGTTAACTGGAACAAAGCCAATATGACACTCCTAACCGTTAACGAAGGCTGTGATCTCATATCAGGTGAAACAGGAGCCTGTCTCGTTGCTGTTAGATCCAGACTGTGTCTGTCGTTGCAGTTAATCACAGAAGTACAACATATGTAAAAACTATATCCTTTTAAAAGGATTTGGTACCTTTTAACATGTACGTCCATTGCAACTGTTAAATAAATAGGAAGTATCTGAAAGTCACATTTCATTCCGTCCGGCATAGTATAATAACCACGGGGATCTAGTAATTGATGCTTTACAGGCTTAAAGGTGGCCCGATAAGCGGCGAAAAGGCTGTAGTCTACGTTAACGGCGAAATTATTGTAACGGAAGCGCCAGGTCGATTCTCATATTTAGTATATATTTAGCCTGATGTCAAAATACCCATTTCACTGGCTTATTTCTAATGGTGAACTGCAATTTCATAGGCCTATATAGCTATAGTTACAAGAAAATGTCGTTGACAGTAGATTCGGAAAATTTAAAAATCTTAAACTTAAATTAATTCCCATTCTGCGAATCACTGCACTGACATATTTGACGTGATTTCGTATTGACCCGTTGTTGTATTAATTATTCTACAGCACACAAATGGTTATAAATATATTTGTGCAAATTATAAAGTTTAGATAACAGAGTCTCGTTGTCATCTGTAATGATATTTTATATATTACGACTTGAGTTGAATGACTATCGATCAAACTGATATTAAAATGAGATTATATTTGTATATTAGATAATTAGCGTCATTTAGTGAATTTGATGAGAGGAATTGACATTTTAGATAATATTAAGTGAATGTTTAAATTGTGATAAATTTAAGGAAATTACGGGAAGGATGCAAACCTGTCACACCGCGAGTCACCAGCGAATTTATTTTCACGGATCTATACGTTGTGTGAGTCATGTGATATGTAGCTAATTTCTGCTAATTTTTACCTGTGATTTTTTCAAATATTAGACACTGGCTGTTGAGAATTTGATTTGACCCAATACAGAAATTAATGCATCTCACCACGCGAACAATAAAACACCCTGATACTACGATTCCTGTCGTAACTCAATAAACACACGTAAATAAATAAGTGGTAAGATCGCAGATGTAACAACTTATTGGATGTAAAGAAATGTTGTGTAATGATACAAAGGTTAGAATTAATTTTATGCATCATGGTTTATAACAAGAAAAAGCTAGTGGAATACTTCCCTGTTCCGTTAGAATCATTGAATGAGTCCAGTTTTAAACCACTCTGTACTTCACCATATTTTCAAATATTCACAGTCTAAAAAACCGTCTTTCCTTACTTTGTGAAGTAGGGTTGAGCGTTTTGCTGCAGTCAGACCCATAATGTTGAATGGAGTCTTATTCAAAAACAATGACAGCAATTAACAGCAATTACTATAAATAGCAATATGTGAGTCTTATTATGAACAACAAAGGGGAAACTGTCTGTTTTGAGTTGGAAAATTTTAGAATAATAAAAAAAACTGCAAATGGACCTGAATTTAAATTATAGTTAATAACTACATGGATAACCATGAGCTTGGTGACTGAAGGTATAGCTGTTTTTGCCAAGTGTGTTAGATCCATGTATTTCCATAATCTGGATCAATTATTAGACATTTTATAATATGGGTAGAGCAGTAATATGTTAGTTTGAAAATGTACTTAACCTCAGACATGTCAGTTTAAACTTTACCAACAGAGGGACACATCTACCCATCCAAAAGAAACCCTAATTGAAATTGTTCTGTTTTTTAAAGTGTGTGTTAGTGTTTTTTGTATCATTTTGCTGTGGGCAACCAATATGCTTCGCAAGATATAAGCCTACATTGATCTGACTGAGAAGAAACTGAGAATTGGGTGGCATTGTTGGTCGCACTGAAAAATATGCACACGCAATGGAGTTTAGTGTTGTGCGGGAAATCCCAACCTGTTTGTCTTTTAAAGGCAAAATAAGAATCAAACTGGAAGACACTGGCATCGTAAATTGGCCCATATCCAACCAATCCATCATAGGTTGCCCTTTCCGCACCGAATGATGATACTGTTTCCCCAATTAGCTTTCCCACGTCTTTCTCCGATTTAGTAAAGGCCAGCCCAATTTTGATGACAAGAAAACAACAGTCGCTAAAGTCAAAAGTCAATCACAGGCATCATTGCACCTGGATCACATGAGTTTTCAAACAATGTTGACATTCTCCACTGGAGAGCATTCTGTAATTTAACACCTACATTACTATTTCAGTATATTAGCACAGTTTGATGCTGTGCTACTAGTATATATGTTTTCCCACTGTGCATGGATTTATAGAGTATGATGAGATATCCCTTCAGAACGTCCATCATGCCAGCTTCCTACTAGTACTTCCTACTGCTTATCCTAGTCGAGGTCACACTGGGGCCCAAGGTGGCATAGGGCAGGGATATAAACCTTGTATGGGATGCCAGGCCATTACAACTGGCTATTACCCTTGTGCCCATATATTACCTTAGTATTTAATCACATATACCCATGATAACTTAGGAAACAGGATAAAACAAAACACCATGCAGAATTCATTATTAATGCAATCTCTGTAAGTAGAGGGAACAAGTTATTAAAACAAGCATAATTAAACGAATTCATCTCTGTAGTGCACAGCAGGTTAAGAAATTTGCATATTCAATTGAGCGTAATGGATTTTAAAATAAAATGTTTGAAAAGATACCGTTAATACTTGTTTTAAGTGCAGCCAGAAAATCATATGCATATTCATATACCATCATTTCATTGCCCGCTAAAATGAATCCATTCTAAGCTAGTTGAACTTTTATTATCTCGTTCTTTTGATTCCCATTTTGAGGGCAACGCCTTACGTTGCGCTTTCTAAGGGGGCTGATATATACACGCTTTTTAGACTGCAGAAATAACTCGGCCGTGTTTAATTGCCTTCGTTTAGCGTGAATAACATGCAGAAACATGCAAATTAAATGTAGGCCTAATGCGTGGAGGAATATATATTTTCAGACGTTCTGTCAGTATTGGGTTTAGGTGTAAATGTGTGTATGTGTGACTGCCTCTCCATAGAGTTGATGGGTGAATGGTGCTGCTTCTATCTGTATATTATCTTGGGTTTGCCATGTGGCTTCCATAAACCAATCGCATCAAGCACATCGCGGCTCTAAGCTTGGTGAGTCTGTGTTTCTCGAGTTACGGTATGAGCATTTGGTTTTTGACTGATCTCTAGTCTTACAATTCTGGAATTGCTCATAGTTCTCTAAGAGCGCCTTATTTACCCATGACCAGCACTAGACTCTGCTTTATGAATAGCGATTTGGCTTTCTGGAACTAAAATACCCAGTTGCAGACCCAAGCTTGCAAATTTACAATCTCCGTAATAATGATGTAAAACCAAAAAAGCGACAATCACATGTCAGCTCACCATAGTACAAATTTACACTTAAAAATAAAAAATAAATTATGCTATTATTATTATTATCCATGAGCTTGCGGGTGTGTTCTATGTTTTTGATTCTGCACGCGGCGGCAAGGCGTCGGCCTACCGGAATCTTTGGTTTCTATTCATTTATTATTTTGTCCCTGTTTAAGAACTTGTAAAATAAGTCATTTGTACTCGTCCGTAACCATTGCATACACTTCTTTTTTGTTCTTAATAAAAGTGCATTGTGGTAAAATCACGAGAACAGGACGGTCTGTTACTAATAGGCTAACTCCTCTCTTCATTTGCAGTACATTGCAGCATGTACAAGTAATCTAAAGCAAAACAGGCCTACTGATTTCTGAACAATATTCATATATGTTTAGAGTTTCTTAGTACTAGTGATTCGTGTATTCGATTTTTTATTTTACTTTCATGATGTTTTAAATGTATTTAAATATGTTGTTGAAATGTTTTTTCATTGACGTAAGTTTTCTTGTCTGTCCCAATGAACTTCGTGTTGTTCTATTTGTGAGAAGGACATGCCATTGTATAGCTATTCTTTAAAGAACAGTGAAGCAAGACACAAAGAGGGGGTATTATTATTTTAATTCTTGTTTTGCAGGAGATTAGGCTGATTTCAAATTAATTATTATACTGATAATTAAACGTGGAAAATATACACAGAATAAATTCTCAATACACGACAACTGCTACTTATATGACCAATTGAAACAAATTTTCAGGCAGATTTAAAAAAAAATCATAGATTTTGCTTACACGGCAACAGCGTTGGTCTGTTGTCGCATGAGTCCGAAAGGTTCCTATAGTCAGGGATTAGGGATCGGAGGGGCGGGGGTAACGTGTACCCTACAACACTAAATTTGGATTCATTTATCCCTCCCATAAACAGACCTTTGTATTTAAATTATCAAGATGCCGCCCCCTCCCCCCAGTGTCAGTCTCTGTCCTACGCCGGTGCCTGTCATTCATTTTGAAGTCATATGAATAATGAACATCACAGTTCATTGTCTCTGCTTTCGCAGGATTCGTTTCTCAGTCGTTTTCTCGGCAGTCGATAAAGGTTATACATATTAATTTTGTGGGACGCTTCATGTTCTGGGGTGTGTTTGCAAAAAAAAAAAACATTCGTAGTTACTGATCTCGTTCGTGAATTAACGAGTGATCCAGCTCAGCCACCCCTTCTCGTTACTCGCTTATCCTAATCAAGCGGGCGACGGGGCTAAGCGCACTGCGCCCACCCTTCCGGTTCACTGTGCGCATTTTGTGACGTTCTTTAATTGAACTTTGCTTGCTTTTCTTTCATAGAAATGATAAAAAACCGCAATGACACAGTTTTATGGTCACGTATTATTATTATTATTATTATTATTATTACTACTACTACTACTACTACTACTACTACTACTAGTAGTAGTAGTAGTAGTAGTAGTAACAATAATAACTGGTCAATTGGTCCATGAAAAAAATATATTGTGGGCTATAGATTGGCACAAAAACGGCTCTGTGTACCTCCATCATGTCCTGCGGTGTGTGGCCAGTTCAATTCAAATTCCAGTTCACAAATGGACTGGGACACAATTCTGAGTTTTGCACAACCCTGTTACAAAATGAGCGACCCAGTCTAACTTGCTTTGTATTCAGTCACATCCACATCCAGTAATGACAATGCCTCTTGAATCCCACCTCCGACTGCGGAAAATAGTTCAGGTGATACACAACCATCAATGACTTTTTATAGATGTTGTGACCACGCAGTCTGGTTGTACAAATGATACTTATCGCCATATCTGGTCCATTTCTGGATTGTGTCAAACCATTCGCTAGTGTCCGGTTACTGGGAGAGAGCAGGTATCCTCCTGCTGACTCCAGTGTTGAATCTCCGGACCGTCGCTGAGGAGAAGTATCACACTGCACACCAAAAACCATGCACTGATGTTGAGCGCCCTTTGGGCAGGCGTAAGACGCGATTCTGGTGCCTTCATACGGTAACTTCTCAGAGTCACTGTCGTGTGGGAGATGCAGCACAACCTTGCCATGCATATTAGACTTTATTTTTAGCCGCTTCCTAGATAAGGTGTTTTCACGCTTCTTTTGAGAAGTGCTGCTTCACTTCCCTACTGTTGCTCACCATTGTTCTTCTCTGCTTGGAAGCCACATCACGACTTGAGCCCACTTATGTTTTCGACTAATAGCTGCATTCATTTTGGTCTCATTTTCAAGTGCCTTCACGTGTTTTGATAGATTTTTTTTTTTTTTTACATTTATGCATATGGCAGTAATATTTTATATGTAGAACTGATGTTCCTGTTATGGAGGAACCCTTGCTCTTCTCACATGGACACTGGGGACAAGCCAACAAAGAACTAATTTAAAATTTGCTCTGTAAATCTTGGGTTCTTGGAAACATTCGCAAAACTCATTTGTTCTTTACCTGTTCATTCGTTATTACATCATTTTGTTCATTATTACATCATCTTTTTAGTTATCGGAAAACATACCATTCATTGATTTGCCTGGGATGTTAAGACAATTTTATTCTAACTATTCCGGCACCTTAAAATGTACCTTCCAAGAAGGATGTTACTAATATTACACAAGAGGGTAATAGTAATATAGAGGACAGAGCTGGACCTCCACCACGTTGCGGTCTTTTTCCCTTTTAAAGTGTTATGATAAATCTTTTTCTAATGGACTTTTCTGTATCTTTATGAATGAACTGTCCTGCTTTAATTGATGTGCAGGAAAAATTTTAATTGTTCTTTCAGTTTTTCATGAAAATAATGAGATACATAAAATCATATTAAACTGATAAAACATTTTCCACGGACTGCGAGCACGCATTCCAGCAGAGTCTCTTTTTACTGTAAAACCGTTGTTACTCGTACATGAATAGACACAGCTCCCACAGCTCCTTTGTAGTTTTCTACATCCTCCTTTATCGTCAATTAATAAATAAGGGTGAACCTGTGCGGGAAGAAAAAATGTGCTGAAATTAGTGGGTGTGGTGAGTGGGTGTGGTGAGTGGGTGTGGAGAGTGGGTGTGGAGAGTGGGTGTGGTGAGTGGGTGTGGTGAGTGGGTGTGGAGAGTGGGTGTGATGAGTGGGTGTGGTGAGTGGGTGTGGTGAACACAAGGTCCTTCAAACATCACCTTCCAAAATTCCTTCTGTCATTGGAGGCTTTGGGGACACTGTTTAGTTTTCGCCATCTTTTAATATCACTGCTGTGTTTCTGAAGCATAATGCCATTCCTGTTGTCTGTAATACGTTATACTACATAATCTGTTTGTGATAATCTAAGCCTGAGGATACTGATACTGAGTCTCAGGGCCGTGGGTAATTTATACGTTAAATGATGGAAATCATCCCGTGTCACTACATCTGCTCATGAATTTCACGTTATTTCACGTTAATGTGTGACACGGGTCTGTTTTTCCGAAGTGTGATATTCTCGCATAGGGCTGCACATGTGCTCTTGATAATTAAGATAAGATGAGATAAAATAAGACTGTTGTATTAATCCCCCGGGGGAGGGGCGGGATTTTTTTTTTTAGTCCAGCAGCAAATACTTAATAGTGGGTTGATTGGTTGGTGAATAATAACGTTATACATCAATGCCTTTTTGATCCATACTTTCCACTCCAGTTTATTTCTGGTCAGTTTTTCTTTGAAAAGACAGCGGCTACCTTGACGTCAGCGTTGAAGTGAGCTGCCTTTCCCGCCAGTTTATTTTCAGGTCTCTTTATTTTGTCGCCTCATTAGTAAAATCCTTTGTCATTAATTTCATGAATCAGCCAAGTTCCTGACTGCTGCGTGCATGGTTTTTTATTATCGTCATTATTGGATGAACCTTTCGTCTTGTCTATGAAATTCAGAAATAAATCTGTTGTCAGATTTCGGTGCTTTCGTGTCTTTGCTTTGAATGTCGATGGTTTTAGTGGCTGTGTTTAAGTTTTGTGCAGAAAAGAAATACGCAAATATGTAAAAGTTACATGAATCAGTCTCGCCCGTTGTTTTGGCCCTCAAATCAATCAGGTGATTAGTTTGTAGGAGGTTCTCCTCATTTTGTACCAATACAAAATGATCACGTCTAAATGCTGAGCCCAGATGTTTGCTCCGGTTTACCCAGGGCTCTCCTGATTTCTTTTACAGTCCAGAAACATACAGTTGCACTAATTGGTGACTCTCAATAGCCCAGGAGTGTAACTGTATGCATATGCTCTGTGACGGGGGGCAGGGTGCCCTTCCATGTGTCCTGTGCTGCCCGGGACACACTCCAAGCCCCCATCCAGACTTGACTAGGGTTAGTGCTTAGATGAAGGGGGCACAGATATATACTGCAGTGCAAAGGCGAAACACCATAACTGTGTCTTTTATCTGCATTGAGTTATAACTGATGTCGGGTGTCTAAGGCTATTTTTTTCATCTCATGACAAGTTTAAATAAGCACACTAAAATTTACCTGCTACACGTGAGAATCGACAGTCTAAGATCTTCGAAGCCCTTTTCCTTACTTTCCGTGAATGTAGTTACTGTGTTTTGCCTTTGCAGGGCAGTGTAATGAGCAAAACGTTTCTGGTGTGTTCTTAGACACCCTTTATAAAGTAAGCTTAGAAGTGAAAGCCTTTGGATACTGTTTGTGATAAAGATACATTTTGCAGTACCACAGTACGAATAAGTTATTTGGGCAACACTTTACTTGAAGCAGTCTACATAAGGGTTATGTGTAGCCGTCATAAGAATGACACGACACATGTCATGCACATTAATGACACATTATTTATGTTTTCAGTTCCAAAAACCGAATGACACATTATGACAACAGTGATGTGTATGACAACAGTTACAGTACATGTCACCCTTATGTAGACTGCTTCAAGTAAATTGCTACCATTATTTGTCTTTCACCATTCTGTTTATCTTCAGATAAGGAGAGAAAGAGTGTCTTCGGGGTATATTCATCAGCTTATAAAAACTTAAAATCCAAAACAGAGCAAAATAAATCCAACAAAACGGAATACATATGAACCTTTACTTTATTCTCATTTCTGCCTGCGTTCATGTTTGAAATGGGTGGAAACGCGGGTCGGTTCTCAAAAGGCACCAAGCGAGAAATGTCTGAGTACGGTTATACTCCGATAACCGCATTCATAGAACTCCTCTTGTCCAATCAGATTTATTGGTCAGAACAAACTGTTACATAATGACCTTTAATCACATTTATTGCACTTAATAGACAAGTTTTGATGTTTTACTACCAAAGAATGGCCTTACCATAGGTCCTGTTTCACATGATGCAATTGTGTCTGGTCTGCATAGCATGGCTGCGTACTGCATTGTCTAAGGCAACAAAGCCTATTTCATGGTGCACACAATTCAAGACGTTATGTAATGCAGTCAGACAGATACTGGCGGGAGCCACATACTGAAGACTATTGTGCTTCCTGGATTTCACTGGGAGACAACTGGACAGATGGACCTGGGGCCGTGCTTCGTGGATCCATCTTGACCGTGATTGGAACACATACCTCATCGTCTATGGCTGCCATACACTGCTTCTGGATGGACAGGGAGCTGTACGTCAACATACTGCAGCTTTTGTCATTTTGATGTGGTGCATGCTTGTAGACTCCTATTCTACATTGTCTTGGCTAAAGGGCTTCAAAATAGGTCCAGTTTTTAATGATCTGATCATTGTATGCTCAAATGAGTTTTGTTATGATGTGCATCTTTCAGTTGTTATCTAGTGTAAACTACGTACCCAAGGGCATAGATAAAAGTTTGGTATTGGGGAGAATATTTTCATGTAAATCCAAAGGCCTGTTTGTTGGCAGTGGGGTGGGATGAAACCAAATTAAATATTTAGGGGTACACGTTCCGCCCCCACAGTTCCTACTATGCCCCTATACAGTATATACTTCCTGGATACCTATCAATGCTGCTGTTGTCACGCCATCTGCTATTGTGGCAGAAATTACCTTCTGCAGGTATGCTAGACACAAAAGAAAAAAAAAACAGTAAAGCTAGTTTGCGAGACCATCACACCCAGGGGGTATGAATATGTAGTATTTCAGTGTGGAATTATGGGAGTATTGCTAATGTGATTTGTGGGGTCTCATGTTCGCAAACTTAAAATGTTTACTGAATGAATGTTTGGCAGATAGCAACAGGATATCCTAAATGATGTTATGATAGAAATTACAGGACATAGTAAATAATGATACTGTATGGATAGCTCAGAAGTGTGCTTTGTGCAAACCCATAATAGTTTAAGGGGGTGAACTGCTGTGGAAAATGAGCAGTAATGCACTGATACTTCAGCAGTTTGCTTCTGTTATAATACAGTATTATACCGTATTGTGACAGCAGATGGCAGAATCCAGTTTAGTGAAAAAAAACTTTTATTTGTGTACTATTTAAATTATACAGACAGATATCCAATACAGAAACGGTGAGGGTTAGCTGGAGATGATATGCAGAGGAGAACACCTGTAGCCTCAGGCAATCTGCTGACTGGGGAGTCGGGTCAATTGTCCACTGTTCCAGTAGCTAGGGCTACTTGGTTGGATTGTGTCAGTCTAAATCTGGCAGACAGTTTACGCACTTTCTGTCCAGTGGCAGGACAAACCCTTGACTTTCCTCCCTCCACTAACCTTTCTGACCTATTTGGGAGAGCAACAAGAGCGATAGGATGAGGGCAGCTGATTGCTCTCCTTCCATGGTCTGGTGTGGTTTTGCTTCCACACATCTTAGGAGGAGGAATTAGCCGTGGTGGTTTCTGGTGCTGTCCTGTCATCCATCCCATAAAATTCCCGCACCGCAAGGGGTGAGTCGGAGCAACAGGTGTGCCACCGATTAGCCAAGTTGAGTGGGAAGGTAGTTGTTCACCAGAGGGTGACCACTCTGTACTGTTGGCATCTCCATGTTTCTGACCGGCCCTGTGTATGACTTTGAAGTAGGGGTCCAGGAGGTCCAGGAACCACTCAGCAATGCAGGGGCTGCAGCCCTTAGCTATGGCCACCGCAGGAGTGCATGGTCAGTGATGAGAGTAAAGGGTCGGTCCAGGATGTAACACTGCAATTCCTTCATAACCCATTTGATTTCCCAGGCCCTTGTAAATGGACTGCATTTATATAGTGCGTTTCTACTCTTCCCAGTACTCGGAGCGCTTTACAATTTTATGCCTCACATCCACCCATCCATACACCAGTGGCAGAGGGTTCCATGCAAGGCGCCAACCTGCACACCGGGAGCAATTTGGGGTTTAGTGTCTTGCTCAAGGACACTTTGATGGGGGAGGAAGCAGGGCTCAAACCAGCAACCCTCTGGTTGCCAACCGATAGCACTGCCTTCTGCACCACCATCTTCCCCGAATGTACCATCTTCTTCTCCTTGTCTTCAATGGTGAAGCATTCTGCTTTTTGGAGTGATAAAGGATGTGGTGTTCCTATCCTCTGAAGTCCTGCAAGAGTACGTCTCCCTGACCTACCTCAGTGGCATCCATATGTAGGAAGAATGGTTGGATGAAATCAGGGGCTGTCTGCATGGGATTTGATGTCAGTGCCACCTTCAGGGTTGTGATTGGTTGCTCTGCTCAGTCATTCAACACAACCTGCTTAGGCTCCCCTTCTGGATGAGATCTGTTAAGAGGGCAGCTGTTGAAGAAATATGGGAAAAAAGCATTAGTAGCAGTAGTAGGGACCACTTGGTGATCTTGGTGGTCTGCTGGGATAACAATGGACATCCTGTATCTTCGTCTTTTGTGGTTTGAGTAGACCGTGTCCAGTGAGGTGTCCCACATAGCAGGCCATCGTCAGGACATGGAGACATCTGCCCAGGTTGGACGTCCTTACAGTTGCTGTGGTGCACTTCAGATAGGGATTGTTATTCTGTGGTACGCTTATTGTGTTATATGTGCACTGTGATCATGGATTATGAAACGTTGTTTAATCTCACTATGTACTTGTACATAGTTGTTGATGACAATTAAGTGAACCTTAACCTGCAGTAAACAAGATTGGAAACAAGGTGCCAGGAGCCCTGTGTTCCCCAAATGGGAGAACCATTCACTGCTAGTGACCCCCAGGGGACTTTTTCTTGGTGTCGTAATGAGGGGCACCTGACAGTACCCTTTTGCGACATATAAAATGCCGATTTATTGAGCCTTAACTAATGGTCATCAAACATAGGGAGTGGATAGCTGTTAATTTTTACCACTTCATTCAACCTCCAGAAATCACTGCTCAATTTCACTGAGCCGTCTGGCTTTGTGACCATTGTTGTCAGACTGGACCAGAGACACTGTGATTATTTGATCATCCCAGACTGTAGTTTTCTGGATCTTCACTTTAATAACTGCAATGGTGGACTGATTAATCTGGTGTGGTGGAGGAAAATTCCCATTGCTGATCTACTAGCCCCTGCAGGTATTGCCTTTGTGACTCTGTAAAGCCTCCTTCAGCACATCACAAAGTTTTTCAGAGGAGTTAAAGGTCAAGATCCTGTGGTGGCCGATTCATGTGTGAAAATGAATCAGGGTTTGGGAATCCGAGCCTGATGAATCTTGGCATTATTGTCCTGGAATATGCCCATGCTGTTAGGAAAGAAAAAATCCATTGCTGGGATGACCCCGGTCATTCAGGAGATTCAGGTACTCAGCTGACTTCACTTTATTGCGGCATAACGTTGCTGAGCTGTAATAATGATCCAATCATTAGCTATTAAGTACTTGAAATGATGATTTTTTTTGGCCAGGCAGTGTATATAATCATATATATATATATATATATATATATATATATACATACATATATATCATACATATAATATCATATAAACTTGCAGCATGTCATGTATGCAGGGAAAGGAAGACCCACAATGCAGTGTTTTTGCAGGTGAAAGCCCACATGGGCGAGTTTATTCAGGAGGACCGCAAAAGCACAGAGGCACAGACAAGCGAATAACCAGACAAGCGAGTACAGGACTTTGGAGCACTTATATGCACTGGGAACACTGGATGTAACGCAAAGCTGGGGGTAAATAAGTAGGGGTCAGTCATGTAATGAGGCTGGTAAATGGGCCTTAGGGCCAGACCCAGGAGGAGAGGAGGGGGGCAAGGCTGGCAGGGGGAGCAGGGTGTGAGTAAAAACTTTTTGCACACGCTGCAAATTTCTACATTTGCATCTTACTCACTTAACATTTACTAAAAATGCACTCAATATTCTTTGCTAACAAATGAATTTACAGTATATTTACCATTTGAGTACCTTTATCAGCAAGAAAATGTCATATCTTTGATTCATTAAAGTAACCTCCTCTCGCAGTCATAACCACAGAGAAAATTCAAGGCATTAATTCAAGGGACATTAAACATTGCTCTTTTTCTTGGGATGAAACAGTTAGCCAGTGCTTTTAAAGCTCATAGACAGCCTAAAATTGAACTGCCTGAAATTTGAAAATGCCAAATTGTCACCACACAACCAGTTAACATGATGTCAGACATGCACTGTTACAGTCTTTCCATGTTAAAAAGGAAACATGTTTTATTTGATTTATATTTTAATTTATAATTCTTCAGTCAACCTTCGAACGCTTAACAAGATTAAAAAATCTGCAGTTTATGAAGAAGAAGGTCCTGGGTTCGATTGCGGGTCCTTTCTGTGTGGAGTTCGCTTGCTCTCCCCATGTTCGCTTTGGTTTTTGCCGGGGGCTCCAGTTTCCTCCCACAGTCCAAAGGTGTGCAGAGTAGGCTGACTGGCGTGTCTAAATTGGCCCTGTGGGTGTGTGAGCGTGCGTGTGGCTGTGTGAGTGTGTGCACCCTGCGGTGTGTTGGCGCCCGCCCAGGGTTGGTTCACCCCCGCGCCTGTTGTTCCCGGGATGGGCTCTGGGCCCCCCCCCCACCACCCCAGTTGGGATTCAGTTGGTTGCGATAATGGAAGAACTTTTGATTGGGAGTGTATACAAGGCCAGCGCCTAGGGGTTGGATTCTTCTTGGAAGGACAGAAGTGAATGCCTGCAGCCCCAGGGGGGCAGCAGGGACAATCGTATGCTGCTCCCGGAAGTTGGTCGCTAGGGCGGGTGGCTTATACACTTTCTGTTCAGAGAGTGAACAAGAGAATTAGCACAAAGTCACCTGGCTTCTCCCCCCTCCCCCTACTGTCTCCCCCGGCCACCTTAACTCCCCCTCGGGGAGAGCAGTGAGAGGAGTGAAACTCTGGATTTTGGAGGTGACATCAGTGGGAACGCTCCCGTCAGTGGACTCCTGACTTGTACTACTGGGCAACCAGCAGTTTCATATTTTGTATGTAATGACTATGTTACTTTGAGCTACTGCTTATCCTGTACAGGGTTGTGGACATTTCATTTGCATCTCTTTGTTTAAGACATTTTCAGTATTATATCCCTGCCTCTTTTGTAAATCATAAAAACATTGCATAACATGTATTGCTTTAAACACTGGAGGTAAAAAAAAGCATTCATGGTGAATATACAAAGTGCAGTGTACTAAATGAATCAAGGCTGACCATTTCAACACTGTGCTGAATAACTTGGTATAGGGATTTCAACCTTAAAATGGCAGAAGTATCCAAACCCACCATCTAACTTGGTGAAATGGGCTGTAACATTAAGGATATCACTGCTCTTCCATCATGGCCTCACTGCACATCTGAACATAGCGAGGCAGGAAATTGATTTTACTATGAAAGATGTATTACTGTTGTAAAATTCTAAATCCCTTTTACTCACCATTTCCTTTTGGCCAGCAGGTAGTTCGGGAGTTAACAATGGTGTCCGTCATTCACTGACAGATTTCTTCCTACATATGAATTTTGCAGAGTTGTGTCTATTATTTACTGCCAAACACATTTCTGATTTGTGTCAAGGTCTGCTGGAATAAAGTAGAGAGGGGACAGAGATGGCATCCATGTGAAATGCAGCACCTGTGCAGATGGAACAGAACTGGCATGTGATTGGTGCAGAATGTTTAGCTGCTGAGCTCTGCCTTTCCATTGCTTTTTTTCTCTGCTTTTCTCTGGTCTTGATGAGTTTACATCCAGCTGCCAATCCCCCAGCCTGCACAGGTGACGCAGTGGGAGCTCTGCTGTTTAATGACCGCAAGGAGGCTCCTCCACCAAAGGGTCGTGTTCATTTAATGGAACAGATAAACCTACGGCAAACCCTGCTACACCTTTTTATACCGCTTCCCCTTCTGCTTGAGTCTGATTTCAGGCTGTCGCTATTTCATTGTCTTTGTTTGTTTTCTTTGAGCGATATATCTTCCTGCGTGTAACATTCTGCAGACTTGCATTATTTGACATCTTTCAAAATATGTCATGGGTCATATTATTTCAATTCAATTATTTTAACTTCATTCGAGCGTAAATTTTTGCCCCAAAAGGATTTTTTTCTATTGAGAAACTACCATGTTATGAGAGAGAGAGAGAGAGAGAGAGAGAGAGAGAGAGAGAGAGAGAGAGAGAGAGAGAGAGAGAGAGAGAGAGAGA
>JABFDZ020000016.1:15085248-15106872 GCA_019775955.2 Pollimyrus isidori
TGAGTAACAGCCAAGTAATGAGTGATAGCCAGGTAATGAGTGACAGTCAGGTAATGAGTAAACAGCCAAGTAATGAGCAACAGCCAAGTAATGAGTAACAGCAAAGTAATGAGTGATAGCCAGGTAATGAGTGACAGTCAGGTAATGAGTAAACAGCCAAGTAATGAGTAACAGCCAAGTAATGAGTAACAGCCAAGCAATGAGTGACAGTCAGGTAATGAGTAAACAGCCAAGTAATGAGCAACAGCCAAGTAATGAGTAACAGCAAAGTAATGAGTGATAGCCAGGTAATGAGTGACAGTCAGGTAATGAGTAAACAGCCAAGTAATGAGTAACAGCCAAGTAATGAGTAACAGCCAAGTAATGAGTGACAGTCCTTATCCACAGGCACTGCAGGCATCATTCTTATGAAGTACAACCTCACTTGTATGTTGCTTTGCTTGCACCCCCTGCTCTAATCCTCTGCTTTCTGCTCTCCCATCTGCTTGAATAAAAGCAGAGAAAGGCGGCTGCAAAAGCTGCCCAGTGATCCAATTAAAGTCTGTTTCTCCTCTCGCACGTTTGAGGTCGCCCTTGAAGCTATGCAGTCAGTTATTGCAGGGAACTGGAAAGGGGGGTGGGGTCATCATGTTCAATGTGGGGCAAGGAGGGAAGTGAAGGGTGAGCGGAATTAGGGGGCAGCCGGTGTGGGGGTTAGCAGGAGAGCAGTGGGCGACAGGACAAGGCCTGCTGCTTGAGGTCATGACCTTTACAGAATTGGTGCTTCTGCACGTCAGAAGTAATGGAGGTCAGGTCAACTTGGGTTGGGGAGGGGGGTCCCTACTGGAATGGGGGGGGGATTACAGCTCACAGGTGGAACAGAGATAAAGCTGGACCATGAGACTTTGCAGCAGAGATGAAGAAGGAGTTGATGGATCTTTGACAGGCGTGACCTTATCTTCTGCCTACATGTCCTTGGTATGAAGCTGCTGAGATACATCAGGTTTGCAGAAACATCTTTTCCACACCTCAGTGATTTAGAGTGTGGCAGCTGCATTGTTCTCGCATGTTCTGCAGATTAAACACTGTGGCCTTCTCACTGGGTTGCTAAAAGTCAAATTGAAAGTTTGAGTCTGATCTGCAGAAGGTCCATACAGCATGTGTGTAAAATGACATGATGAGGGTTGTGGGACTTGAAAATAAGATTTTCAGCAAACATCCTCCTGTTTTCTTTTAGTGATTAGTTGTCATTGTTGACACACCACAACAAAATGTGTCTGTTGCATTTAACCCATGTGTGACATCACAACATAGCAAGGGCCAGGTAATTTAGCACCAAGTGACTGGTGCCTTGCTGAGGGTCCCTCAGTGGTACTTTGCTGGTCAGGGATTCAGACCTTTGATCTTCCAACTACAAGTGCATTTCCCTGACTATTAGGCCTCCACAGCCCCAGCAGGTTAATGTGTGTGTGTGTGTGTGTGTGTGTGTGTGTTTCTCTAAAGTTGTAAGTTTAACACAAGGGATTGTGGAAAGGTCATCTGACACACTAAATGACTCAGTGCTGATGGTGATAATGAGGCAACTGCTCAGAGCTCCTTCCGACGTAAAGATCTGGTGTAAATGCCAGAGAGTAACTAGGCCCACGGGCCTCTGTAGTTAAAAATATGCCGCTTACTGCAGAAGTGTATCTTGGTGCCAAAACATCAACTCACTCATCAGCTTGCCTGTTAAACTAAGATTTGTTATCGATGTTAACACTTTTCAGTGTTAAAGAGGCCTTATAGCTCTTCCTGCTTTAGCTTATGCCTTTGCTAGTGGGAAAATTTTGATTAAATATTGTGAATTATAATATACTCTTTGGTATTTTATTAAGATATAGATAGAGAGATGGTAGAAAATGTTATATTTGCATTTTGGACTTAAAACATGTACCCTGTGCTTTTATCAATTCCCGTAACTGTACTGTTCCGTCATCTTTGTGTGACTACTCTGCAAAAATCCTGCTCAGTGCGGCTTGAGTGTCACATGACATGACTCTACCAATTTAGGGCTAGCTTTTGTAAGCATAAAGTGAGAGTAAGCTCTCAATTGATAATTGAGGTTCCTATGACAGAACCATGTGATATAAAAGGAAATAAAAGAGACTTTCTCCAGGAAAAGGACATCTGGTGGCGGGGAATGAAAATATGCAGATATTCTGGCATCAGGAAAAAGGATAACTCACATGCAAGAAAATAACACAAACTGGGTTAGGAGTAAGGCATTGGGGTCTGGGTATGTAGGCCTATATTCAGTCTTATTCTTACAGTATATAATGTCAGGAAGGAGGAGCAGTATACCTGTATCAGGGCTCTCATTACTGTATCACTCATTACCGTATCACTCATTACCGTATTCACTCATTACCGTATTCACTCATTACCCCAGGATGTCAGGCTCCCATGTAACAGTAATAAAATGCTGAATGATTGTCAATTATCAAGAGTCTGCATCAGAACACAGAACAACATTTGTGCAGATGGAGTGAGTGAATACAAAATATACTGAGTATGCATGTCATTGTGGGAGTCCACAGCTCAAAAACATGTAGATGAACTGAAGTTGCCAAATTGTCCATAGGTGTGAATAGTGTGTGTCCTGCTATGGGTTGATAGCCTTGTCCTGGGTTATTCCCTGCCTGGTGCCTGCTGTTTCTGGAATAGGCTCAGACCCCCACGACCTTGCAAAGAACAAGCGGCATAGAAGCATATGAAAATGGTCACTCCCCTGTTCAACATGTGCTTGCATGCGTGTTCTGTCAGTATATATTCAGCCTTATAGATTACATTGTGTATTTCATTTCAATCAAAAAGGTCACAACAGGAAAAAGAATACAAAGTTTGAGATTTTAAAAGGCATTGCCATATTTTTGAAACCAGATTCCATCTCGTGTCAGGTGTGAGGTGAAGTGCACATAAAGTAAAGGGTTTCTCTTCAAACCTGTGGCAATCCAAGTCTATACAGACAGCGTCCTTACATCGCACAATGAGTTGTGATTATTCCTAAATCAAATGTAGTTAAAAAAATAGTATTGTGATTTAGATCCTATTATAATGAAGTTTAATTTAAGCACAGGGTTACTTTTAATTCATGCATTTCATAATGTATTTGTATAATGAAAAAAACATACCTTTTCAAAGTGTCACTCTGCAGAAATTAAATTTTAAACTTAAAGCACAGGCTCAGTGATTATGTATAAACTCAAAGCACAGGCTCAGTGATTATGTATAAACCCAAAGCACAGGCTCAGTGATGAATGATAAATAAAGGTGTTTCTCCCTACGTCGGTCTCATTTTGAGTGCCAATTGCTCAGAAACTGGCGAATGTGCTTGTATTCTTTTATGCCAGGCTAGACAGCAACTTAACATTTGGAACATTTGGACAGACATTTTTCAAAGATAACTTACAAACACACACACACACACACACACACCTAAACACATTTTTATAATAAGTGAATAAGCTTTAACAGAAAAAAATTACAATTGTTTTTTATTAATGAATAATAAACTTGTACAGCTATTATAGCTTATTAACAAGTAAGTCTTGCATTTTCACAAGGAAACACTAGAATTACATATAACAGGGGCAGAGGTAGAGTGACGTCACCATACTGGGCTGATCCACCTTGTTTCAAGGGATTTAAAAATACCAATACATTGTAATTGGCATAACTTTTAATTGTAATCATCTGTTTAGGTTCCTTTCCTGTTCCTGATGCTCTGTTCCATGTTTGATTTAATTTACTGGATTTCTAGGCTTTTCTTTTTGCCCTAATCCTGGGCCCCATCTGTCTGAAAAATGATCTTTTGAAAATTGTTTGTCTTACTTGTTTGCTATACCAAACACCCTGGTAAATATATGGGTAAAAGGGTGTGCCTGTTAACACTAATGACTGGGAAAACAAATGTCTGACAACTCAGAGTATGCAACAGGTTGCTGGGATGGGATCACAGCACCACCTTAAGGCTGCTTGAACCATTACACTTTATTCCATCTAGGCCAGGCTTCCTTCAGCATTGATGCATTTGCCTGTATCCCAAAGAATCTCCACATCCCCCCCCCCATCCCAAACACCTCATCCTTTTCACGCTCCCTCCCTCGGGACATACTTAACATGTGCATCTTCATTTTTTCATTCACAGCAGGCCCGCAAGGGATGTTCCTAAAGAGAAGCCACATAATGAGCTGGGGGTCAAAGGTCAGCAAGGGAAAAAAAAAAAGAAGACAAATTGACATGGAAGACTAAACAAAACAGAGGTTATAAGGTATGAAAATGTGATTTAAAAAGAAACCAATCTCTGCCATATGTTTGCATTCAAGGTTATAGAATTGGAGGTATGTCGAACATGGTGCTCGGGTGTGAGGTGGAGGTAGGCTAAACTGAGATGTGAAAAGAGCAAGGCTGTGCTTTCATGTCTGTCTCCACAGCACATTGGAGTCACTGAAGGGCCACGGGTATCTGGTGGGCTGCACTGTCACCTCGCATATTCTCCCACTCCGCCCCCCGCCCTGCATGCTGTCTTCACTATATCACATCAGCCGCATTTTCATAATCCCATTGATCACCCTGCCTGTAGGACCTCCCACTGGGTACGTGGTCATGGAAGACAGATACGCAATTTTTGAACGTTCAGTCTTTCCACCTCAACATTCCGAAAATATAAATTTGAAATATATTTCAGCATTTCCCATCAGTGACGTTGAAATGAAGAAAATCGCCAGCTATCAGGCCTCTGACACCCCATGGTTGCCACATTCTTTCCTTCAGTTTCCCAAAGTTCCTTTTCCACCCTTCTTATCTTGCTTTTCTCCACCGTCATCCATCATTCTCCCACTCCTTCTCATGCATGGTCCGTCCATCTATTACCTCTGCATGTTGCCTGAGTAACACCTCATTCTCTCCCATCTGCCCCAATTATCAAGGAACAACACAATAGTAAGGAGGGGAGGAATGAAACCTGGCTGCACCCCCCCACCAAAAAAAAAAACAGTAGTGGCTTATTTTAGCTTCATGATATATCAGCAAGTGAACATTCTACAATAATAAACTAATTCAAACATGCATGCAAAAAAAAGTACAGATCCACAAACGTCTTGTACCTTTCTTCACGACAATTGTTTCTGCCAACAGAAATAAGCTACTAATATACTATGAGATGTAATCATTTCTTACCTTTAATGGAACTACTGGCAATGGAGTGACCCGATGAAATGAGAATAATTCACATCTTGACAGCTGGAAAATAAATTCAGAATTACGTACTATTAAGGCCAATATTTGTTTTCAAACAGCATTTTGACTTGAAGGTACAAATGATGTATTGAGTCAATTATGAATCTACATTTACTTTATTATTCTTTATTATGAAATTGATTAAAACAATAAATGTATCAACCTAGCAGATTTTTTTGTCATACCTTAGCATTTTTTGTTTATTTCAGGTTGCCTAATTGTCATAATCACTGCATAGGTTTTTACTCATGGTTACAGTAAGACTTCTGACAATTATATTAAATGCTAATTTTTACCCTAAGTGTACAAAGATAAAATTACCCATACCTCTTCTCAAACACTGAATTGCAGGTCGCAATACAGAAAATATCAAAAATCTAAATTTTATCAAAAATCAAAAACTTTCTTGTTTTTACATACTGCAAGATGTAAAAGGATAAATATATCTATTACCCAAGTGTAGAAAAGTGGAGTCATAATTGTCCTATATTTGAACCACCACTGTACATTTATTTCTCATTTAGCCTATACCAAAATGAGTACAGATATTGTAAACATTGGAGAGATCAGAATGTGATCTTAACTGCAAAACCTAACTTAATAAAATGATTTTAAGGACTTATTTCTGCTGTTTGTCTCCAAATGGCACACGATGACACACAAATATGATACAATGTTATGTTTGCCCATCAGTGGAATTGCATATTCTTTTCAAAATATTGTTTTAAATGAAGTGTCTCTTTAATACAACTCTTGCTTTAATGTTACACTCACAGATGACCAATGTTTTTGTTAATAGTGGAATGTCTATCAATACTTACAATGTCAGCCATTACACAAAAAAAGCCCTTTGATCAACTACCTCTCGAGTGTAATAATTCTCATCGTATAGTTTAATATGTTTCCAAAGGCTGAGGTTTTTGCCTTTGGGAGAAAATTGCAATATTTTATGGCACCAGATACATAATTTGATTTATTTAGTTGCATATTTCTGTGTATTAAAAGCTGTGATCTTGAGTTTACACAGATATGATCCGGACACTAACATTTTCCACTTACCATGTGTTACTCAGCACTGTTATAGCGGGGTATGACAAAGGAAGGAAAAGTGCAACAGAGCAGCTTTAACAAATCAGGGTTTATTGACAAAATAGAACACAAAAGGGGGGAACCAAAACATAAAGCATGAGGGATTACTAACAATACAGGAAAAATAAGAGCTAACTAAAACTAACACTATAAGGGAACAGAGCAAAACAGAGACCAAGACTGGGAAAATAACCACAGCTTCAAAGATGCCATAACCATAATGACTGACTGAGGAAATGAACAAAGGCAGGCATTTAAATACACAGATAACATGGGCCATCAAGGGGCAGGTGTGGGCTATAAGGGATTTGGGGTAACAAGGAGCAGTTGAGGTCAATTAACGGATAGATCAAGTAAAAACACCAAGGGGTCATACGTTTCTTTAATTTTGGTTGTGATAGTTGAAACTATTCAGTTGCAAAGTTCCAAATGTGTATGTTACTAATTAGCAACTCCGATAGATTCATATTCATATAAACGTTCATCCATAATAACTTAATAAATATGCACCGGTAAATGATTTTGGGTTTTTATTCTTTATTTGGCTTTTATTCTTTAATTTGTATTCTTTAATCACAACTAGGTTCCTTCCATTTTTGAACGAACAGAGAAAACATAAATTGCATCATTTACGTGAATTTTACAAGTGATTTTAGTGCAAATACAATCCATACCATTTTAATCTTACAACATTTTGAGAAACGTAAGTTAAATAAAATAATTGGTTTGTAGTATTACACTTGCAATAAAGTCACATAAAGGTAGTAAAAAATGCTAAAAGAACAACCTACTGTAATTATCAACAGTTTGCATAACTTATTTTTATTTTTAATTGACAAGTTTTTACAGTAGCAATCAAAACAAGAAAACAAGTGACATTTTGTAATTTACAAACTTTCTGCTTATCCATGAATTAACGAGATGCAATTTTGTCATATTACCTCAGTGAAGCCTCTATCACGTCATAAAACAAAAGGCTGCAGCTCCCTAGTAAGTATAAACAGAACCCAGACAAGTGCTGTGGGAGTTTCCACGTGTTTTCTTGACCCAGTAACAACTGTGGGATTTTCTGAATTGTGTCATTATCATATGAATAGGGATATTTGCGAATGAGTAGGCGATCAGGACTGCATGGACCCTTGTTCTTTTTAGCCTCCTTACAGCTCTAAGCTCTAAAAATATATATAGTTTCTACAGTATATACAGTGCTACCTCGGTTCTCGAACTCACTAAAACTCGTATTTCTTGAAAGTCGAACAACCCAGTTTGGCCTAGTACTCAATATGAATATCAGAAGTCGAACCGTGAACGCTGACCTAATATAAATTGTACACTCCAGGAAATGAGTCATACTACAATGCAATTCTTACTTGAATGCCTTCTTCACAGACTGGATGATTTTCCAAATAAAGCAGCACAACATTACAGTAACTAACAATAAATAAACCACTAACTTACGTGTACTATTACAGCATTTATGTCATTTATTTAAACTTTATTTTACCAAGTAAATTAACTGAAAACCAGTTCTCAATGCTTTACGTGATATTCAGGAGAAATAGCAGATTACACATTGGAACTGCCTGGGATACAAATGTCATGTGTGTAACTAAATTCTTCAGCCAAAGGTGTGTCATCATGGAGGCGGTTCCAATTTATGCAGCCGGGTAAGAGGTCGCAATGCATCTAACCGTAATGCATTGGGTATGGATCAGAATGCGTTGCTTTAAGCCAGCGCTGTAAGCACGTCGAACACACCCAATGTCCGGACTGGGGAAACAAACTGAAACACGGACTTAATACAGAGGACTAATGACAGCAACCTGAAACAGCTGATCACATGGAGATCCCACAGGAGGTTACCAAGGGGGCGTGGCACACAGAAGGAGCGGACAATCGGGGCAGGACAGGGGTAATGTTTGGATAAGATCTTTATCGTTTTTGGAAGCCATTAACAAGAAAATGCTCTTGTTTTATCTGGTTCATTTTGTGTTTAGATGCTTAAAAAACATTTTTAGGTGTAATTTTGGTGGCCGGGAACCAATTAATTAGTTTTCCATAATTTCTTATGGAAAAAATTCGATCAGAACTCAAACTTTTTAGGATTCGATCCGGATTAAGTTCGAAAACCGAGGAATTTGAAAATTAGACCGTTCAAGGTTTCTGGGGGTGTTATTTTTATATAACAAAATGATGTTTGGTGAGATTTCTGTTTTATTCCACAGGCAGGATATCCAGAGGATTCATTTGCATTAAAAACAACATTGCGTGTTAAGATTTCTATTGTTTAATGTTTTCTATTCTGTTTTCCCAGTTAGAGGTTTGCCCTGCTTGTTTCCTGGACACTATTGGTCTTGTTTATATAATTTTGTTCTGTTAGTGCCTTATTACCCCGCCAGTGTTAGGGAGACCGAGACTTTGCCCTGGAGCCAGGCCTGTTGGTGACAGTCATGGCGGCAATCCCCAAATCCAGTGGTTGACACCAGAGGTAAAGCGAACTGTCAGGCAAAGAAGGAGTCATTCAGGGCTTGCTTAGCTTGTGGTACTCTGACAGCAGCTGACAGGTACCAGCAGGCAAGTAGGAAGCGGCTCTGGCAGATGCTGAAGCAAAACCTCAGGTGTGGGAGGAGTTTGATGAGGCTATGGAGAAGGACTTTTGGTTGGCCTCAAAAAGGTTCTGGAAAATCAGGTGACTCAAGAGGGGGGAGCAAAGCTTCGCTAATGCTATTTATAGCCAGAATGGACAGCTGTTGACATCAACTGGGATTATAGTTGGGTGGTGGAAGGAATATTGTGAGGATCTCTTAAATCCCATAGAGGAAGCAGAGCTGGTAGACTCAGAAGAGGACTTGCTCATCTATGGCGCTGAAGTCACTGGACTGATCAAACAACTGCTCAGTGGTAGCGCTCCTAGGGTGGATGAAATTTGCCCTGAATTCTTGCAAGCTCTTGATGTTGTTGGGCTGTCTTGGTTGACATGCCTTCTTCAACATTACGTGGACCTTGGGGATAGTGCCTTTGGATTGGCAGACTGGGGTGATGGTCCCATTCTTTAACAAAGGGTACTAGAGCATGTGTTCCAACTTTAGGGGGGTCACACTCCTCAGCCTCCCTGGGGAGGTCTATGCCAGGGTATTGCAGAGGAGGGTCTGTCTGTTGGTTGAACCTCAGATCAAGGAAGAACAATGCGGATTCCATCTTGATCATGGAACACTGGACCATCTCTTCACCCAGGATACTGGTGGGTTTGTGGGAGTTTGCCCAACCAGTCTACATGTGCTTTGTGGATTGTGAAAAGACATACAACCATGTCCCTTGGGGGGGTCCCCTGGAGGGTGCTCGAGGAGTATGGGGTACGGTTGCAGGCCATCAGATCCCTGTACAAAGGGACCAAAGGTTTGGTTTACATTTCCAGCAGTTAGTTAGACTCATTCCCGGTAGATGTTCAACTCCCCAGGGCTGCTCTTTGTCCCCGATTCTGTTCCTCTAGGCATAGCCAAGGGCCTGAGAGTCTGATTCAGGGACCTCAGGATTGCATCTTTGGTTTTTGCAGATGATGTGGTCCTGTTGTCATCATCAGACTGTGACCTTCAGCATGCACTGAAGCAGTTTTCTGCCAGTGTGTGGTGGCCAGAATAAGGATCAGCACCTCCCAGTCTTAGGCTATGGTTCTTGACCCAAAAAGGGTGGATGGCCCTCAGTGGGAGGGGGATGAGGTACTGCCCTGACTCTGACAAAAGTGGCTGGTATTAAGAAAAAGTGAAAGAATCGCAGCGGGGTGGATCCCTCGAGGGATTCCCCTCTGTCTGCAGGTCCTGTTCGCGTCTCCGTGGCCCTTACCCCATGGTGTTTGTCGTACTTGGGTCGCCAGCCTCCAGTTTCAGCAATTTAAGACAATAACGCTAAACTAGCTAACACTTTACGGACAAATTGACAGATAATTTACTAGGCTGACCAAACTTACCTTCAGTTTACAGGAAAATGATAGTTGGACTCACCATAGGGATTTAGGTAGTGAACTTGTTGAAATTGTAGACCTATTTTGGACGTTGTATAGATGTCCAGAATTGGTCATGGACCAACAGACGCAATATAGACATGATCTGCACATCTATCAGACATCCAATGTTTAGTGGTTAAGCACATAAATATCATTCAAAAACTGACATTTTACTCAGAATGAATGATTAGACGTGAAGGTTCCTGTTTCATATTGACGTCCTGACCTAACTTCTCCAAAAGGTATCTATGAAACTGCAGCTATGAGAGTCTATTAATTCACAATGCAGAGCACTTATTGCCTGGAGAAATAAAAGTATGGGTATAGAATTTTTTAAAACATTTTTTAATTATCTACTTTTTCCCAAAGATATTTTATTTAATGAATTTTAATTATAGTTATTTCATGGATCTAGCTGTATAAAATGATCATTAATGGATGATGCATTTTGTGTGATTTCGAAGGCAGTAATTTTGTTCCTTTTACCCAAAGTGGCATAATGTGTTATTGGTTTGTTGTACAGCTCAGTGGTCAGAAAAGGCCTGATACCTTCTACGTCCTTAAACATCAAGCTGCACAATGAGTCATTTTTTAGGAAGAAACATTTAACAAATGTGGTGGGTGCCTTCAGTGATTGGTGTGAATTTCTATAGAAGGTTCATTTTTGGAATAATGTTTTCCTGGATTCTCTAACACATTAGCAATGCGTTTTATTCTCTCATATTTTAACCTGCCATAGGACATCAATTTCATTTGAAACGAGATATTTTATTATTAAAAAGGAAGGTGCATTATGTTTTTAGAAAATGAATAGAATGGAATGGTGTTTTGAATTATGTGTTTCTAATTTGATGATTAATGAAGTTATATCCATCCATCCATATTTCAAGGCACTTTACCAGGACAAAGTCATGATAACAATGCATTATTCTCTCCCAAAATCATTTTTACATTGTATATTTTTGGCTTGAGAGACAAATTCTTAAAAATCTACCAAAAGTATAGTTTAAACAAAAGAACAAAAATAAAGACTATAGTTGTAACTTTCAGACTTTTTGTTCAGGTTCACAAATAACTTCCTCTTAATAAATATCATTTCACATCCCTTACTTCAAATCAAGTAATCTTTATTACAGAAATGTTAAATTATTTCACTTTCTAAATACTATGGTACTCAAACTCACTAGAACTCGAATTGCTTGAAAGTCGAACAAACCAGTTTGACCTAGGACTCGATTTGAATATCAGAAGTAGAACTGTGTACATGCCAAGAAATGAGTCATACTACAATGCAATTCTTACTTGAATGCCTTTTTCACAGACAGGACGATTTTCCAAATAAAGCAGCGCGACATTACATTAACTAACATTAAATAAACCACTGACGTGTACTTTTAGAGCTATGGAGTTAGAATAGTGCCATATGTACTTGTATGTGGACTTTCCAATTTGCACCTGTAAAAAGAAATTTGCTCGCACTGAACACAATTTTCATTCGCAAAAAAAATATGTTGCAAATACACGTCAATATTTCTTTGTAAATGCGAAACCAAACATCTTTATAAAAATATTTTTTCACAAAGATAGAATGGTTTTCAAGTACAAAACCTGTATTGCAAATCCAAGTCCTCTTGCAAATATCAACCTGCAAGTGCAAATTCACACTTGCGCACATAAATAATTTTGGCACTAACTTGCATAGCCACCAATCGAATTAAGTGATTTATATCATAAATCTGCAGGTAAGGTAACAACCGATCCTGGCCTTCGAGTAAAAAACATGCTGAAGAAGATGAAGGTGCTCAAGCAGGACTTTATATGGGAAGATAGTAGTCAGAATTTTGAATGAATCCAATGATTTGATAGACATTGTACTGACGTACAGAATAAATTAGCCACGCTAGCTGTAATGATGTGATAACGCCTTATCAAACTATGACGCAATTAGTTTGTTTACCGATGATAATTCTATTTTTATGTGGGTGTTTTAGCTGACATGTTTTTAAATGTTTTTGATGATGATTTAACTTTTAACGACTAAGTAACTTGAAAAGCGTCAGGCATCACTTAACGACAGAAATACATACTGAAAATATATCTGGCACATATCTACCTGTACTAAACATTTTAAAGAAGTAGAAAGAGTACAGTCTAAAATAACAATAACAGTGGTAATACTTTAATATCAAGTATTATGAACTGTACATGATTGTATGAGTGTACTTTTATATGACTGGTAGCGCAGTGGGCTTGTTTACACCAGCATAACCACAAACACGCGTTTAACTCTTTACGCATTACAGTAGCTACGACATCGCTGGCCAATAAGAAATTTTCAGCTCCATTATATTGTAATAGAGCCACTATCATCGTTGTTGATGGAAATGTCATTACATGGCATGTGACTATAGTCTGCAAGCACAGATATTCAATCACAGAGGCATTTTCTTCCAAAGTGTTCTCCAAATAGACCTATGTGGGTGAAATATGCTATGATACACTATGTGTCTGTGCCTGTGATTGGAAACGTGCTGGATGAAATCCCGTGGATGGATAAGGGATCTCAGCGCTGGGCCCTTGAACAAGGACCTACTAGCTTTGGGTAAAAGCATCTGCTTAATAACTTAAAATGTAAATGTGTTCTATAACAAATGACCTGGTACACTGCAGACTGAATGAGATGCTTTGTCACATATTATTTCAAATTAAAACTCAATCAGACAAGTGGTTTGGACAATGGAGAATTGTGGCAGAAAATTATGTTACATATTTGTTTAGTGATATTTAATTTCTTTCATCCTGTAGTTCATGCTATAAGACAGTTAAATCACTAATATTATAATGAATATAAATGTTAATAAGTTAAATCAGAGTGCCAAAACTACCTCCAGTTTGGCACTGTTTAATTTTTAAAATAACAAACAGGACTTTTTATTATAAAAGACAGCATTGGAAATTTAGTTAAAGCTGAGGAAGATAAATGCAATTCCACTGTCTGTTTTCATTGAGATTCCGTCAGTAATTTTACAGTCATGGTTTTGTTGTTATGGGCCAGGACTCTCAAAGCTGCAGTTTCAGTAGGATTCATGGAAGGTTTGATTTTGCGAAACACTACTGCTGACAGCGTTCATGGCATCACGCTCCCTCAGAAATGCAAATGGAAATCAGACCCACACCTCTTCCGCCTCATGAGGCAAGAGCACAAGCTCCACTAGTATGAATTCTGTGAAGTTTCAGTTCGCATTACAAGGAACGGGAGCGCAGCACTGTCAGGCAGGAACCACACTGCGAGTGAGCAATCCTATTCTCAGAAAGGCAGAGACGCACCTTAGTAAAACATTCTGAAACGGGGCCAACAGTAACCTCAGAAGGCCTCGTCATGTGGGACTCAGGTAGGCCACGTGTTTTGTAAAATTGTCAAACATCAGTAACATATGACATGCCTTATTATAATGCTTTCAAATGATCAATGCTTCATTTTCCTGTGCTTACTTTTTTATTCTGTTTCACATTAAAAAAAAAACTGAAGAAAAGTAATACTGAAATATATTAAAATAATAATATAAAATAGTATTTGAGCTTTGAAGACAAATTCAGTATTAGACATGCAAAACATACAGCCGGTTTGTTTTAATGTGATTACACATCAATGATGTGATTATTATAGCAGCGTTTGAC
The DNA here is from genome assembly GCA_019775955.2 of Pollimyrus isidori. NCBI lineage: Eukaryota > Metazoa > Chordata > Actinopteri > Osteoglossiformes > Mormyridae > Pollimyrus > Pollimyrus isidori. The sequence continues at coordinate 15,099,272 of JABFDZ020000016.1, forward strand.
GCAATCATTCGTAGATGTCGCAAAGTTCTACTTTTATGGCTGGATCACACCAAGCTGATTTTTGGCCACTGAAAGCTATCGCGCCATTTGTGAGCCTCTGTGACCGCCTGTCACACTCAATGGAGTGTGTAGCACAGCTGGAGATGGCCGATTCCCGTCTGCACTGTTTTAGCCGATTGATCATGTCGAATTAGCATCAGACCTAAGTTCTCTGATTGGCTTATATCAAATATCACCTCTGATCAAGCCAGAGTATCCCCATGAATATTTTCACAATTGACTGCAGCCGGAAGCCGGTTATTTGCTTTCCTTGGTTACTGTTACTGTAAGATGTTAGTTTGGTGTGTTCTTAGCTGTACACATGTGACTACGTTCCTGTGTAAGCCATCAGGAAGGAAAGCTGTCCGTTAATCTATCAGAGGGGCATTTTAATGTGTATGCTGAAAACTACCAGTAAGACCTACACAGGCCGAAGAGACAACACTGTATTCCAGTTTCACTTCATAGTTTAAACCATGTCTCAGAAAACAGGATGCTGCCTCCAGAAGTGGAAAGTTCATGCCCAGAAAGTACAAATCCAGACCAAGATTTTGTTTCAGCCGACCAGTTGATTGCTCTGTGACTGTGACTCTTTATGTTCAACTGGTTGGTTGAAAAAATTTTCTGGACCTGAACTTTCCACCTCTGGCTGCCACTCAGTTATGTACAGGCATGCAGCACTCAATGAGTTGAAAAAAAAAAACATTAGCAATCCTTGGTCCTTAAATGTTTAAGCCCTGCTACCTTTTGATATTGGCAGATTTAGGGGTGGAAACTAGTGACTCTGAAGATGAAGAAGAAATACAGGTATGTGTAAATATAATGATATTTTTATATGTGTGTGTGTGTGTGTGTGTGTGTCTGTGTGTGTGAACAGTAAAATGTTGAGAGATGTTCAGTCCTCTACAGTTTAGCTTTTTATTATTCCAACTGATATGCGGACTGGCAAGTACACAGGTCTCAGCTTAAGCAATCTGCCTCTGGCTTCTTCCCTACAGTTTCAGATTCTGGAGAAGGAGCGAGATGAGGCCAACCAAAGGCTGTTTGAGATAGAGCATGGTAAAATATGGAAGTTCAATACTGCACTAACAAAGACTTCATGTGATGGTCCTCTATTGCATGAAATCCTCCAGTTTAAAATCTCCTACACTCTTTGAAACCCCTCTTTGAAAATATCCTGTATTTCTATATACACAAATGCTATATAAAGTGTGTTTATGTGCAACCTGTGTGTTCAATCGTTCACTGTCTTCAGGTGTCATTGTGGATGTGTTCATCACAGATGTTTCTCCATGGCCTTATCTGTATTGTTAAATGTTAGGATCACTGCATAGTAAGCATGTGTTCGTGTGGGCAGTGTCTCAGCAGCTCCTGAATGAAATCGATGCCTTGGAGATGCAGTTCCAGGTGGAGCGGTCATGCCGAGAGAATGCAGAAGCATTTGCCGTCAAGGTGAGTCCATCTTTCTGCACAGCTCCCGAGGTATCTACATACACTTCCATTTCACCTTCGCAGTGTTGGAGAAGTTACTCATAAAACTAATCCATTGCAGACAGAGGTAGAAAGTTACAGATCCAGAAAGTTACAGATCCAGATCAAGTTTTTTTTTCCCCAACCAACTAGTTGACTACTCTGTCACCTTATATACTCAACTGGTTGGCTGAAACAAACACTTTGTCTGCATCTGTAAATTTCCACCTTTGTCTGTAATAGATAACTTTTGTGAGTAACTTCCACAACATTGCACCTTTGGCTCATTCCTGTCCCCGTAGTTAACAAAGGAGAACAAAGTTTTGAAGAGGAAAAGTCAAGCCTTGCTACCGATCTTAGAACTGCCAGAAAACCTGAACTTGGACCGCGACTTGGACCCTGAGGTCGATGCTGATCCTGACCTTGACACCAGCGCAAATGATGTCATACAGTATCAGGACAAGATCAGAGGTGAGGCTATCCTGCCTGACTTGGAGAGAGCAAGCAACAAAAGCTTTAGGGAAAAGGATGAGCGAAAAGGCGTGAAATGAACTGTGGCAAAAATATCACTATGAGTACTTGTAGAGGCAGGTAGAAGTATACTAAACTAATGTTTAACTCAAAGAAGTGATACAGCCAGAGTGATTGCAGTGGAATTAAGAGTAATTAAGAGCTATGGCCAATCAGGGAACAAATAGAGACTGATAAGACCATGCAAGGAGGCCAAGCTGAGGAGCAATCATTAATTACAAGCAGAGGTTCCTGTTACACCACTATTTCTGCTACTCATATACAATAGCATTAGTTTGTCTGTTACACTAGTTGCTCAGAGTGACTAGTTCAAAACATCACGGTGCCTCTGGACCCAACAGGAATATTAGACTGCAGTCATGTTGTTGCTATATCTGTCAGAAACTTCACCCTCATCCTTGCCCGTTCCCCTTGATCTCAGAGGTACAGAGCTCCTTGGACCAGCTGCTGGAGGAGAAGATGCAGCTGCTGGAGCAGATGGAGGCCCTAAAGAGGGAAAATGTGGAGCTAAAAGAACAGGTAGGTAAATTCCCTGATTAAGTTCCAAGGTGATAATGAATTTTTAGCAATGCAGCAGCACAGAGCTTGAAAAGCTGTACTGGATAGCAAAAATTGCATGATAAATTTCCAGTAACTTTCGTAACCCTGGATAACTTATCATAGTAAAGAAAATCACTAGAATCATTAGACGTCCAACTGCATAATTAGTATAATTTTTTATCCCAAGCGTTCACGTTTCTTGGTATACGGCTGGGCTGAGGTTAGGGTGACCATCTGTATTTTGTCCAGACAATCCAGTTTTCCAGTCCTCTGTCCAGACTGCTGATGGGGGTTCCCCTTCAACCGTCCCCCATCTGCCTCCCTGTCAACAATTAGCATCACTCTCTCCTACCCCAGTCTCACAAAAATGTGAAACATCCACACGCAAATTCTATGGAAACCGAGAACTGCCATGCTTGCAAGTACTTTTTTATACCATTTTATTAAGATAATTATTTTGACCAATATAATATTCACGGCCTTCCCCCCACCCCTTTCATGGGTGACCTCCATTTTGGACACAGGTGTCCTCTTAGAGTCATGCCAGTGGTCACCCTAGCTAAGGTTCACCCAACGGAAGGTAGACCCCATGGTGGGCCATACCTTCTATCTCCTGTTGATGTGGTTTCATAGGAAGCTTGGCCACCATTTATTTTGTGAGTGAGATATAAGAACGTGCACGTGGCGTGTTGGACTTACCGCACACTGACGCTTTCAGCTGGTGATCGAGATGGAGGAGAAGGAGTCTATATTGAGGAAGCTAAATAAGCAGGACAGAGCCGTAAAGAAAATGAAACGAGGTGAGCAGTGCCACGTTGTCTGAATGATGGTGAGGATGGAGTAACTGCAGCACCACCGGCATAACAAACTCGTTTGAAATCAAGACAATGGAAATATAAGGAGAAACAGTCACCAACTTGAGGTGGAGCAGAAATAAGAAAGCATTAGGAAAATAGGAAAGCATTCTGTATATTTGGCATGGTGTTTTCCCCATGGTCGTTCCCGTTGTCCCATGTTGAAGAGTGTTTGTCAAAGAGAGTTCTGATTGTATCTGCAGTGTCCCAGCTGGTCACCCAGGAGTTCAATGACATCTCCCAGAGACTGGAACTGGAACAAGGACTCAGACAGCATGCTGAGGTCTTTGCCCACCAGGTACTGTCTGTGTGTATGTATGTGTGTGTGTTTATGCATGTCTCTCAGCTTGTGCACGTAGGTGCTGAAGTGTAGGGACAGGTTGATCTGGACATGTATGTTTGTGTGTGTGATAACTCAGACATCTTGTATGAATGAGCTTCTTTCTTTCAAATCTGTTTCCTGTGTATCCTTCGGAAAGCGAAAGTGCTTTTTGCTTTGATTTAATCACCAACATTAATGCGAAGCGTCAGCACACAAAAGAACATGCAGACTTTCGCCAAAATAATTGACATCCCCCTACACACCAAATATGGACATGTCCTTATCATCTGGCTGGGCTTCATTCTGCTGAACAGACAGACTAACGAGGTCCCACAGCCTCCATTTTGCACCACTCTCATGCCACCGTTGAACGGGAGGGGAGGCCTGTAACATCAAAGGAGGGGAGCCAGGGAGGCTACCAAAACACACCCGGGTGTTGTCATTCCTGGGGGGGGGAGTGTACCGCCCTTCCCTCCACTTTCATAGCATCCCACAGCTTAAATGGGAAAGTTTACACCCTTCGCTAATTGCTGCAATTCAGCCATAACAGTCATGCTATAGGAAGATCCTGAATGGCATCGCTGATTGAGCATGAATGGGGGTGCACGGGTCAGGGTGAGAGGACTTCCTCATTCACGCAGAAACGTGGTGCAGGGGGCTGGGTGTTCATTCATTCAAAGGTCCTCCAGAGTAATTGGACAAATAAACACAATAACTATGGGAAGGGGACAGCCGTCGATTCCCTCAACAACAAAAAAAAAAAAGGATGCAGTGGCATAGCCTTGACAGCTGGTCCTGTAATGGTTCCTTTCCTGAGCCCATCTTGAGGTAAAAGGGGATTTTGAAGCCCGGGTGCTAATTGGCTGGTATCGTAAACATTGTGGGTTAGGAGGGCGCTTTCAGAGCTGTCTGTTAGGCCCGCCTTTGTACGTGCTTCTGTATGAGCAGCGTACAAATACCCCTACAATGCATGGCCCCAAGGGGTGCAGAAAGAAGAAAAGGACCTGCAATTTATACAGCTCAGTCTCAATGCACCAGGAAGTACTGTGTTTTCAGGAGGGTCTTCTCATTTTGCCATAGAATGTGGACTCTGTTTAAAAACACACCCATTCATTGCGAACTTCTTACGAAGGAGGCATAAAGAATGTCTGTAAAGCACGTATTGAGAACCAGACCTCATTTACATATGAAACGCTTACACCTGCTAATTGATCAACAAGGTTTGTGTGCAGATACATTTGAAGGTGCTTTAGAGTCCTGGGTAGATTCTACATTGAGGTCAATGGCCACAGTGGTTAAAACTTGAACAGTATTTCTGCACAGATATTGTGAATGATCGTGGAGTTATGTTAATAGGCTTATGGAAACAGGCACAGACCACCCTGATCTTCTCTGTCATACTGTGATCAGAGTGACTCAAAAGTGAAAAAGTCTTTCCCACAATTGAAACTAGCACCTGGGGGAGAATTAGTCCTCCCAGTTCCTGAATTCTAAGCCTTCTTCTTGTTTCCTGTCACGTTTCCTGTTAGTTGTGACATACCACTGTGCATTCCTCTGGAGGACACTGAGATACAAGAGACAGAAATAAAACAGTGGCCCTCCCTATCTGCGGGTTCCGTGTCCGTGGGATCGACCAACCGTGCATCAACAGCATAAAATAAGCAAAAGTTAAATTTGACGCATGCAGAGCACTACACTGAATCTATATGAATGAAGAAACTTCACAGAACCTCAGTCTCTCTGCAGGACTCGTTCTTTGAACATTGTTTTCCTCATGTCTGCCTACTTATATACACAGCTTTTTTCCTTGTCATTGTTTCCTTGACAATACAGTATACCAACGGTTTACATAGCATTTACAATGTATTGTGTTACTAAAAGTAATCTGGTGATAATTAAGCATACGGGGGGATGTGTGTTGTTATGCCAGGGCATGACATAGGAGGGGGAAAAGGGAGAATCAACAGAGTAACCCACAACAACCAGGATTTATTAACAAAACAGAACACAGGGGACCGTAAAGGGACCACGAGGAACCACATAGAAACACAACTAGGGAACAGAGTAGAACAGGGAGCAAGACTGGGGAACAACCACAACAGCTACATACATGCAGTAACAACTACAATGACTGACTGAGGAACAGAACAAAGGCAGGCACTTAAATACATTGATAACAAGACTAGAGAGGGGACAGGTGAGAACCATAACAGATAACCAGTCACTCAGGGCAGCAAGGAACAGTTGGGGTACATTTGCAATCAACAGGCATGGAGATTTTGGGAGAAGAAGAAACAGTTAAACCAAATCTATGAAAACCAAATGAACAAAAAAAAACAAGAAATTATAACTGAAATACTTATGCAGATGTTGTACCAACAGACATTAAATATTAATTAGTTGAGATTGGCCTCACATCAGCCTAGAATCCACAACTGAAAAAAGGGGAACAGTGATTAATAGAATTAATTCCCCACAGATGCTGAGGCACGACTGTAATGCAGTGTCACACTCCAGTTTTCATATTCGCAAGGTCTACATATTCTCTGAAGATTGTACACTCATCGCATGTAGTACCTCTACAATCCTAGACGTCTTTCTACAGGTCATTTATGTATTGATCTTCACGAGTGTCATCCTAATTAAAAACAGTGCTTGAGTCATTTTGAGTGATTTAATGAATATACATGTAATTCTGTGCTGTCCGCATTAGCTGATTGGTTTACCAATTTGTCACTGGTAAAACTTTATTCAAAGCGGCACAGCTTGGTAACTTACTACCCAAGTACAAATCATGAACAAATATACTGCATGGATTACAATTTTTAGAATTCATTAGTCATAAATGAACATAGGATCTCAGTTAGTTACTATATGTGTCACTATTTCTTTTAATTATGTAGATTTTTGTAAACTACTAAAGGAACTGTTGAACTGCTGAAAGAGCTACAGTCATGAAATGCTGATCTCATGTTTTCTTAATGAATTGTGGTACATCTTTTATCCCAGGTAGTTATAATATTTGTTAGACCTACCATAACTGTTAGTTCTGTAAATGTTTGGGAAATATCAAAAGAACTAGTGAAGGAAAAAGTAGTGAATAACACGTGAAATACTGATCTTGTATTTGACATGAACTGTGACGCATCTTATCTCAAGTACCTACTATATTAATTATTTTCTTCGTGATTTGTACTTTACTACTAAGTATTTGTACTTTACTACTAAGTATTTGTGCCCCCTCAAATAATGTGTTACCGATTGGACTGTTAATTGGCTGTCATCTTAGGTGCTGGTTCAGCAGCAGGAGGTGCAGAGCCAGGGCACAGAGATATTACCAAGCACAGAGATGGGGCCACAGCTCCAGCAGGCATTGACACAGGTGGCCCAGATTACAAGGATTCTTGAGGACATTCAGCTCCGTTACCAAAACCAGGTAAATTCATGTGTGTTTGGATAGAAGAGGCAGCATCCCAGGCTGGTGCATTCTCATGTTCATGTGCATACTGATCAGTGTAGTAACACCACCCCTGGTACACCTGCTGTAGTCACAATCTGCCTCGGAGGAAGGCAGCACCAAAGCAGAGCTCCAGAACATTCTGCAGCAGCTAGCATCAAGTGAGGCAGAGCGGAGAGCACTGGAGGGCCAGCTGAGGGATGCCCAGAGCACGGCCGCTAAGCTACGGGAGGAGGGTACCTACCAACCTGTTACACCTGTGTACCTACCTACCTGTTACACCTGTGTACCTACCTACCTGTTACACCTGTGTACCTACCAACCTGTTACACCTGTGTACCTACCTACCTGTTACACCTGTGTACCTACCTACCTGTTACACCTGTGT
>JABFDZ020000016.1:15111704-15128311 GCA_019775955.2 Pollimyrus isidori
AAACTAACTACCTGGGAGAACTGAAAACAAGGCCTGGATTTGGAATCGAGGTCCAGATTTGAAGAACCCTGCTCTACATTGTACAGACCCCTTGTAACCATGAGGAGGACAAGCAGTCACAAAACATGGATGGATGGAAGATATATGGATTTAGTGAAGTGTTAAAGATCAGCTACAAATTGTACAAATTAGATATAAATGTAGAGCAATTCATCTCCTGTGTCCCAAAACTGCACTGGGACCCCTAACAAGTTCTCTATGCCATTCAGCAGTATAATATCTAAGGATAATCCAGGTGATGTGTTTTCCCTGAAGACTCACGTTAAAAACAGGGAATCCAAGGCAACTGATCTTGATTAAATGTCGGAACATATCAGATCCTTTGCCTACAGCTTCCCAGATTAACCTAAATGTACATAGACGTATCATGAAATGTTAAGTCAAAGATAGATCTTCTGCCAGACTGATGGATAACAGCAAAATGCACACTTTCCAGTGACCTCCGCCACCCCTTAAAGTCTTCATCACCATCATTCCTCCTTAATACTTTACTGTTGTTCCTCCCCTATCCAGATCAAAAGTCAGCCGGTCTGGCAAACAGCTCCCTGCCCTGGGGGAGGGAAGCAGGGAATGCCCCCGTGCTGCGGAGACTCAAGCAAAACCGGGATAACCGGAATTCCCGCGTTAGGGCCTCAGGGTGTGTCATCTGGGAAAACAGCTGAGCGCCGTAGAGCCGTGATGCAGAAGATCATAGCTGTTCATCCCAAGGCAGGTGACATGGGCTGACGGAGGCCCTGATCAAACCATTATATTAGACTGTAATGCAAATCATTTTTTGGCCCAAATTATTTTGTGACAATTCCCAACTGTCACCGAACAGGACTTAACCCTAAACGTTGGGTTTTTTTGTTCTGCAGTTCGTATCGTTCCATTCAGTTCTACAAAGTTTGTCAAATGATTACACAGCTCCTTGTGTTTTACCACCTCCAGCTTTTCTGCTTTTTTATTTCCAAAGCCAAGCTATGTCTTCAATGCATTTGTTAATAAACAGTCTGATGGTACCCATGCTATTTTGTCTGTTCCCCTCCACCGCCTGACACCTCCAGCACAGCTCTTTGTAGCTGGGGTCTTCCAGTCCCCGGGTGGAGCAATAATGGCTGTTCGCACCGACCCACTTGTACTCACAAACTACTCAGCCGGTGTCCCTTATGGCTGCAAGTTCAAGTTTCGTGTTTCATTGTCACGTGTTCTGAGGACCACAGTAAAATGCTTATGCCACGGTTGCAGGGTAGGGCATTGGGGAATAGGAAAAAGAGGAGTACAATAGAGTGACTGTCAGCTCAATACATGAGTGGATAAAGGAAACCTTTCATAATATTTACAGAAACTCCTTTGAAAATCACTGTGGTCCTGTAACATTATAGTATTTTTAAAAAAAGCTTTGAAGAATAATATGTCATATTACTTCTCTACTACTATTTTGCAGCCTACACATATTGTAGGGCATCATCTGCATATCTATATGCATATGAAGTGAGTCATGCTTATGCTGGAGTTTTTAGATGGTGATTTTACATAATATACCACATGGATGAGTAATTCCCTGTTAATGGAGTGAAGGTCCCTATTTCTACAAACCTGGAATAATTATGAGCTTTCTGTAGCCCGGCTTTCATGTCTAGGAGCACAGCTGAAAGATCAGACCTCACTCCTCCTACACTTCTAGGTGCAGACCCTCACACGTTATCTAGCTAAAAGCAGGCAGGTGAGAAATTTCTCATGCAGCTGTCCGGAGTCTTATGGAGACTATTTCTTTTCACACAGTGGTAGACTTGCCTTTGCTTAAGTGTCTCAAATGGATGCAGTTCTTCTCACTCCTCTGGCAATTTTTCTTCCTTATTAATTTTGCACACTTGCTAGATTGCCACTTTTTCCTCTGTCTGCTTGAAAGTGTCATGCCATTTCACCGGAAACAAAAAGGTATTCCAGTACGTCCAAATAAATAAATAAATAAGGTATGTTTAAAATGAAATTAAGTGCACTTTAATACTTAATATTATATCATACTGGGCGATTTTACAAGCGAGAGGAAATGTGAGTTTATACTTCTTCATGAATATATAGCAGTTGGTTAACGTATGCTTGTATTTACTCATCAGCCACACTAGGAACATCACCTAATACAGTGTAGGACCCTCCTTTGCCCCAAAAATTGCCTGATTTCTTCATTGACTCAACATGGCACTGGAATAATCCTTAGAGATTCTGGTCCACGTGATTGTAATCCCTAATTGCTGCCGTTGTTCTCTGATGCACGTTGACATTGCAGATTCCCTGTTTCACCACATCCCAAAGGTACTCTGTTCAAGTCAGGTCTGGTAATTGAAGACACCGCTGAAGTTCACTTTTGACATGGCACATTTTCTTAATGGAGCAACCATTAAGATGGGTGAGTTGTGTGAATTTTACGGACAGGGACTCAATCTGCTCTTCTGCTGGTGTAACCCATCCAGCTCAAGGAAGGTGCTGTGCATTCAGAAATGCCTTTCCACTCACCACTGGTGTTAAAAGTGGAAATTTGAATTATCGTAGCTTTCCTTTCAGCCCAAACCAATTTGGCCATCCCCCTCTGATCTCCATCATTAGCAAAACATTTCCACCCACCAAACATAAATACTGCTTACTGGGTTTTTTTTGCACCATTTTGTGTATTTACTAGAAACTGTATTTTGTTAAAATGCTAGGAAATCTGCAGTTTCTGAAGTACTCAAACCACCCTCTCAGGCACAACCAACCAGACAGTTAAAGTCACCAATGCCTGCATAATATTACAGATTGAGCTGCTGTCGCTATCACATGACAGGCTAATTACATATTTGCAGGACCGAGCAAATGAACACGTGCCCCTAATAAAGAGTGCATAAAATTCACATTATATTTACATTGACACATTTAGCGGATGCTTTTATCTAAAATAATGTGAGGAAAGTGAGGAAAATAGCACATTATAAACACACATACAGTACATAAAACACAGATGTTCAGAAAAATGTTTGCAGAAGAAGACGCCAGAAATGATGTATGTTAAGATTTGTACCAATTAAGCCTATGGATGTTTTTTCAAGCATTCCGATTTGAAAATGGCATTTGTTATATATGTAGATGTTAACGTAACACATGTGATGTATGAGTACTCATGGGAGATCGTAAATATAAATTCACTTAATATATTTATTTTATAACTATATTTAGGTTTTGATTAATGCAGTCATTGAACATATTTTCCTTCTACAGCAGTTTTACATTTTTGCGTGTGTTTTTAAGTCCTCCAAACACTGGGGGCGCTTATTATGCCAGCGTGTGCCGCTCATATGACCACAGCTGCTTTCGTCTCTCTTTCCCTCTTGTCGCTGGGAGGAACTTTGACCAGTAAAGCATTCTTCCCAATATTTCTTAGTGGCTAGAATTAGCTGCTGTTTTCTGTTGTAGTCCTATTTGGTTATTTACTAGAAAAGAGATGTGGTTTATTTATTTACTTAGCTGGCTTTCTCTGGTGATACAAATCTCGTTCGTCACTCTAGCAATAGGTGAGTTGTGTAGCCATTGATACTGTTGGCGACCTAAAATAGCCATGGCCATTGACTGCTTTTGTACGCCCCTTTTCATCTCCTCGCCCTGCTTTTCTTTGGCCTCCAGGCGTCCTGTAGTTGAGCCATTTATCCGAAATATCGTCTAAGAATGAGTTAAAAACAAAGATCGCATGCAGTCTAAATCATTTTACACGCACGGATCATGGTTGTTAATTTCCTCCTCCTCCGGCGATTAAGAAACCGAACCATTTCAGATTTGACTGAATCAGGTGTTAGCTAACCAAGTGATTGGAAAATACTTTAATTGTACAAGCTGTATCAAATATCCTGTTTCATGTTGTAATGTTTATGGTTGTATTCTTTTAAACAAGCTGCTGTCATTAACTTTAAGACGCATGATAGTCTGCGCTTAGTTAAATAATATGAAAAGGGGGGGAAATTAATTTCGTAACAATGCCAACCTGTCAGTCTGCAGTCGAAACCACGCAGTGTCTTACAACATAAATAATACTTTTTTATCGCAAATAGACCGTTGTAAGTCGAATTTTAACCCAGTTACCTTCCGACACTGTCCACGTAGGCACGTTCACCCGGTAGGGAGTCTCTTTCCGATTATACACGTTTTATTTAATTTTTTTCTGCTCCATGCCCTTCTTTTGGCACTTAATTGACCATTAGGTCAAGTATTTAAATCTTAAATGCCGAGTGTAGATTAGCCAATCTAATTTTTAATTGAATTTATCCGGCATGCAGTTCAGGGTGTTCCCTGCCCTGTGCACGTTGCTATCTGGGATAAATATACTGGTCCACTGCAACTGGATAAAAAGTTATGGATGGATAGTAGTACTTTTATGCATCAGCCGAATGTATCGATCCATTGAAGAGAAATAGTTTTAGCCTGATTTTGTAGGATTTCGTACGATCTTAAATGCGCTGTTCAGATATTGTTGTATATACGTTTGCTCAGTTGACGAATATTTCGAAAAGTTGCTGATTGACGCAGGTAACCCAAGAACAGCGGTAAACCGAAGGCTGCTTCATATTTAGTGAACATCTGGAAAACGGGGAAAGAAGTGATCACAAGTTTAAGCCTCGGAGTGGCTGGGCAACGTGCGGGCCAGCGCTGAAAACGCAGGGGGTGTGATTATCCTTGTCATGCCCTGTTATCGAGTGTAAAGTACCGGCGGTGCGTGACACTTTTCCCTCACTACTTTGAGTGAGAGATTTGCAGCCTGTCACACGTAGGGTGCACGCTTTGCTGTCAGCGTTCTTTCTCTGCATTAATGATTTATTCGTGGATAAATGTTTTACCTGCTATGAAATCAATCATATATGGTTTAGTAATAGCCATGTATCACTTATCTTTCGTCATGCATTTGTGTTCACAGCTGCTGGACTGTATTACTTGGCAGAACTAATAGAAGAGTACACAGTGGCAACCAGTCGAATAATTAAATACATGATATTGGTGAGTACTCAGTCCTACTGCATTCTTTCTCTTTCTTCTATTTCTTTATTAAATATTACTTTTTCAGATCACTGAAAAATCTCAAATCTCTCCTGTTTGATCCCCATGTTATTTGTTCTTTTGCTCACTACCACACTTTAATGTGACTCCTTGTTCTGACTCCCCTGCCTCTCCAGTTCTCCACAGGAGTGCTGGTAGGGCTCTACCTCTTTGAAGGATTCCCCACTCTGATGGTGGGCGTTGGCCTGTTCACCAACCTGGTGTACTTCGGCCTCCTACAAACGTTCCCCTACATTTTGTTGACTTCGCCGAATTTCATCCTTTCTTGTGGTGAGCAGATACATAAAGTTATCTTCACTCGTGATCGCTGCAGTCATGCAAGCTCATATCTGGTACTGTGCCTCGTTATTGCAGTCACCTGTGATTATTTTGCTCCTGGGCCTTGAAGTAAATGGTATATATGTAGAGCTTTATTGTCATCTCAACAATGCACAGTAGGTGTCCAGTGAGACAAAATATCGTTCTCAGTGACCATATGTGCAACCTAGAATACAACAGCACACAAGACGGATCACAATGAGGGTGAGAGGGGTAGTAATTTACACTATACACTAGTGGTAGGTCTTTTGTCAGTGCAGCTTTGAGGGTTGTTTATAATTACTGTGCTTTCTGTAGTGTTGGTGATCTTGAACCACTATATGGCATTCCAGTACTTCGCAGAAGAATACTACCCTTTCTCCGAGGTAAGCAGATGCTATGTTGTGAAATTCGCTGTATTTTGCCTTGGCTGCCCATGCATTTTTTTTGCGTATCATTATTTGTCAAAGGCCTGATTATGCCAATGTCTATTGTCAAACTCTTATTAGAACAAACTCCTCCGTTATTCCAGCACAGTTTATTTAATCTGAGTGGCGCGTTACTATTTACTGTCAGTTCATTATGAGCAAAAAAGTCTCAGGAGTTGGGAACGGCTTCAGTCATAAACACACTCAAGTGTGGGCTTGTGTTGTTCATTCAGTTAGGGATCTGTATCTATGTACACGTGGTTATGGGTTAGAATCCCCATTGAACACTTGAGTAAGGCAATTAATCCTAACTGTTGGTGGGATTGATGCTGGCTGGTCCTGCCCTTAGATCTGAAGTGGTTCTCATTTGCATGGTACTTTGGATAAATATAGATAAATGCAAATTTTGATGTGAGCACGAATTCCTTCCCTCATTTCTTGTCTTGTGTCCTTCAGGTGCTGGCCTACTTCACCATCTGCCTGTGGATCATCCCCTTCTCTTTCTTTGTGTCCCTGTCTGCTGGGGAGAACGTTCTTCCCTCTACTATGCAGCAGGGAGGTGAGTCCCTCCTTCCCGGTGCAGACCTGCTTTGCACTGGCACCGCAGGCAGCCTGCTGGTCTGGTACATGTACTCAAAAGTTGCCGCTCTTTGTCATTTCACTGTGGGGGTCCTTGGATTCTGATTAGAAGCCTTTCTGCTAGGCCCTTAAATATGCTGTAGGGGTCTCCCTGCAGTGCCCTCAGCAGGGAACTTAATCCGAGTTTGTTCAGAACAGTCTCGGTTTATAAATGGGTAGAGCTGAAAGTCACTTTGGGTATAAGTATTAGTTAAGCAGTGATGAGACTGGTAATTTTAGCTGCGAGGAATATTTATTATTAGAAATGCCAGTCTATGCAGCCCCATGTGGCATATCAGAAGTGTTAAAACTATCCAGGATTCAGGGCATCCATGGGGTGTGTTTAATGTTGTTTTTAAAAAGGTGAGGTGGTTGTCATTCCTGTTACGGCTGCTGCTCCTTTTGCGGCCCATTTCCTGTGGTCGCTAACCTGTCCCCCTTTCCTCCATCCCCGTAGATGATGTCGTGTCCAACTACTTTACCAAGGGGAAGCGGGGTAAACGTTCGGGAATTCTGCTGGTCTTCTCCTTCCTGAAAGAGGCGGTGTTGCCAAGCCGACAGAAGATGTATTGAGGAGCCCTGTACAAGTGACTGGGGGGATGAAGGACAGGAGGGTTGTGGGAGAAAAGGGGGGGGGGGCTGTAGAGGTGGCTGCACACAGAGCCACATGTCGTCACGGATGGAGGGGCCCTGCTTCACTGGACCTGCTTTTCCAAAGGACCCCCCACCCAGAGGCCGGAAAGGACTTCATACATTTACAGTGGACATTTTTTTTAAGGACTGTTAATGAATTGTGCCTGTCTGCTTTTGGAAGATTGAAAAGAGATTAGAGAGTAAGATTATGAACGTTTCAGACGAGCTCAGGTTGGGTATAAATGTGAGGGTCTGGGATGCTGGGCTGAATCAGGCTTTCTGGGGGCTCAGCTTCTGTCCGTATCTGTGCGCCTTCCATCGTCACGCTTGGGGATTCACGCTGCCCGGCTCGGGAATTGACACACGTGGTGGCGTCTGAAGCCATGACTGCTTTTTGGTGGTTGGTGGGCAAATCTGGAAATATGTGTGCAAATGAGAGTTTTACCTGCCTAGTTCTCTGGTGTGGAGGGGCCCTGGGAGAGAGTTTGGGCCTGGTGGTGCGGCGGAGCGGCGGTCGTGACCCCATGCTGCACAGGGCTGCTAAGTGCATGAGAGGGAGGTGTCGAGCCTCCTGTCATCACTCACCTGGGATTCTGGGTCACCGAATGCACCCCACGCCAGGGCAATGGCTGGCCGCCCTTGGCGTGATTCACCTGTGACGTGACTGGCCCTTGCTGAATGCCATCTCACCCCTCTGCAGCTGTCCCCTGCCAGCCTCACGACGGCTCACCTACACACGGCCTCGGTGACGGTGACATATCTGGAGAGAGGGTGATGTAGAGAGACGGGTCTGTCCTTGCATCTTCACCATCGCTAAAGTGGTTCCATCCTTCACCGAGGCAGTACAGTAGGTTCAGTACATTCACGCCCCCTTCGCGCAAGTGGAGCCGTTGTGCGTGACACCACTTCCAACCACTATGGCAATAAGTACCAGTTAATGTTAAAATGCAGAATTACAACAGCGCCCTCTGTATGTGCTCTGACATGCAGTGCTATATCCAAAAAAAGTTGTAATGAAAAAACTTTTGCAGCATTTACCCCAGACGTCCCTTATATTGCCAGCCTGAGCTACCCATCCCATTCCAACATACCTGCAGGGGCTCACAGTAAATTATTCTGGTTTAAGCAGAGTAATAACCTGACGTTTCTTCATCCAAAAAGCTGTCTTTGTTCTGTTTTAATATACTGTATAATAAATAAATCTCCACTGTTCCGGGTTACAAAATAAGAATTTCATTTTTGAAATTAAATAGGTATATTTAATTTAAATATTCATTAGCCAATGGTGGGTCCTTCAGGAATCACATGACTTACTGGTCAGAATCATATTTGCGCTAATGATGTGTGTTTTGCTGCATGTCATCCGACGTGATGTCATTTATTCGGCAGTGACGGTATTTCCGTAGTTCCAGGGAGGGCCATGGGTTCCCTTGGTCTTGGTGAGGGGTGGTGAGGCTCAGGCAGAGCAGATCCGGAAGATGGATGAGGGCAATCAGGAGTGGGCATTTTGGAAAGGTAGTCACCTGGGAGCAGCGCCCCCTGCAGAGTATGCCAGGATAATGCGGGCACTGGCTCCATATGATTGTTCCGCAGGGCAGAGCTTAGCCTCTGCCCATCGCTCTCCTTCCATAGCTACACGCTGTCCCTTAAGTCGGGTTCGGGTATAGGCCCGATTGGGTTGCAGCTCAAGTGCGCCCCCTGCAGACTGCAGGTGCTGGTTTTTGAGACTGGAAGCCATTAGTTCCAAATTCTAATCCCTCTGCTCCCTGAGGTGCTCTCTAGACTCCTGAAAAATGTTGAATTTCAACAACATGCGAAAACCAACAAAATTTACACTGATCAAGCCATCATCGATAATTTCTATATAGCTAAACAAACTTCAAACATGATTTTGGTTAATGTACCCCAGTTTGATTTGATTCTGGACACTGGTACTTGAGATGTGCTGTCTGCGGGAGTTTATATTTTGCCAATATGAGGAGTGGAGAAGGAAATTGTGATGTATCCGAAGGTCTAATAATCTTGGCGGTTTATTTAGTTAAGTCCTAAGACTTAATTTATGGGGGTGTCATGGCTCTTTTCGTCTTTGCCTTTCCAGGGAAGGGAATTCTGTCTCTGCTCTATATGTATACAGTTCTGGTTTCCAGTTCCAGCCCATAGAGTTGATTTGTGGTGATGGGCATCGGCAAATTTCCAATAGTTTATGACTGTGAGAGTGTGTCCAGTGATGAAGTGGCTCTACTGGTTGTTGTATGGATGGATGGATGGATGGATGGAAGGATGGAAGGAAAGTACCAAAGTCAATAAATACGAATCACCAGTGAGCTGGTGTGCAATCTTTATTCAGTGCCCATACCTGCAGTGGCAACAGTTAACCTACAGATGGCAGCAATGAGGTGTTTAAAATACTGACCCCTTTTAGTCAAATTACGATGAAGATTGACTTGTCTCAATTTAAGAGTTTGATATGTGGAATTATTTCAGTATTGGACATAGATTTCCCAATTGGTATGATATGATTGGTATACACACAATATCTGTATTTCTGTGTGTGTGTATAAAAATAAAATAGAGAAAGGTTGATATGCTCATTCGTAAGGCCACAGGGAGATGAGAGGGAGTTTCAACCTATACTGTACATGTCACACTCCAGAGCTGGTGGCAAGTGTGTGGGTGGATGTTACCATATTCTGACCATTTTTGATCTATAGTCTCCCGGAATCATGAGGGCCTCCCCAGTACTTTTGTTTTACATCCTCCAGGGCGAGCCACACTGTTTGAAAACCACTCAATAAGCTGTAGCGTTCAAGTAAACTGATTATTTTTCATCCATCATGCTCAACTTGCAGCTAGGGTGTTCCACTGGGGATTCTGATCCTTCGATTAGCCACTACTGATATCCCCTTGAAAACCTTGGGGGACGAGGAAGTGTCTGTTGGCCTAATGTGGTCAGTGAGCTTTTACAGCTGCAGAAAAGCTTGCGGGAAGGTGGGAGAAAGAGCCGCTGGCGTCACTGTACCCTGACGGAGTGTAGGGGAGACTCCCCCAGGGTCTGAGGGGCCTGGGATCGCAGTATAACTTTGGAGACCAGCCACTGGTAATGGTTATCACTCACAGCATTCCAGATAAGCGCTTACAGCTCAGATATGTGGGGGAGGAGCCGGAGTAAAGTACCAACATAAGCACATATAACTGTCAGACATACACATGCACACACTTACACCAGCCTAGCTTGAAAAGGGAACTTGGGTGCATGATAAGATTTGATGAGATACTGAATTTATATTTGTTTAGCTGACCTTAGCTAACCCAATTGCCTGGGGTCCCTGGGCTGGGCTGGGCAGCCCAAGTGTGCCGATGATCCCGCCTTCCTCATCTTACTTTCGGTGCTGCCCAGCCATGCAGTGCTGTGCTAATGCACCCTGACACCTTCGGCAGCTCAGAGCCACAGTGCAGCCCTACAGTGTGCCATAGCCTTGTCTCTCCACAAGCAAACCACCACGGGGGGTGGGGATGGGATGGGGTGGGGTGGGGTGGGGTGGGGGGCACCCAGAGCTAAAGAGTTAAAACGTAGCTGAGTCACCATTGCGCCTGTGGTAGAAATGGTGGATTTAAAGGTGGACTTCAAGGAAAAAGCATTGCACGTTTTGCCACCCAGGCCAGAATATACACCTGCCCTATTTGTCCTGGCAGGCACCGGTATCTCACACAACCTCAAGTGGCTGGAAAATGGCCGCATGTTTCTTCACAATTTAGTTTTTTGTAGTAGTAATCTATAAAACATGTTTTCATTTTTTATACTATAGATGTTTATCACAGGCACTTGGGTAATGAACAAACTCGGGGAATGTATTTATAATTGAACTTTTGTGTTAAATTTACTTAATTTCAGAGCTTTTAACTAGAAATTATTAGACGGTTCTTTTCCTTTTTTTGGTCGGTGATGATCGTCAAAGGCTTCAGGCTTTGTGAGCTTTCTTCAGAAAGGATATTCAACCCACGGTTACAGGACTTTAACCAGACTTCTGAATTTTGGCAAACACTCTCAGGGGTCTTGATCCACGTAAGGCTTTTGGCACGTAGGCTGTCGTGTAGCCATGTTATGAAGAAGTGAACTGGACAGTAGAAGACCTCAAGATGCGGTGACTTCTTGGTGATGTGTTTACAGATAAATACCGAGACTATGGTAAATTACACTTACAGACTTCTTAACCTCTTGCACCGAGAGGGAGGTCGGTGACCTCTCTAAGTGCGTTCAGCATTGTACGGGCGGCCTTGGGGACTGAGCATGCCCAGTCAGGAAGCGGCGACTCTGGCGGTATGCATGCCTGCTCTAACGGAAGCTGACACCAGAGGCAGCGTCCGCTGCCTTGTATAAATGATCTGAAAGTGTGGTGTTATTTTCGGTGATGTTAATTTGCTCCGTGTTGGAGCGCCGGTTCATGGCTCGGTCAGCCTTCCCTGATACTATACTCCAGTTTGTTCCGCAAAAGGTTTTTCCGTCGCTTCGAGTTAGCGTGAGCGGCTCTGTGAACTGTGAATAGACCGAGCGCTGGGAGTGGGCCGCGCACACGCATCCTGCCAGCCCGGGTTGCAGCCCCCGGGTCTCAAACACCTTCAGACGGCCCAAAAAAATCTCTTCGCACTTGAGTAAAATAGTGTTATCACATAGAATTTAGAAAAAATGTCTAAGCTGAACCACATAGCCATACAAAATGGGCAAAATAATTATGGTGAGCATATTATATACTGTATATAAATTGTGATCTACTGTACAACTGTTACTCCGAAGGACAGGCTTGGGTCAGAAAGCGGGTCAGTTGAATGAGATTTCAAATCCAAACCGGCAATGCAGAAGACAGGGTCAATATGCCAGGCAAAAGCTGAAACATCACAATAGGCAAAAAGAATATATAAGGCATGAATAATGGCTAACAGAGCAGGTTCAATGTCTCATCGGAACGTATAAGGCATGACTAATGGCTAACAGAGCAGGTACAATGTCTCATAGAGGACTGAGAGATTCTACCTCACAATAGAGGCCACAGCACATACACTGTATAACAGGATCAAAAAGCTAACAAACTTAACTGGACCTAAAGTCCTCATTCTTGGGTGAGGGATGGGCTCTCCACATATTCCACGAAGGAACACCATGTTGGGATGAGTCTTTTCCACTATCCACCTCTACCTAAGAACCTGGTGTGGTCTGGCAGAGTGGAGCAGACCGATTAGCACCAATTAGCTTCCACACCTGGCTCAGTTCTTTTATTAACCCCTCTGTCTGCACACTCAGTACAAGGTATCACTGCATCTCTATGAGCTCTGTGTGCTGAGTGTTAGAATCTTGTTCTGTCTCTGTTCTTGCCTGTTCCAGCCCTTCCTTGCTCTTGAATCCTTCAGTCCTCCCTCATGTGCTCACCTCTTGCTCCATACAGTTTTTCCCAGCAATCATCCAGTCCATCCTCACTTCGTCTGTAACCTTAAGGTTTGACGACTCCACCTCACAAGAGTGAGCCAAACTCCAGTGTACGGTCAGGACAGCGGAGCGGATTATCGGCTGCACTCTGCCGACACTTCAGGACAATCACGACAGCAGATTCACAAAGTATGCTGGCAAGATTATAGCTAACCCTTCTCATCCTGGAAACCTCCAATCTCTTCTAGCGTCTTCCATCTGGTAGAACATGGAGACCATCAAGGCCTCATTAACAGTGGTGGACACTCTGCACTTTAAACATCCACATTGTAACCCACCGTTGCTCATTTACACAAAGTGTATGTCTGTGTGTGCGTGTATATATATATATATTTACGGTGTGCAAAGAAAATATACATATATATATATATTCTTTGCACACTGTAAATAATAGATTCCATCTCCTCCATGGCTCTGTGTGCTGAGCTCGCATCTTCTCCCTCTTCTCATTGTGGGGTTTCCTCCTGGGACTCCAGTTTCCCCCCACAGCCCAAAAACATACTAATGTATAATGTACTGAGTTAATGTAACAATTATTGATGTCAGCAGACTAATACCACTAGCTAGTAGTTACCATAAACATGCTTAAAATGCCTAAATCTATATGGTCCTATTGTTTCACTCGGTAATATCCCAACAGCAGGATGTTATGTAAATTGAAATGTTTTGTTTATATTTAAATATGCTTATGGTGTTAAGTAACTTAGTTTTATATTGTTGTGATTGGGATAGGTTTTATTTATTATGAGAATGTTTTTAATTTGTTAAGGGTTTTACTTTTACTAACAGTATATTACTAGTTACAAGTGTTACTATAGGCCTGTTCCTTCATCTGAAGTTCAAAATTGCCTTAGAAATAAAGAAGCGGTTCTGTCATGTCTGCAGTCCAGTCCTGGAGTCCATGGAGTTAAGGTCTTCTGAACATCTACACCTGCCACTAGATTCTCATTTCTGCTGAATTAATCTGATACCAAAAGGAAGCTCTGTTGTAGTGGTGCTTAGGACAAATGTAATGCCTCTCATTAAATGTTTCAGCCCTATGTAAAAGAAAATGAAAGAAATCATTCAAACACATCAGGAAAGCACAGCAACTATTTGGTGACAGAACTGGCTCACATTTGGGCGAGGGGTGGTCCAGCACTCCACTGTCCCAGCAAATAACCTCCCTGGGACAAAAACCAGACAATCACACTGGCAAAAGCAGCAGATGGTAAGTACTGTGTGATATGACACGGAATTTGGCTGCTCATATGTACTTCATTATATTCTGGCTGTTACCTTTCCTTGGATAAAACTTGGCACATCTGGCCTGATCCATAAAGACGGAGTTGTCCTTTGTAGTATAACAGATACTGTTCAACCGAAAAACTTCATTATACATACATCATTCTATCACTGTCAGCTCCTCTCCTGAAATCAGTTTAGGAGACATGAAAATTGAGTGAGATACAGCACAAATATTTCATGAGTTTCGGTGTATTCTGTTTCAACGCATGTAGCAAAAATGTTATTGGGTTTGACTGCATTAAAAAACAGGAAATTCCTACGAATACCCCAGCCCAAGCAGGTTTTTAAAATGTTTTGCAGTTTAATCCATAAATGAGTGTAAAAATGTGTTACTTCCTGTGTGGTCCTGCACTGGCCAGAATCAGATCGGTAATGAAATGAAGGGTCCAACAGAGCACAGAACTTCTGACCCCAGTGCCACAGGCCATGGGCTTTGTGATCTCTTTCTGATTATGCGAGAGTGACAGCAAAGCACTGATGCTGATGCCCTGAAGGGCTTTTTCCTAAGAGTCACAGAGGGGGCGGGGGGGCGGCTATGTGTTTGGGTGTGAGAGACGGGTCACGTCGCATCAAACTCGTCATGAAGCTCACCTGGAACATGCAGTGTCCTTTTATTTAAACCTGCTTCCTACCTCAGTCATGGAATGTTGAGCAGGCTGTGGAAGCACATCTTCCCCCCCAGATGTTGACGTGCTCAATAGATGCCGCCCCAACATTCCCTTATTCTGCCTGTGTGTAAAGCATTGTTGCCGGCACAGTTTCACGCTTGCACTGAGAGAGAAAACGGCCAACAGTTTTACCCGTTGCCTCCATTATGCCCCACAATCTTTAAAGTCTATGGCCTGGCCATACAGAGAACTTGCTGGTTGGGAGATAAGTTGTCTGACACAACCCAATGGAACCTGTCTAATTAATCTTCCCAGAATCAGCGACAGTGCAGATGCTACTGCTTCACGGTCCATCACACCTGATGCCTCTGACTTCATCCTGCGTTGAATTAGTCTGATCTTTCCTAGCAATCCAGACTATGTCAGGAGATAGACAATAACTGTCAAATCCGCATGGAGGACATAAGCGGGGTGCTAATCATCTTAAGGAGACAAGGAGAACCTTCAGTTCCAGACTGAAAATCAAAATTCAGTTAATTGTTTTGTTTTTCATTGCATATTTATTGTCTACTTTTACATGCATTCATTCTTTTTTGTATTTATTGACACAACTGCTGTATATTTCTGCCATTCTGTGGGACAGCATGAAGACATTTCCACTCGAGGTGATGAATGAATTAACTTATCCTGTAAGGCAGAAGTTGATTGATATTTAATTCTCATTGACCACAGGTGTTGGTGAATTGGCCCCAAGATCTATTATAGCATTGCTTATTATGCAGATTTGGGGTGGTGTGCGACTGTGAGTTAGGTGTCTTTGGCTGGAGGGTCACTGTTTCAAACCAAAAAGTCAGTAGAGTGATTTTTCTGTTGAACCCTTGAAAAAGGCCCATAACCCCAGTTGTTCTAGGGATTGGCTTATCCTGCTCTGTCAATTGCATATCGCTTTGGATAGAAGTGCCTGCCAAATCAGTATATGCAGATACATATCAAAACACTGCAAGAATCCACATGCATGACTAGGGTGCAGCATTCCTTTGTGGAGTTTTGGCAAATGAAATATTACCCACGGTTCCCAACCTTAAAAATGATGGCTTATTCACCCTTTCCTGTGTCACCGCTACTCAGGTCTGGTCTGGCACCTTCAGTTATAGTCTGCCATCTCTTTAATAATTCATTGTACGACGCCACCTCCTGATTATAAATGTTACCCAAATGTGTTGGGAGGAGAGCACAGATAGAGCACGGCAGAATAGCAAAAGCATTAAAGTGGCATAATTTCTGTTCAAAGTGCAAAAAGCCACCATTAGCAAATCCATTATTCAAATGCAACAAATACGTATTTCCAAATGACTTGAATTACAAAATCCATTTTAACCAAAATAGTGATGTAAAAAAACCTTAGTGCATGGGGGCTTGTCAAGTGCTATTGTCACTTTCTGGGAAAGTTAAAGAGGTTCACAGGAATATGATGTCTACACAAACCTGGACAGAAGGAAAGAAAACCTGCTGGACACCAGCACTCCAGGATTAGGGTACCTACCCCTGGTCTACATAAAAACAAACAATGAACACTTTGGTAATGAAAGTATATAGATTTACTGCACAGAGGCTGGAATAGGCCTATGGTTTCACTATTGTGTGTGTTAACCAGCCTTTACAAATGCAGACTTAGCCTTGGCCAGAAGCACTGAATGTGATTGTTTATGTTTATGCTATATATAATTAAATGCACAAAGAATGTAATTAAATATAAAATTAAATGCACAAAGAATGTAATTAAATATAAAATTAAATGCACAAAGAATGTAATTAAATATAAATTAAATAAACAAAGAATGTATGAATGTCTCATTAAATATGTCTCTTTCTTCTACTAGTTTAAAAGAAATTTATGAAAGTGGCTGCAAATCAAACACCTTTGGCCGCAACAATCACAAAAAAAAACTTTTGTAAAATGCTGTAGGGATGATTACACAGAAAATAAACTTAAAGAAAAACTGAATGACAAAATATTCAGTATGGTCTAGTCCTCTGTGATTACATCTGAGCTTGGCTGAGCTCTTCTTGTGTTTTGACTAGTTTGTTTCTTTGATTGAAAGACGCCCAGCCGTATCACATTAACATTACTGACACATG
>JABFDZ020000016.1:15138747-15152915 GCA_019775955.2 Pollimyrus isidori
GGCTTCAAGTGGGCCCTGTAATCGGTGATCGGTATCGGCCGATATAGCTTCTAGTGATCGGAGATCGGTGATCGGCCGATATAGCTTCTAGTGATCGGAGATCGGTGATCGGCCTCAAAAATCCTGATCGGAGCACCCCTACTAAAAACAGACCATCCATAAAACACACAGTACAGACCAGTACACCCAAGTGCATGGTCACTAGACAGACTGGAAAAGCAGAAGAGCCAGAACAGAAATAGTTAAATCCATCAGTGATATTACTTGTACTTATTCAGTATATTAACCAGCAGTACAACCAAAAGAAAGATATAACCTTTTAGTCCTGCGTGTTGGAACTCTACATCTTCTACCTCAAGGTAGAAGCACAAACTCCCTGTAGATGGGGTGGTCTTTATGATCCAATATTGCCAATGCCTTCCTGAGCACATGACGGTCATACAGATCACAAAATTGAGTTTGAGTTAACCCAATGACTTTACCAGCTATACTGACAAGCCGGCCAAGCTTATTTCTCTGCCAGTTTGAGGTTACTAAACCATACCATAATGGAGAAGGACAGTACAGACTCAAACGTTCTATAAAACGTGTCATCAATCTGATACATACATTAGACGTGTTAGTCAGAAAATAAAGACGCTGCTGAACATTCTTATGAATAACCTCAGAATTAGTTTGGGAGTTTAACCTACTGTCCAGCACTGTACCCAGATACTTGTAGTTGTCTACCAGTTCCACCTCAGATCCCTCCATCACTGTTGCCTAAGGAACAGCAGCACTCTTCCTAAAGTCAATCACCACCTCCTTAATTTGACACATTCAGTTCTAGGAAAGAATCCTCATACCAAATCACAAAGTTATCCATCATTGGACCATGATCCAGTTCCCGCTCCTTCAGTAGACTAATAATGACTGAGTATTAATAACTTAATCATTTGACTATTCTCAAACTTCTACATTGCTTCGTATATAGAATAGAGAGGAGAGTGGAATGAACACCCTGGGGGTGATCCAGTGGAGGAGTGAGGCTTGTCTGAAAAGACACCATTGATCCTTACACACCGTTCTCTCTGTCAAAATCCAAAATCCACCTAATTGTGTTAAAATCAAGTTTAAATTCAGAGAGCAGTTTCTCAGCAAGCAGGTGTGGCTGCATAGTATTATAACCTGAAGGGAAAAAAACATTCAATAAAGAGAAGTCTGGCATGGGATATGAGACTCTCCAAATGAGGTTAGACTATTTCAACAGTGTCAGGGTGACATCCTCCACATCTCTACCAACCCTATACGCAAATGGCAGGGGGCCTCAAGAAGCCCTTCACCTGAGCTTGGACCTCTTAATCACTCTCTCAAAGACCTTCATCACTAATGTTGTTAATGCTACAGGTCTAAAGTCGTTTTAGGCCGTGGGGTTTGAGCACTTGGCAACAGGGACAATAGAGCATTTCCAGATACCAGGAATCCACTGTTGCTCCATACATACATTAAAAAAAATAGAATATCCCCCCCCCCCCCCCAAGTTGCACCGCACAGGTCTTGAGCACCTCGCCACAGATCTGATCCAGGCCCGGAATCCCCGCACAGTCTGTCTCCCATAGCATCCTCACCGCCGTACTAGTGTCCAGACTGATTTTACACAGTGCCTCAAGTTATCTGCTCTATAAAGTCATGCTTATCAAATCTCAACAAATTTATTCAGGCTATCAGCAAGATGTTTAGAGTTATAACCTGCAAGTCTGACTTCACCCCCCATAGCAACCGGTCATTTTCCTCATGCCTTTACAGTCTGGGGTTATTATTCCAGAATTCTGCCTATCCTGTCCTTACAATTAATTTTAGCTCTCCATCTCTGCCCAAAGCATTTTCCTGAGTACTTTAACCTTAAATTTCATCACCACTGTTAAAAGCAGCCCTCCTTTGGTTAATCGTTTTTTTCCCTCAAATAAGAAGACGCACGTGGCTTGTTGTTAGGATAAACCATAACTTCCTTAGTAGGAATCAGAGTCTTTACAGAATTTGATATAACAAGATCTCATAGCTTTTGAAACACTGCTCCAAATGGCCCCTTCTGTAAAGCCACGCTCACGTTGCGTAGAAAACATAAGGACTTTGAATTTGAGTAAACAAAATAATCCTCTTCCCACTCTGAATGAAAATAATCGTTGGGCTTCTGACAGGTTTGCGCGCCAAATGCTTACAGGACACGGTTAGCTGCAAGCTGAGAAATGGGCGCACACGCGTGTAATATATAACATATAGGAAAAAAAAAACACTTACAATGTTCAAATAACATTTTCATCTGACCTTTAAGGAAGGGGTGGCCAAGCTTATCCGCAAAGGGCCGGTCTGTATGCAGGGTTTTGGGGGTAACTGTAGGTCAGCTGTTGAAACCCAGGTGTGAGGTCTCTTCAGCCAGTCAGTCCACTAATTAGTGATTTAATTGGGGAGTTGCAACGAAAACCCGCACACACACCGGCCTTTTGCGGATAGGGTTGGCCACCCCTGGTCTAAGGGATGCAATTGCTTACCCAGTAAAGTCACCTTTGAAGACATTTACACCTTACATTCTACTTAACGTTTAAAACAAACGACGAACAACAAAACGATCGCCCCTCCACGTCTATCCTCATATAGGTGAAAATTTGCACTAAAGCAAACCGGTGCGACCAGAAGTGACCGGTGTCAGGGAGTTCAGATTTATCGACCAGCCTCAGCCCTGATTTAACATGCTGAATCAGCCGAAAGAGTGCCAACCGGTACCGACTGTGCTGCACACACGTATGTGATCCAGATTTAAGATATAGGTCTAAAAGGTGACCATCATACCAAGCAATGCGTAACAAATA
Source organism: Pollimyrus isidori (assembly GCA_019775955.2). Taxonomy (NCBI): domain Eukaryota; kingdom Metazoa; phylum Chordata; class Actinopteri; order Osteoglossiformes; family Mormyridae; genus Pollimyrus; species Pollimyrus isidori. The sequence continues at coordinate 15,141,594 of JABFDZ020000016.1, forward strand.
TTACATACTTTTAATATATTTAAATAACAACCAAAAAGTTAAGCAAACACATTTCATGCATGGACTTAGAACAGGCAATCTATTTCCTTCTACATTCTAAAAGAAGGGTTCCTACACAATATATCTCACCTCCGGGTAGGAAAAAAAACCGAGCAAACTGTTCACCAGCCCCATGTCTGTGTCGTAAATTTGTAGACAATGCAATCAGCACGCTTCCGTGTTTATACCTGTCATGCCCCGATCGTCCGATCCTCGCGTGTGCCAGGCCCCCTTATATACCCTGTGTGGAATCCCAGCTTTACCAGCTGTTTCCTTTTGCGGTAGTTCAATGTATTTAGTTCGCGTTTCATACCTTGCCCATACGTACATGGGAATAGTTTAAAACGTACCATTTTCTGTACGTCTTGGCTTTTGTCCACGCGTAGCTAGACCGCGTTTTCATCATCGTCATGTAGACAGGGAAAACACAGTTTTTGGCTCTAAACGTCAGATTGTGTGCCGTTATGCACTTAATTGTTTAACGTCAGAGCACGCGCTGTTTGTTGTATACATTAGGTGAACTTCAGCAATGGCGAAATAGTGTTTGTACTAACCTTGCTCGGCTTGCTGACAGGGATTCTTAAAAGTGTACAGAAAAATGTTGAGTCACGCTCGCATTATATTGATCAATACAGGCGTCGGAATGTGCGCCTAACAGGACTGACAATTAAGCTTCTGATTGGCTAACATGGCAGTATACAGTTACAGTTATAATGCCGCCTGTTTTGGCATTCTTTTGACAACGTATTTTAGCGGTTTCATCATATGGACGGAAATTCTTTAGAATAATGTGTACGTGTGGACACGGCATCAGCTTGTTTCCCTAGTCCGGTAATTAAACGTTGCATGTTGTGTTTGGGGGGCGGCATGGTGGTGCAGTGGTTAGCACTGTTGCCTCACACCTCTGGGACCCGGATTTTCTGGGTCACGTGTGTGGAGTTTGCATGTTCTCCCCGTGTCGTCGCGGGGTTTCCTCTGGGTTCTCTGGTTCCCCCCCACAATCCAAAACATGCTGAGGCTGCTTGGAGTTGCCAAATTGCCCGTAGGTGTGCATGTGTGGGTGCTTGGTGTGTGAGTGTGCCCTACGATGGGCTGGCCCCCCATCCAGGGTTGTTCCCTGCCTCGTGCCCGTTGCTTCCGGGATAGGCTCCGGACCCCCGCGACCCAATACGATAAGCGGTTTGGAAAATGTTGTGTTTGGAGTGTGTTACTCCGCAATACAGTCCTTTGTCTGTATCCACGGCTTCCTCCGCCTGCTTCCCTGTGCTAGCTGTGACAATACCCAAGGGATTGTTTCACTTTCAGAATTAAAGAAAGTGAAAATCAATTCCGGGGAATTCCAGGACAGTAACATATGGATATGTATAGTGGCTATGAGGATGTATTTTCAGAGAGCAAGTTGACACTTCTGTTGCTGTTGTTGCTTGTCACCCTTCAAAATCCATTCAATATTACGTCATACATCGCTTACACGATGTGGATGTCTGGCTGCAGAGTGACGAAGGTGCTAACACATTTTTGGAGAGCAACACCCATGTTCACTAATAGCACTGGTTTACAAGGATTTTGGTTACTTTGAAAAGTGCATATGTCACTTACACAAACTACACGAACTATGTTTAACACTGTTTTTCCATAAAAAACATGATCAATGTAACTAAAGATAATGCAGTATTTGATTTTCTGCCAGCCCTATCTCCTTGCTTTTGCAGCCTTTAAGTGTTCGGTTGCGTTTTAATTAAACTCTGAAACTCCTGAAATCCCGCAATCAAGAGTTCTTGCTCTGCTGCCGAAAATTACTGAGCGCGCTCCTTCGACATTTTCGCCGATCAATGTTTCTGCTATCGATACGTAGCCCCTTAAAAGCCACCCAGTGATCTCACATTACTTTGTCCAGCTATACTAATCATCAGCAACAGGTGTGTTTGGAGAACCGGAATAGCGAGCTCAAAGTTGGCGCGATGATTTGATCTTGGATGTGTCATTTGACCTTGGATGTAGTAAGCGAGGTACGAAGAACGGACCCCAGGGTGAGCAGCGTGACCTGAGTTCGGACTGTCAGTCTTAATTGTTCTTGCATAAGGACTATTAATCCACGCCAATCAGAGGTGGAAACTTCAGGTCCAGAAATTACAAATCCAGACGAGGATTTTGTTTCAACCGACCAGTTGAGTACTACGTGAAGGTAACACTCTATGCTTAACTGGTTGGTTGAAAGTACACATCCACCCCAATCCACCGTAACTATGCCGCTAAGGCAAACGGAGGTTAGTTTACACAAAATGTATTTTTCAGCTGGAAACATTTAAAAAGTATGTTTTCAAGCCCCAGTGCTGTTATGGATATGGTTGAGGATAGGGAAAGAAGACAGAAACTGAAATATATTTGTAAACATCATGTGGACTTCATTATGATTCGGACATGCCCACAGACATGTGACTATTCTACCAAGGCTTGAACGAGTGACCTTCTGATCACAAGTATAGAGATGTGGCCCGATGAGCCACACACCATCCCAGAGAGGGGGGGTTCTAGCATAGCACAAAACAGCTCCAGCACTATTTGACTGAGGTAAGAACTTGGAAGCTGAAGATGGAATGGTTACAGTATGTTTCAGAAGGCTGCAGTCTCATCAAGACCAGAATGCTTCAAAATAGGATGAGCAAGATCACCCAAGAGTGGCTTTGTACTTAAATCTGCTCTTTTCACCTTGACCTTTAAGTATGCCACAAAATACCTGCCAGATCACTTTATAGGGAACAAGCATTCGGGCCAATGTGTTTCCTTTTGTATGTAACACACGTGTATGTGTGTGCTTGCTGGGCAGGGTGAAGGATGTTGAACGATTCGTATGACAATAGCACCCCCCACCACCTCCAGTCACTGCTTATTAAAAGGTATTACACCATACAATGGTTACTATTAGTGTAGTTTTAATTAACATTAACCCATAGACAGTCTGCAATTAGTCTAGCAATAATTAATCCATACTATAGGTATTGTTCTTTTAGAACAACCTTGGCGACAGTCGACTTTCTCTGTGCCTATTTCTATTACCCTGATGGATCCCCGAGAACCACACTGATGGTATTGTTTGTCAGGGATGGGTGTGCTTTGACATATTCCCAAAGGTAAGACCATCCATTTGGGACTCATGGGCGTTTCACTCACGGTGAGAGTGGAGATGTCGTAGGTGACCATGTGGAACACCTCGCTGAAGTGCACAAACGGGATCCTTGCGTAGTTCCCTGGGCTATCAAGTTGTTGCTGGACATATTGTAGAACTATGCTAACAGCATAAACCAACCTGTTTGCCCAGTAGGCAAGCGAATGCGTGTCTAGTAGCGGGATGTGTGATGCCTTTCAAGTGGGCAAGAACCTGAGGTATTCATGACCACAGATGTCAGTGTGGCACACCTGGAGTCCCTGTTATGCAGGATTTATTGGGAATTCGTATAACAGTCTAGGGTTTGAGGCAGGATGGAATTTCGCACACTTCTGTTGAAGATCTGAGTCAAGACAGAAGCCGGTTGATCATCATAGGCTTTCAGACAGCAGGGTGAGAGGTCTAGGTCTGGTGCTTTCCAGGTCTTTTGTTTCTGGAAGAGCTGCCCACGTCCACTTTCACAGATCTTTAGTGCAGGTTGAGAAGTAAGTGGAGTGGGTGAGGGGGATGTTATTGATTGGATAATGGATGAATTGAAGTGGGTGATGGGTGCAAGCCTTAGTTTATCACACATTCCGGTTGTCAGCCAGTTGATGGTTCTCTGCAGTGTGGGGGATGGTTTCCTGCGGTTTTCATACAAATAATTAAAACTACAACTTTAACATGTGATCATAAGTGGAGACGGTTGTATTTTCCATTTTGCTTAGTTCATCGAAATTATAACTTTTTTTTTTTATTAATACACGTTAACCGTTTAACGTATTCGTGTTCAAGCTAGTGAAGCCTGATGTGATACCGACACCTTCTGGACAAAACAGAGTAATGCATTCAGTGTTATTGCCCAAGCACTGGCGAAATATGGGCGTGGGGGAAATCCATTACAAATATCGATACTGCGATTTGGCAATTTATAGACTGCTATGAGTTAAAATCAATTTATAAATATCAGTTTAAATATAATCTTAAATGTACGGTAGTTTTTAAAAAATATTTTTATCATGTATTACTGATGGTATATTAGCCCAATTGCACACGACCCAGTTTTGTTAAGGGTCTGACATACGCGAATCTGGCACGGTGCTATAATGAGCAAGCGTATGCAGAGCCTGTTAGGAGATAAATTTAGGTCTAAAGTAGCCTACTTAAATTGATTTAGTAATTTTATGAAACGAAAATCCATATTTGCAAATGTGTATCCGGGCCTGACGAGTACAACCATCATTTACTGTACAGTCACGAATTTATGATTTTTCGATGTTCAAATTGCGATTACCAATAAAAGTTCATCTATATAGGCTACAGCTTCAATACGTAATACTATATTTACGAATCACTAGTCACGTGAGCAAAGCGACGTTGCCAGTAGCAATTATGGGTTTGCCCCCTCAAAAGAAGTCATATTATGTTGTCTTATTCCGCTGAGTGAACAGGAGGCGGTGCTGAAAGCGGAAGATATCTTGACTAGAAACTGAAAACAAGAGCAAGCCTTCTGTGTTGTCATAAATGTCACAGTAGAAGTGTACATGCAAAATCTTTGGCTACAAGTCAAGTAAGGGATTTACAAATATGGCATCGGATTTACAATTATTTTTTTTTTACTGACGTTTACTTTAGACGTAAATCTACTTCCATACAGTACTTCTCCTGTACTTTCTCAACTTAAATCCTAAATTATGGAAAATTTTGGATTCTGTTAAACAATATGATACCCAGACACGAGCACAGCTATTTGAAAGATTTGCCAGGTGAAATATTATGTGCATGCATCTTTCCTGATACTCAGAGCCAGATCAAGGAGGCAAACTAGGCAGCTATCTAGGGCTCGACTGGTACGAAGCGGCCCAGACAAAGTCATGATCAAATATATACTTAGTATACAGATAGCGAAATCTTTACTTTATTTGGCTCTAGCTATAGACGGAACAGGCAGTTGCTTAGTTACTTGCTGCTGAACTACCTGCGTTGCTAGAATCAGGCAAGTTTCCCAATGCCCAGGAGACATCACTGCTCATTCATCTGTTCCCAGTGAGATCCCTGCTGAATCCATCCCAGTCCCAGCTGAGCTCCACCTGTCTCCCAAAGTTCCCTGCCTGTGTCCAGAGGCATCTGGGCTCCGCCCAACTCCAGGGGCATCCGAGCTCTACCAGCTTCCCGTCTCATCTGGAATCTTCCCTGTTAGTCTGTGCATGTTCAGGTATTTTGTCATGTAGTGTCCCTGCGTTTGTCCAGCGTCCTGTTGTCCCTTGTCCTATCCCATGTCCCTTTGTCTCTTGCCCTGCCGTGTGGCCTCTGAGGGTCTCCATCAGACGGCTACTGTCATGCCCAGCATTCCAAACCCTCTCATTCTCTCCCTATTACCCCCAGTGGTACATAAATGTTCCTCAGAGTCAACTTCTGTAAATTAAAATACCCTTAATTAAAAGGTAAATTAAAAGCAGTGGCAGGGTTTTAATTAAATGAAAAGGTACCTTGAGGATACAGCCCTCAGTAGTGTACAGTACTGTACTCCTTGATCTGAGAGTACACTACTCATAGTATGCATTGTTTTTTTATACTCTTTGTTTTTGTTGCAGTGCTGCAAAATCAATTGCCCTCTGCTGGACAATTAAGACGAAAGGCTGATTTAGATGTCAAGGTAAATAAAAACAGATTTAAATTCAAAACCATTCTGGGTGATCACGGTCATCCTATTAGGGCATTTTTGTCTTGATGAGGCCGCTGCCTTCTGAAACATGCTATAACCATTCCAAGTTCAACTTCTAAGTTCTAACCTCAGTTGAATGATGATGGAGCCCCAAAGCTATTTTCAATAAAAAATTAGTATAGCTAGACCCCGCCCTCCCTCCTTGGGGTGGTGTGTGGCTCAGTGGGCTAAGTCTCTATGCATGGGATTAGAAGGTCACCGATTCAAGCCTTGATAGTTAGTCACATGTCTGTGGGCCCGTAAGCAAGGTTCTTAACCCACAATTGGACAATGAGATGGGGTAGATAAGAGATGTCTGTACTCACAGCAGGTGTGAACCCAAAATACCGGCAGTACGAGGCTACAGTGATGACCACTGAGCCACCAGACCACGTCAGAGCTTTTGAACTATGAAAACTGGCATCCAAAAGCAACACGATCACTGGAAAACTACTCCGGTACATTTCTGTCGAGTCCAGTGTGGCTAAATGCAAGAGATACAATAACTACAGATTAACATTTCAATAAAGCCTTTAAAAATGAAGTCTAGTGCCCAGAAACATAAAGCCATATAATGTTTACAAACAGATTTCAGTTTCTGTGTTCTTACCATATTCTCAACCACATCCATAACAGCACTGGGGATTAAAAACATATTTAAAGACATTTCACGTAAGCTAACCTCCATTTGCTTAACAGTGGCATTGAGGTGGATGTTTCAGGGCTTGCGATCTTTCAGTATTTGCAGATACATCCATGACAGCACTGGATTTTAAAAAGATTAAATTCTTAATAATCAGATGTTTTCCTTTACAGTATTTCCCCTCTACTTGCAGTGCAGTATACCATACATCAGATGCATGTTCTAATGATTCCAGCTGGAAAAGATATTCCATCCATTGCCGTGGATTAGCAGTCCTTAGGCAACAACGATGACGACTGACAGTTAGAACACAGACGTGTCAGACTGCTTACCCTGGCTGACTTAGCATTCGTTGGTGTGTAGTTAATGCAGATTCCCTAAAGGACAAACAGAAAGCCTACATGCTGCGCTGAGTGAGGAAAACCTGACACGTTAAGCAGGGATGTTCATTTGGGTACCATAGCAGCAACGTTTTACTTATCAATAACACACAAATGCACATGTTTGTACCAGCAGTTCAGGTCTATTTCAGCATTCTTTGACTGGGAATGGGAGCAGCTATTCCCCTGCTGTTCTTTTACATCACAAACTTGAAATAATGTGAAGCACCTAAATATAGCCACCCTACAAGAGCAAACCACCTGCCATCGAAGCATGACAAATACACACCGGAGTGCACAAAGCCCGCTGGTTATTTGTTGTTCCAAAGTAAGTTTATGTCGCAGACACAAAAAAAGTGTCTTAACTAGATGTATCAGAAGCAAAAATGCGCACTTTCAGACCATTGCTGACACGTCCCCGCAGCTCACGCGGTTCTGCACTGCTGGCACGTCCCCGCAGCTCGCTCGGTTCTGCACTGCTGGCACGTCCCCGCAGCTCGCTCGGTTCTGCACTGCTGGCACGTCCCCGCAGCTCGCTCGGTTCTGCACTGCTGACACGTCCCCGCAGCTCGCTCGGTTCTGCACTGCTGACACGCCCCCGCAGCTCGCGCAGTTCTGCACTGCTGACACGTCCCCGCAGCTCGCGCAGTTCTGCACTGCTGACACGTCCCCGCAGCTCGCGCAGTTCTGCACTGCTGGCACGTCCCCGCAGCTCGCTCGGTTCTGCACTGATGGCACGACCCCGCAGCTCGCGCGGTTCTGCACTGCTGACACGTCCCTGCAGCTCGCTCAGTTCTGCTTTGTCAGTAATAATAAAATCACTGCTTAGGTTTTGCTATATATATTATATTTTTGTATGTTTTTAAGTTGGAACTGCAGTAAAAGCAGTCTTACTCAAACCATACAGCTACTTCACCGATGTCTGCTGTCCAAACCCACATGAGACAATAAGGACAGAATAAAACAATTTCTACAATTACAAAACCAGTTTTAGAACCATTTACAAATACAATAATAAAAAAAAATATCCAGGGGTTCTGATTTAGGAAAAACAAGCCGCAATAAGGGCACATGTAGGTTGAAATCATTTAAGGGACTTCAAGACTGATTTCTAGCCTTTATAGTTTGGCCAGTTTAATTAGTACATATAGACTGGTTTCTGACAGTGATAAAGACGCTGCAGAAGGTCTGAAATTAGGGCCCATGTTTAAACAGTAGATCCCAGTACTGGAACTTGTGTTTACATTTATAACCAAAAGCTAAACACGTTGACCCAAACCCACCATCCTGACAGCGCTATTACAGACAAACACACAAAGACAAAAATACAATTTAAACAGAAATTAGCGTGTATCTATCATCACAATGGTACAAAACAATCCTCCCAGTTGAGAGTGCTTTTCTGCTCAGCACTCCAGTTTCTGCGCCTTTTCATCGTCCTCCGCCTTCTCAGAGAGGGGAAAACTCTCCTCTTTCTCAGCTCCGTTTGAGTCCCCCTCCTCGGCTGGGTAAACCACCACGCAAAATTTCTGGCCTGTATAAGTCAGCTTGTCTGTGGAAAGAAAACAAGATCGCAGAGTGGTCTTCAAGGTTCACCTAACGAAGGTTACATGTTTCACGTACACTGCAGAACCAATTAGTCCAATACAGAACATTTTAAATGAGAAGTATTGGAACTGGCAAAATACACCATGCATTTACAAAGCAGAGCATGCGTTTTGGAAATTATACATCCCGTGACTATTGTGCAGTTTTCATATTACTCATAATATATTAATGGTTGAAGCAATAAACTACAACAATAACAATATGCATAATAAATAATATCAATAAAAAAAAAATGCCATACCGACAAATGTGTTGAAACACTGGGGCTTTTTGTCCCAGTACACACCAAGGAAGTAGACTGGGACACCAGTGAGCATAATTGCTAGACCGATACCACACACCACTGGCTCAGAATACAGAGAGAAGATGAGGAGGAATGCCCAGAAGAGCAGGTAGATAACTGGCCAAATCAGGCTAATCTAGTGGGGAAAAAAACAAACTGTTAAACAGATGCACACACAGCAGTACACTGGTACCTGCACAACTTCCACAAACCACAATACAATATCCTGGTACATGCTGCAGCGGTCTACACACAGTTCCAGGTAATGACAGTATGGCACCAATTAGCATTCTGTGCATGTATACCAACTGGGCCAGTAACGGAGATCCTTGTGTGTACTTCCTTCATCTTGAATTCTCTAATTAAAAAAATTAATATGTGAAGGGATGGAATTTAAATTGTGTACCATAGGACCATTTAGAAAATAGGGTCTTGCGATTTAAAAACGTCATCATTTCATGCTAAAGAAATATGTGCATGCTTTTATTTGGTAGGCAAATCTGTATAGACCACAAATAGCTGCAGCAACCTTCAAGTTTTTAAATCGTGGTTCCCCAATTTCAGTGCTGAAGGACCAGAATGAAAGAGTTTGCAGATTTCTCTACTCAAACACATCCTAGTTTAGTAGGTGTGCTTGAAAAGGGAAATCTGCCAACTTTGTGGGAATCTGGCCCTCAAATAGTATTTAACCAAGCACATTGTTTTAAAGATAAAGTGGTTTGCAAACTAGAATCTGTTATGCTGAATCTGTCCAGGACCGTCAAAAGCAGAAAGGCCCATTGATCATCGAGGGGTCTGTTCACCTTTATCGGCCTATGCATGTTTGGCTCTTTGATGCGCAGAACAATCTGTCCAGCGACAGTGACTCCATAGAAGAGGTAGTTTATGAAACCCACATAGTTGATGAGCGTGTACATATCACTGGTGCAGAGCATGAGCAAGGTAGATACGCACTGAAAAGGAAAAGAGGAATGTGAGAGCAAAGGGACTAATTCTTTGTGACATGACGATTTTACAGAGAGAATCGTAAGCACTGATAGACTAACCAATCTAGGGCAAAATTGGATCATTATGCTGTTGTGACAAAGAATTACAGTATGGGAAACAGGAATAGGGCCTTATAGAACTTACAGTGAAGAGGAGAGCTGGGATAGGTGTGCAGCGTTTTACATGAATCATTGCCAGGAGACTGGGAAGGTGACCCTCTCTTGCTCCTGCAAAAAACAGCCTGTGGGAACCAAAATGATAAGAACTCAAATGATATCTTTATATACCCAACTAGGCCCAGCAGGAGCGGGGGAAGGGAGAAAGATAAAGCAGCAGCTGCCTGTTAACCCTCAAACGTGATCCGACAGAAGCATTGAAACGCCATTATATCTGGAAGAGATGAGCAGGAGCAGAACTATTGGTGGAGGTAGAGGCCTGAGGTAGGGAGGCAATGGGCTAAGAGAGACCTTTCATGCTTCTGTGAGATCAGGAAAGGCCGGACAAATGGCAAAAAGGTAGAGAGACAGAAATAAGGTAGTAGGGAGAGAGAGAGAGAGAGCCCGTGTAATGGGGGTGGCAATAGATGGACTGACCGGGACGAAGTGAAGAGGGATCCATTGACCCCCCCGAATGTAGAAAGAGCCACAGAGATGGGCATGATCCATGACATCACTCCCAGTAGCTTCTCACCAAATGTCTGGGAGGTAGGTGGAAAGAAAGGGTGGTTAAACTGACAGATGCAGAATGCGTGTATGTTATTGCCTACAACTGGAAACAAAACACCAGACAACAGAGTACAGAGAACACGAGAAGAGATCGGAGCAGAGGCAAGGACAGAGGCTTTTGGAGTTTCGAGAAGGATCCTTGTACAAATTTGCCGACCTTATATGTATTTATAAAATTTACGCCGAGTACAAATATGAAATGAATGTTGTAAGTAAGACGGGTGTCAGAATGACACAGTAGAAATGGAAAAGCGTGAATCCTCACCACGGCAACTGCATTGGACGCCAGCAGCTCCTGGGGGCTCATTGCCGTCACGTAAGCAATATTGGCGAAGACGTAAACGAACGTCACAAGAGGTATCGAGATATAGATGGCTCGTGGCAGGTTCCTGAGTGGGAGAAAGGTAGACTGTCACACTGATTGATCACCATGTAGTAGGTACAGCCTGAGCCAACAGAATATAAGAGGAACTCACGTGTATGGATCTACAAGCTCTTCCGTGACATAATTGAGGAAATTCCAACCACCATAGGCAAAAGAGCCCTGTAAGAAGGCTAGAGCAATCAGGCCAACATCATAGTCCTGAAAACTCTCGAAGGCATTGGCTGGTTCCAGCCAGTAGTACTGCCCTAGGGAAAAAACAAGACTGGGTCATTCATAATAGCCTACAGCAACCCTTCAATAAGATCCGACTCAAAGCACACTACACATTATGTACTGTGATATTACATAGAATTTGCATTGCATGCAAGTGTGCGAGCGAGTGGATATAGCCATGCATGACAGAGTTAAAAGGAGTGCCTGGGA
>JABFDZ020000016.1:15173501-15190099 GCA_019775955.2 Pollimyrus isidori
ACCATTTAAGGTGGTATGTGCTAGAAATGGGTAAACCACTATCAGTGAGTCTGCCCGTGGGGTGGGGGCACCGCCGCTCCAGGCAGTGTCCCACATCGTCCCTCAGAAACATACGCCTTGTCCTCCCTTGGGCTTATTAGCAGGTGGTCACCCTACCTCACACATATATAGTTTTGGGTGTAAAATTGTTACAGTGGGAAACTAGATACTTATTTTTACCAACAAGATTAAAGCAACTGAATATTGTGCTATATGATGACAATTGTACAGTTACAGTTAAAACCAGAAGTTTACATACACTGTATAAAAAGACCCATAACCTTTTTTTCTTACTGTCTGACATATAATCAGACAAAACTGTTCCTGTTTTAGGTCAGTTAAGAATAATGAGAGAGAAAAATTTGAATTACTTTTTCAGTCAAAAGTCAAAAGTTTACGTTCATTTCTTTAGTATTTGGCTTTAAACTGCATGACTATGAAATCTTTGGGTATCCTTCCACAAGCTTCTCGCAATACTTTGCTGGAATTTCGACGCATTCCTCCTGACAGAACTGATGCAGCTGAGCCAGACTTGTAGGCCATCATGCTCACACACTTTGTGACGGCCACTCCATAACTCTGTTGTCCATAAGCCACTTTGTAACAAATTTGTTACAAATGTTCTGCTGTGCAAAAGTGTCATTCAGTACATTTACATGCACAATAAGAAAATGTAATTATTGTGTTAGTCTGACTAAAACCCAGGGTTCCATCACAAGCTATATGTAAACATGTTATCCATCCATCTTCTCCCGCTTATCCGAAATCGGTTCGCGGGGGCAGCAGTCTCAGCAGGGAAACCCAGACTTCCCTCTCCCCGGCCACTTCCACTAGCTCCTCTGGGGGAATCCTGAGGCGTTCCCAGGCCAGCCGAGAGACATAGTCCCTCCAGCGTGTCCTGGGTCTTCCCCGGGGCCTCCTCCCAGTAAACAGTTGGGCTAAGACACCCAGATAATGCGACTGGGAATCGTTTTACTCGGTGTACCTTAAACTGGACTCAAACTGGCCCAGGCACTCAGCATGTGCTCCCCAGTTTCCCCGCTGAGCTTGGACCTGAAATTAACAGAAGAACCCAGTACTCAGAAGAAGCTTGGAGGTCAGCAGCATGTATGAAATGTAAAGCTGTCCGATTCACCACTCAACTAAAAGGCACTTTTCCTCCACACCAGGTACCGTACTTTTGGTACTCCGGAAAGGTGTTGATTTCACCCTGGCCTCAGAACTGCTACTGGTGCCGAATGTCATCACAACATGAGGCTGAACGATGTGCTATTACTATTAACATTGGATGTTATGCGCGTCCAATTCAGAAAATGTTCTGCTTGTTGTTGTAGAACTTGTGAAACAGGTTTCCCAAGTGTACACTCTGTGCATGATTTACAGCCATTCGTGGGAAATTTTCCAAAGTTCTCCAGTGAAGTGGATCATGCTTCGTGCTAGGCATGTTCTGAATGAGCTTGTTTCCTCAGGCTTTAAATGTGGCTCTTGGCTTTGGTCCACATGCATCACCAGGTGCTTAGCTTAAAGAACTAGATAACGCATATAGCAATGCAATGATTCTCACACATCCAGAGCTCCTGTTGGAACCTCTTGAGGACAGAATTTGGCAACTGGAGGCTTAGATTTTAAAAAAAATCATCTAATTTAAGTGCTCAGTCAAGGATTGATAAAATTAGACACAAACCTTCACAGAAAGGCCACAAATACCATCTCTTCATCCGCTAGGCGTGGAGAGTCGTGGAAAGGTAAACATGCTGCCACAGTGTACCAATCAAGCTCGTGCAGTCTAGGTGCAGAGGAAGTTGTGTGAGAGGCAGTGATGTAAACTGAGCCGCCAACAAACATTCTCATTTCATTCAAGTTATCTGTCGTACTGAGAGCTGTTTTCCATTAAGGTAACTTAGGTCTCATACCTCAATACAGTTTCTTATTGTCCACGTTGTAAAAGTAAGTTTACATGCCCTGCAATGGACTGACATTCCATCCAGAGGCAGCCTCAGATTTTTGCCCTGAGGTGCCTGTGGAGTAACTACAGGTTCTCGTCCCTGACCATGATCAGTGTTTTGAAGATAGAACGAATAGATGGAGGTTCACCCCGTGATGTGTAGTGAGAAGAGAAAGTGCATAGTTGTCTCACAAAGGTCAGTGTCCTCAGCAAGTCATGTTACTCCCACTTTTAATATCAGTGCTATTCTAACACGATTGATATATTAGCACCTAATACAGCAAGTCTAATACAACATAGAATCGTATTGTCAGGGTCAGCACCCATCTGTCCAAATCGTTCATGTCTCCTCCCCGCTTGCCCAGCAGATGTCGCTGTCTATCCTGTCCTCCTATAAGTCTTCAATGTGTTTCCCCTGCTTTTCAAATGGCCACATGGCTCAATAAGCTGGGTGTGTGTTCAAATCCTCCTCTCTTTTTGTCCATACTTTTTTATCCAGTGACTGCACTCTTCTCTGTATCTCTTAGTGATTCTGAGCCAAATGAACAGCCCCATTGCAGAGCTCTAGATGCACCACATGCTTTATTAATAACACTGGTAGTGATGATTTTCTTTCCTTCAACATTTTTTGTACACCAGACAAAGATTTTGTGATGCTGATCACAGAAATAACTTTGAAATCTTTTTGAGAAACATCTAATTTTGTAATAGTAGGGAAGCAGTGTTAAAATCAGAGTGGTGTGCATAGTAATGGGTATTCCAATTTAAATGCCTGGCAGTAGTAGGTCAGAATGATTGTATTTAAAAAAAAATCAGTGATGTAATTTATACTAGAGACTCATTTAGATCAAATTCTTCATGGAAATCTGTCTCATCATATGTACTTGGGCATGTTCACATTGGCCAAACTATGTCGAACAGAGTGAAAGTCTGCTGCAGGCATACAAATCAATGACCCGCAACATGTCACTGAAGTTGCACTTTCTCCATTCTCACTGGGATTTCTTCCCAGCCAACCTCGGTGCAATCAGTGACGAACACGGAGAAAGCTTTCAGCAAGAAATTGCAAACATGGAGAAACATTGCCAGGGAGAGTGGAGTCCGTCTATGCTGGGGGACTGTTGTTGGACACTGATATGTGTGAAGGCCCGGACAGTGACCACAAATGAAAATCTGCATCAGAACATTTCTAATCTTTTCTTGTGTCGCTTACGTTGCAGTATCATAGCAAAGGCCGATGCCACTGGTGATGTTAGAATGTTAAATGCATAATTGCAGTTTTCCTTAAAACTATCTGATTCAAAAATTTCAAATACATATGTGTTCAGCATGTTAACATCTATTGGCCTCACCAAAAAATATGGAACAAAAAATTCCCTAAAATTTGTTGGCTAGAGTAATTAATATCTTTCAGTTAAATTATATTAATCCCTTTGTATAATTAATGGATATCAATCATTTATTTTTTAAGTAAAAAAAGTTTTATATGCTGTAGACAAACCACAAAGCAAGTAATACTTTTGTCTTCCAAATGATTTTGTACCTCTGTGGACGTGAATGGTGACAGTTCCACCTTCTGAGTCCCTTCGATCAAATACATCGATTCTAACACACACAGCATGTGTGGAAATTTGGGGAATCCAGGAACCCACAGTGCAACAATATGACTCTTACTGTTACCAACTGAATAAGTGTTTAAATTTATTTATTTATTTTTTTTTAATGAAAGCTCTCTTGCGATCGGGAATTCCATCCAGCTTGTCCCCCACCTTTATCCCCTGAGATTCCTGGGATAGCCTCAAGAGTCACAGAAAAAACAGTTATGAAAAATATATGTATGTCAAAGCATGTACTGCTGTGGAAAAAAATTCTTGTGCCAGACATGTACAAGACACTTAATACTGAAAATTGCAACCTGAGTTTCATCTTAATGTTTCACGATGAAACACCCTAGATTTTTGTTTGTGGTAGATGTAGCTATTTGATGTAGGGTGTCTGGTGTCCATTCATTCAGAAAGCAATCAGGAATCTAGAATGTGCAGCACTATACAACAACTAGAGGTGTTGGTGTATTGCCACCTGCATGCTAAGCTTTATAAGGCACAACTTCAGGATATTCTGAATAAAGATTTGGTGGACAAAATTTCAGTTTGTCATGCACGTCTCTACGATTCTCTCTTATTGCTAGTAGCTTTGGGGATTACAAAACAAGTCGATTCACATAGAATGTTAAGGTCCTGCAGAAAACAATGGTGCTGAGGCTGTATGTGTTACAGGCACAGAATTATGCCGGAGGAAGCAAGGAAGCAAATAGCAGTGAAGATATGGGTCGGTGTGAGCTGATGATGTCACGGCCCACTTTGGATATTCACTTCCACATGCCCATACACCTGCCTCAGAGCGGCACAATCAAGGCTGGCAATTAGCCAGGCTGGGCCAGGCCTCCAAGGGCTGAAGGGCTCGGTCCAGGTCAGGGAAGAGTTGGGGGGAATCACACTGCAACAGAACCGCGTAGGAGTTAGCGCTGATTTGGATGTACTTGGTAGGTATAGTCCAGACTTAGTTTAAAAGTTAAATGTGCAGTATGGACTAGCTATTGATTATTATAGGTATTTGAGTCAAATAGCTTGCTTAAGGGTAGAAGAGCAATTTCCAGACTGAGGAATGGTAAAATTCTAGCTCGTTCGATAGCGGTACTCATTTCATGGCTGTGGTTTACCTGTAATGTTTGCTTTTAGCCCTCATCAAGCCCGGTCCTTCCACACGCAAGGTCACATTCTCCAGATTGTACTTGAAGGGGTTGGTGAACTCCACCGTGACAAAACTTTCTTCACTGACCTTTGCCGACCCACTGACCTGCAGGGAAGTAAGTGAAACGTCAGGTGACTTTAAGAAACTGGTGACTTGGAACCCTGAAATGCTGTCAAAACTGTCCATAAAGATGGCTGGGACATTTATAACAATACTGATACCACTATACTTGATGGGGCACAAATAGTATTATGCTATTGCTTATGTACTAATTAACCGCAAGCTACGCCTTAGTTGTATACTGATCTCAAATTAATTCATCATTAAGGAATTATGATGCATGTTTTATCTCAAGCGGTTACTATATCTGTTGGTATATCTTAATTCAATAAATCTTTGAACTACTGAAGGAACTACTAAGGAAATACTTGAGGAAAAAGTAATGAACAAGTGAAATACTGATCCCATGTTTGCCCATTAATGAATGGTGATGCACCTTTTATCCAAACTCTGATTATGTTTTGCTCATTACTTGTACTTTAGTAGTGGCTGAGGAATCACTAGGTATTTGTGGTCCATCAAGTAAAGTGTGAACACAACAAGTAGTGGACTCACCTTCACAGAGAGTTTAGGGGTGTGAAGGGCAACCACCCGCATGGCGCTGATGATTTGGCCAGTCTCAGAAATACGCCCCGTGATGATGAAGTTGAGGTTGGCCTGCTCCACCAGTTTGCTTAAGTACTCTTTGGAACCCACGTCCAGAGTCACCTTCTTGTCTGAAATGTGAAGAGTGACACACCCTTGGTGATGCTACCCAAAGCCTAGCTGCAAGCTAGCATAGGTCACAGTGATTTTTTTTTTCTTGTGTAGTAATGATATTTGCAAATGCAGTTGTCAGGGTGGGAATGTTATACACAGAGTTTCCATTTCCATTTACAGATTAAACAAAACCTCTAACTTGTATTCTGCCAGATTTCTATATAATGAATAATTTAAATTTAAAGGTACAGTGGTACCTCTGTTCTCAAACTTAATCTGTTCTCGACTCCAGATTGAATCCTAAAAAGTTCGAATTCTGATTAAATTTTTCCCATAAGAAATAATGAAAATCTAATTAATCTGTTCCCGACCCCCCAAAATTACACCTTAATGTTTTTAAGCATTTAAACGCAAAATGAACAGGATAAAACAAGAGCAGCATTTTTTTCTTAATGGCTTCCAAAACGATAAAGATCTCATCCCAACATTACTCTTGTTCTGTCCCGATCATCCGCTCCTTCAGTGTGCCACACCCCCTCTTTAACCTCGCGTGGGATCCCCAAGTTATCAGCTGTTTCTGGTTGTTGTCATTAGTCCTCTGTATTAAGTCCACGTTTTAGTTTGTTTTCCCAGTCCTGTCATTTGGTGCTTTCGACTTGCTTACAGCAATGCATTCTGATCCCGACGCAATACATTACAGTTAGATGCATTGCAATCTCTCACCTGGCTGCACAAACTGGAACCGCCTCTGTGACGACACACCTTTGTCCTTATTGGCTGAAGAGTTTAGTTACACGCATTATGTTTGTATCCCAGGCAGTTCTAATGCGTAATCTGCTATTTCTCCCGAATATCACGTAAAGCAGTGAGAACTGGTTTTCAGCTAAATTTACCTGACAAAATACAGTTTAAATAAATGACATACTGTAATATTGCAGTGCTTTATTTGATTAATCGTCCAGTCTGTGTAGAAGGCATTGAAGTAAGAATTGCATTGTAGTATGACTCATTTCCTGGCGCGTACAATTTATATTAGTTTATATTAGTTTAGCGTTCACGGTACGACTTCCAATATTCAGATCGAGTTCTAAGTCAAACTGGTTTGTTCGACTTAAGAAATTAGAGTTCTAGTGAGTTCGAGAACCAAGGTACCACTGTATATTCTTTAAGAGAAATATTTCCCTTTCATTAATGCCACTGTGGTCTTTGAAAGTCAAGAGAGGAGGATGTGTTTTACGTAGACGATTCCAACTCACATTCAAAGGGCTCCAGTTTCACCTTTTGGGTCTTGAACTTGAATTCAGAACTGGTGACACCAGTGTAGTAGACTACATTACCACTGATGTACACGCTGGCTGTGCGTTTCAACTCACTCAAGTTTTTGAACTCGAGGCCGAGCTGAAAATCATTGCCCACCATCACATCCTGCACAGTGATCCTCAGCTCTACATCAGCAGGTGGCAGTGTGGATTGCACCCGGCTGCATCCAAACTCTTCTGCCTTTTCCAGCACCGTTCGCTCCTCCTCTGTGCCTGTGTGACCATACCAACAGTTAACAGGGTCATCATAATGCTGAGACTTAACACAGGAAATAGTTAATACAGGTGATGAGTCACAGGGGTCACCTTAGGTTACTTGATTGTTTTGTACATCTTAGAATGAACCATTTTAACCCAGCTAAAAAAAAAATGTGATTGTGCAACCACAACAAAACTGGGCAATTGCGTCAGCGTCAAATGACGAATTATACACAGGGATTTACATAACTGGTATGCAAGTACACATTCACCGTTAAAAGCAATACGTGCGGCAATCGATTGTTGTAACATGTATACGACCACAAAATGGCAATTGCACCCCCTACTGGTCAGATGAAAATCCTCTTTGAACATATTAAGTTCCATAAAATTTAGCATAGTTTTTTTTGGAAATGTGGCTTGTGCTAGTCATTTCAATATGAAAGAAGCTGTCGTAAAGGTATTTACTCGATTATAAATGTATTTATTTAGAAGATGAATAAATGGTTATACACACCTCACTGGCACTGGTCACTTAAATCAAATACGGTTTTATTGTCAGTTCCCAATATGTTCCTAACATACTTTTATAGTATTTATAATACAATATTTATAAAAGGGTTAATGAAAATTAATCCTTGTGTTCAGCTCCTTTGTTTCATAGCATCTTGAAGCTATGGAACTTGAAATATTGTGTAACTTGCTGATTGTTACACCCTATTCCTGGTGAATGTTATTTTATGCAACTGTGTACATTTGACTATTTGATATACACCATACTCAAGCAAATTGACTTGATATACCATACTCATACGTACAGTATAAGTATCTAAGTTGAGTGAGATGTTATACCTTCTGGAAATTTGTACTGGCTTGTGATATCCCTTGACTTGTCGCTACCAATCTCCTTGGTCAGCACCAAGCGGCCCACATGGGTCTTGTCCACCTTGACTTGTTCAAGAGTACCATTCTTGTTCCGCTTATAGAACACCACATCACTGTTCACCTGGAGGGATCGTTTGAGGAATCCATAACGTGAATAAATTTATGAGGGGAACTACATTTTCCACTTGGTCTAAAAACTACATTATAATTCCCTTATGTAATATTAACAGACATACACAATCTGTAGCGAAATTTACGCTTATATAGGAAAATAATTTGTTGTAGTTTCTAGAATTTAATTTCTCTTGCTAGTTTTGGGAAACAAAACATTTCCAAACAAACAAAAACATTCAAGACAAAGGAGAGTTAGTGATTTACCTCTGCAAAAACAAAAGGTGCATCAAAAGGATAGCAGACCTGCCCATGCTTGATGGCATAGACAGAAGCAGGGCCACACCGATACAAACCTGAAGGAAAGCAGCAATAGTGAATGACCCAAGACAGCCCAGCAACCTAAAAAGGCTGAAGTCTGAATACACCAGCTTCTGAAGTTCTAAATGTTTATGTAATGTGGATATTTGGTTAGTGGACAGGCTAAATATGCAGAACTATAAGGTTCAAACGTACAAAATCAACCTATTTTATCAAAAGGAGAGCCCAGGAAACAATACAAAAAGGAATGAAATAACCCACTGTTAAAGATAATAAATACAAATCACAGCACCACCTGCAGCTGCTCACCACAGCAAGAGTATACTTACCGTACTCATAGTATACTATGAAGTATACAGCAGAAGTATGCTTACTCATAGATGTAAATACCCCTCTAGGTGGCTCAGTTTAAACCCTAATGAAGCCAGCACTCTAATTAAAGTTAGCAAACAGTGATGTGGGATGAGCGTCAAATGTAGATTATTTTTTGCCAAGAAAACAAAGCTGAGTGTGGGAATGTCAATAGGCTACCTAACAAACAGTGTTGGGAGACATTCCTGCTGTAAGCCAGCACTCACCATCACTGGTTTCTTGGGGGGTGGCGTCCACTACCTGCCAGCCACCAAAGCCTTGGGGCAGGTCTGGCCTGGCCATGTAACATTCATTCCAGCAGTGATAATTCCTGCAATCGTGAATCATTTCCATTTCAGTAAACTCACCCTCAAACAGCAACAGAGATGTATATGTATGGGTGATCTTAGCATGAAGTTCACTCCGGTTTG
Organism: Pollimyrus isidori; assembly: GCA_019775955.2. Taxonomy (NCBI): domain Eukaryota; kingdom Metazoa; phylum Chordata; class Actinopteri; order Osteoglossiformes; family Mormyridae; genus Pollimyrus; species Pollimyrus isidori. Next base: position 15,182,612 of record JABFDZ020000016.1, read on the forward strand.
AAAACTGAAATTTCATACACCTCGACCCTTGTGGATTGTTGAGGGATCCATACTCCATACATATATTCATCCATGTGTAATAAGGTGACTAAATCAGACCATAGTGCTTCATCCATTGCTCAAGATTCCAGGCACTGTGTTCCTTATGCTAATGTGTCCTTCTGTACTTGCCTTCCTTAGAGGTTGTTTCCTCGTTGCCATGAATTCCATGCTTTGTGGAGCTTATAATAATCATGTTTCCAGGTCACAGATGTCGATTCATTTTCTGTGGCCACTGTGTGGTATTTAGTTACAACCCTGTTAAATGCTTGTTAATGACCTTTGGCTTGTCACCTCTGTTTTCAATGCTGCTTGTGTATGTTGTGAATGGCAAATTATATTTTGACAATGGTACTTTGGTATTTCAGTTTCATTCTGTTTTCCACCTTCAGTTCATTATTCAGTAAACAGATTCAATAATTCAGTTCATTATAAATTGGGCTTTGTGTTAATGATGTTACCCAACTGAAGGTTAATGTAAGTGTTTGAAGCATGTTTAAGGTAGACTAGGCTATGCTATGATGAATGCCAGGTCTGGTGTACTGTATTTACTGTAAATGCATTTTCACTTTATTTACACCACGCAATAGGTTTATCGGAACGTAACCCCATCATGTATCTTGTGTAAAAGGACACAATCGTTCAGCTGAATAACTTTTATAGTCAAGACTGACCAGATGGAATCCTTGGTGCGTTCCTTGTCCACCTGCCCATCCTCATCCACGATGAGATCAGTTTTCAAGTTGCCGTTGTTATCGTGGGCAGAGTAGAAGTTGGTGACCACTCTGGCAGGGATTCCTAGGCACCGCAGAACTGAAAAAATATGGGGCAGAACCATGCAAGACCACATCAAAGAGCTGCAGGCTCAAACCCCAGGATGGAAGGTGTTTCTGTACCCTTAAAAAAGGTGCTGACATTTCAGAAAAGGTCAGTATATGGGTGTTAAAAATAATATTGTAAGCTAAATTTCAGGGAAACCATGCAATCACAAGAAAAAGTGCTCATAACCGCTAGTTCATTATGGAGAGCATATTTCAGGCCTCGGAAAAGAGCTCACTCACATGTGTTGAACACGGCAGCATAGACCCAGCACTGCGCATAGCAGACAGGCACACCACCGTTGGCGTAGTCGAGGAGGATTTCCACGCTGCCGGTCCAGGCCGTGGGAGCTACACCATAAGTGTAATCTCCGCTCCAGTTCCCCACTAGGACGCCATCATCATCCCTGGAGTTCATCTTGGGTCCACAGACGTCCAACGGGAAGCAAGTCGATACAGAAAAGAATCACAGACATAGGTTTAATCACCACAAGTGTATATGAAAAAAAAAGTACATGTAAAAAGGAAATATGAGATATTGACCTCACATGGTCTTTTTATTGTTTAATCTCTGAATGAAATTAACCAGTGATCATTATTGTTGGTGCTGAATGAGATTTATGCATCATTTGGAGGTGATGGGTGAATTTTCATGTGTGAACAGCCTAGGGGCTAACTTCACAGTATACTGGTCCTCGGGACATGCATTGAACCCAGGTCACTGACACCCTCAGACTATAAATTGAAAACAACCTTGCTGTTTTCCAAATCAACTTCTCTCCCCAGTCACCTGAATGCACTTTATGCTGAATTTAAGCTTGCAAAAAAGATCCTCAGTGAGTGAATGCACTATAAAGGCATTATGAAGGTGCCATTAGTGCAAAGCATTACCCATTACTCATTGTCTACTGATTCTACTGTTATTATTGTCTGATTTACTGTTTGCTGTTATTCTTTTATGTGCTAGTAATGGGCAGTCTGGCAGGGGGCACGCGAGCATCTCATTCTGCACAGGACAATGAACCTGAGCATAGTTTACCATAGCTGAGGCCATGCGGGCCACTTTCACCGCATCTCCTCGGTTGATCAGAGGCATGGAGGCCTTGTCCATCACAAAAAGGCAGGCATCCAGAATGCCATACTCAAACTACAGTCAATGGAGAAGAAAGGGATCAGAGAGGAGACCATGGAACAAACACGGTATGACAACGGGAAGCCAAAGTGCAAGAGATGTATACACAGTGCATCCAAATGTAAAAAGCACACAGTAGACAAACAGAATACACCAAAAAATAATGCAGGTCTCCATCTTTCAAACTTCTAATTGTTTATCATTTTACATAAAACGTGTGCATTCTACACTGAGTTTACCTGGCCATAATTCCAGGGTCGGACTGAAATGTCCTTGACCTCCCCATGGTACAAGACCCCCGTTTCATTCAGGATACATTCCCCGAGTTCTGCCTCGTCATCCAGATACACAGAGTCAGCTGCAAGAAAGAGACCAGGGGTGAGTATCCCGAAACCTTTGTAACGCTACATTATTCGTAAGTTCTATGTCAAAGGATAGATCTTACGAACAGCGTAGCGTTAAGGTGGCTTCGGTAAACTTACCCTAAGCGCATACAGCAAAATGTTAAAAATGCAAATTAACATGAACTGCAATCATAGTATTATGCTTTATCCTCCTAGCAATTTTACCTCTTATCCATGTTTGTAGTTTAAAATACTATTCTGTCTATTGCTTTTTGCTGTGAATTGATCAATGTGTTTAAGGTGATACAAGATTAAGATTATAAGATTAAGATTGCTATTCTAAGAATGGAATATCTGACATTAATTTTAAAATGTCTGCTCCATATACTTTTCAAAATTATACGCAAGTCCCGTTTAACCAGACCTGTATCATGGGATCTTACTCTGGCAGATGAATGAATAATTTGTCATTTGAATGAGCCAAAACACCTAATTTTTTCAGCATTGCTACTGAAAAATCATACCTTGTGACCAAGGGTTGAACAAGATGTAAACATCTGTGCTGGGATCCCTCTGTGTCCTACGGATGCCGTAAGGCGTGATGACGGCCACATACATGCGGAACCTTCCCACAATGCAGTCTGGCGTTGCCGTGATGCCCACGGTAACCATGTTGTCCTTGGTCTCCAGGATCCTCCCTCTCCAGTACTGCGGTCTCTCCTCGTCAATGCGGATTGGGATGTATGTGCCCTTGCTGACCTGTGGGTACCTGCCTTAGGGGTAAGAAGAAAAAATAGAATATAAGTTGGCTGGAATTTGAAATCCATGTCTCTGTTTTTTGTGTGGTTGTGTTCCTTTATGTATCACATACTTAACAGTATGGATGAGCTACTCATGAGATAAACCCAGACACACCTTATGCCCGAGATAAGCACAATATTTGCTTTTGAGACATCTACCCAAAGCTAGTTGAACACCTTAGACCACCAGCCTTTTCGAAACAGAGGTACTTCATGGGTACTGAGCCATACGAAGTCTGAAACGCCCTCCTAAACTTGTATAAACTTCATATATAATTTCAAATTCTATATAAATGCAAATGTGATTGAAGAAGAATAGTAACAGGATACAATTAAATATCAGACGCTGCTTATTGGTGAGTTCTGCGATTTTTATAACAGGTCCGCGGGCAACCCATGTGGTCTTTGGGGGCATCCTGGTGCCCGTGGGCACCATGTTGGTGACCCCTCCCTCAGACTGTACCCAGAGGTACACTTGAGGTAATCCAGGGTTCAACACAAACTAGAGTTCAACTCTATCCACCAGGTCATCCTCGCCTATGTTACAACATGCTTGACACCAACCATGGAAGAGAGAGTCAGACGCCACCTCACCTATGACAAATTCCACCAGAAACTGGTCCTGTAAGGGGTTGTAGGCCCGGTCGAAGGTGATCCGGATCTGGAATTCCTGGGCCCGGCGCACAATGAGGTTTTCGTTGGCATACAGATGGGTGTGGTGCTGCTTCTTGTTGATGTCATTTAAATTGTTCACGTCCCAGATATCCAAGAATTCTTGCGGTACAAGACATTTATAAAGTTAAATTACTGCTACCTACAGGGATATTGATTTTGCATAATAAAATATAGTGGTCATACCATAAAGATATTCGGCATTTTTAACCACACATAAATACATTAAAAAAGACTCTTATTATTATGACCTTTTATAGGTGATTATTTCATATTGAAATTCAGCTCTTCTCAATTTTTTTTCCCTGAAATGCCATATTATATGGCCTGAGCAATGAATTATGAGCAAGATCTATTAATGCAGCTACATCCCGACATGAGGCCAGGAAGTGACTCAGTCTGGTGGAACCTATCAGTTTAGGTCCAGGCTAAGTACTGAGAAGTTCCATACTAGAACACATCTGGGGTCACTTGTGCATTGATAAAGAGCGGGAACGGCAGAGGTAGTGTTTCACTCTGATAACCCTACCATACTGGTAAACTGCCAGATAACAGCGCTTTCTCTGTGTGTGGACCTTCTGGGTCTAGCAGTAAGGTCAGGCTTATTGGTAATGTTAATAGATGTAAATACATTCATATATTATTAGACCTTTCTAACAGTAAACGTATCTATTAGCAATAATAAGAAGGTATTGTTTGGTGTGACGGTTAGATTGTCAAACTCTCAGATATGTTCTCCTCCACTATAAAGCCAGATCGCGGAACTCGGGAAGCAGCATGTGGCAGCACTCACTCTGGGGCTCTCACCTTTCAGGGGTGGTGGGCCGCGAGGCATCAGCTGGAAGGGCTCAAACTGCGGGACCTCCCGATCATCTGCATTGGAGTTGGACATGGGTAGAGAGCTGCGGCCCCGGTACGAGACTGGGCCCGGCCGGGGAGGGGGCTCTTGGGTCGCCATGGTGATGGTAGGTACGATGGTGTCTGACAGGCTGTTTAACAGGGATGAGAACCCAAACAGATTCAAAGTCAATATTAACCCCTGTGACGGCACTGACCCGGGCAAAATGCCTTCCCTGAGCCGTCGTGCAGTTCTTGAATTAAATGTGCTGCAAAAGGTGGACCCATAGTAACATTCAAGTGACATCAAGGTACTTTGTATAACATGGTTTTATTGATTAGTTAAATGCATGCATTGAAGTGAAGTACAGTAGCCTGTACTACGAAGCAGGGTTACAGGCTTATTGGGGTAATTTGTCGGATTTAAGGTACCACAGTTTAAATGGACTTCATATTCGTTTACTTATATTTTGCCCAGACCAACTTAAATCCCACAAGTTACCCCGATAAGCCAGTAACCCTGCTTTGTAGTACAGGCAACAGGTTACTTCTAACCTGTTTTCTAACTTACCAGGGAAGGTGCAACCAGCAAAAGGGTCCCATGGTGAAACATGGATGTTTTAAAGGGTACCAAGTAATTGGACTTTTCATCATGGTGGTGTTGGGAAGGGGGTATTTTGTTTGGTGTGCCGACATGGGATCACGCGGTAAAATATCATGCTGAGATTTGGTAGTGAAGTAAACTATGTGGATTATTCTTTTAAGAAAAAAATGTTTAAGGGGGTCGTGTTTGTTTAATGTTTGGTGAACTGTGTTCCTCACCCCCCCCCCTCCCCCTTTTGGGATTGTGATGGTTTTGGACACCATTATATAGAGAGGTTTGGTTAAAGGTATAAGGAAGAAAAAAGATATTAAATACTGCCCAGAGTTTGTTGTAAGGTGTGCAGATACATCCCTCCTTAATTTGTTCTTTCTCCTTTTCCCTTTTTAGTGTGTTGTGTTCTGCAAAAAAGCGGCATGGATTTTGTTTTTTGGTAATAGCAGAAATTTATTCTTGGAGTCCCACCTGTTGTCCTCCTGTCATTTGTGCCTGGCACCATTCTGATGGTGCTCTCGCCCAGGCCATAACACAGCCACAAGATGTGAATGAAAATGAGCTCTATTTATACGACTGAAAGTAACATCTGAAGCAACAACTGTACTTCACAGTATAAGTATATTTCAAAGCATTACAAAAACATGCATGCTTGAAAGTTGCCCTTCTTTGTGAATACTCTGCAGATTTGTTGCAGAGTATATTAGGGGGTTTAAATTTGAGTCAATTTGGTGACATTATTGAACCTATATTATTCTGCTAATTTTAACTAAATTACAGAGAATAATAATAATAATAATAATAATAATAATAATAATAATAATAATAAATACCTTTTAATTTCTTGGAACAGCATGTATAAAACTTTTACAGTTTACAACCTTTAAACTATTACAGTTGTCTGAAGGCCTTAGTTATTTAGTACTCTTGAAATGAGTAAACAACAAAATTTATTGCAAAAATGGTTTTGGGGAGTGTTTGGTGAGGTCATGATCAGCTGCAGATGTTCAGTTCTGCAGTTGCATTTTGAAAAATTCAGAGAACACTGAGAATCTGAGAACTCTGCACAAACAGAGATTCTGCAGAAACTGAGCTCCCACATTCTACAAGTTTCCTCTGGTCTCTTCCCACAGTGCAAAGACATGTAGTTAGGTGACCCTAAATTGCCCGTAGTGCATTATTGTGCCCTATGAAGGAGTGAGATCCCATCCAGTGTACCCCATCTTGTGCACTGTGCTTCCTATAATAGGCTCCTGTTTGAGTTTGGATGGATGCTTAAACAGCAATGCTTACAGAACAAGCATTTTTGCATTTCAGAATTGGCCACAGTTAAAAAATTTCTTGTGACACCTGAACAGTGAAAGCACTGTTTGAGCCTGACCGCACATACTCAACTAGTGTTCCTCACCCTCCACCCTGAGCTGGACATCTGGTAAACCTTTCAGAAATATGTACAATACTGTATGTAGAAGACTATTTACAATAAATCTGAGACATTTCATATCTATTATTGACATACGAAGTAATAAAACGAAATTCAAAACGTAATTCCTTTTCATAATGGAATGTATACATTGTTTTTCTAACCATTTAGCAAACCTTGTGCAAACAACTATTTGAATAATACTGTGCATATTTTTTTAAAAGACAACACAAAATAAAATATAAAAGCAAAACACAAAATAATGTTAGGACATTCATACACACTTACAAACACACACACACACATAAAAAACAACCTAATCTTACATATAAGCATGCAAAAACGTAAAACAAACCAAAAGTTGTGAGATTCGATTGGTATTAAGACACTTTTCTTGGCCTTAAATATCCAATATATACTGCACAACTGTTGGACACTGAAATTTTAAATTTGGACAGGATTTTCTTTTCCAGACAGAGAAAAAGAATGACAGCAGAAAAAGTACATAACAGAAAAATAAGTGGGCGGTGAGGTAGAAGTGAGGAGACATTATCTCTAAAGTCTTGATGAAGTGTTCAGTGTTTTAGACAAAGCACATGACGAGGCATTTCGCCCCTCTTACCGTCGTAGTGGTCTGCTGGACCCCCTGCGGAAAAGCTTCAGTTGCTAGTAATGGCTTCTGCTTGCACTTAAATGCAGAGTGTTTATGTGGGGGGGGCATTGGGCTCACGCCCAGCTGGGAGAGGTGGGGGGGGGGGGGGGTTGTACTCCAGAAGGGACCAATCAAGTGTGAAGCTGAGTACGGAATCCCCCCACATTCCCCCCTTG
>JABFDZ020000016.1:15199590-15217948 GCA_019775955.2 Pollimyrus isidori
TTGTGTACATTTTGATTGGATGTGAGATTTTAACCCGCGAAGCTGCAGCCGTCAGGATTCTTCATAAAGCTCACCCCACTCAGTATTTGTTTACAGAGGTTGCTATGGAAATGCCGGCAAAAAGTACTCAAAGCACCAGGCGCTGGTATGCCTATTTATTTATAATCATTCCCTTAATATATTATTACATCTTATTTCGTGTTCAAATTAACCAAGTCTGTTTAATGTATATGCTTAAAAATTATAACTAATATTTTTTTTAAACTACCGCCCCCTATTTGCGTCTGAACGCCCCCCTCTCAACCGTCTCTTTCTCAACGCCCCCCGATGGCTTTCAAACGCCCCCAGGGGGGCAGTACCGCCCCCGTTGAGAAACGCTGCTCTAACCTCATTCCATTTTGCAGAGGGCCATGGCTTCCTGTATGAGACTTTTGGAATCCGACCACAGTTCTCATGGCACGTGGACCCATTCGGAGCCTCCTCAACCACAGCTGTCCTGTTTGCCCTGGCCGGATTCAATGGCCACCTGATCTCCCGCATTGACTATGATCTCAAAGAGACGATGCAGAGGAACAAGGTATTGTGGCTCATTACGGTCGGGGGTGTGTGCCAATGCGTGGAAGGTTGGCGGGCCCTACTTTTCCCGATTTGGACAGAGGTGCCTGCAAAAAAAATCTAAAATGTAGCAACATCCATACACCAGCAGACCTGTAAATCAATCAGCATATCTGCATGTGATAAGCACAAGTGTATTGCCCTCTTCCCCATCTGTGTTCAGAATGGCAGAATACTGCTGAGTTCATGGTTTTGGATTGGTGTCATATGTTAAACTTGTTCAGCTGAAATGGCGCCGTAGCATATCAATATGGAGTCGCGCTTGACGGTATGTCGACCGGCTGAACGCGATCAAGAAATGTATAAGCTGATTGTTTTATTTCATATAAAAGCTGAAGTTTGTGTTTGTTGAGAGTGGGCATATTCCAACGAAGACACTTTAAGGTTTGTAATGTTAGAGATATTGATGTTAGTTTCACACATTCAAAAACATTTTCTAAGTTTATTTCTAATATCTAACATTTTCTAATATCCTCTGAAGGCAACTGACAAGTGATAAAAGGAGATGACCGCATGGGCGGGCCTGTTATGATCACTAGCATTCCATTATGATCTATGGCATTTCAGGGTCATCAAGAGCTATAAGTTAGTCCACCTCACTGTGTAGTTGGGGCAGCTACAGAGTTTGGCCAGTGTCACAGTGCATTATTCACCATGACTTGGAGAGAGAAATATGCCCCACAAGAAGTGCTAGACTTGCTGTCGAATATTGATGAGATGGAATCGGAGGGCGAACAGTGTGAGGTGCCGGATGGAGATGAGGAGTGAGAGGACGGGAGTGAATTCAATCTGAATCTGATTCAGGTTCTGAATCGGACTCTGAAATTGAATATGCTGCGGACTCTATTCAACAGGCAAGAGATGGCACAGCATGGGTAGAACAACCAACAGGAAACCCTTGGGGTAGACTGCCAGGAATTCCGAGACATTATGCGCTTTCTGCGTTTTGCTGACAAGAGCACTAGAGCTGCCTGAATTGTGACAGATAAATTTTCCATGATATCTAAGATATTTGTGAAATTTTTGAAAAACAGTATGGTCTGAAAGACTTTCCACCAAGGTGCTGAAGTCTGGAAAAGTCACACTCACGATTTACCAGGCAAAACCAAAGAAAAAGGCATCAGAGAGTTTTAACTGATAATGGCACGAAGAAACTGCCCAAGTCAATTGCGCACTACAACCGCGCTAAAGTTGCCGTTGATGTTATGGATCAAATGGCACGGCTGTATTCGGCAAAGGGAGGCACCCGACAATGGCCCGTGGCTTGCTAAAAGCATGGTGTAAACTGTGATCAGGAGTCAGTTCTCCATGCTGACCTCCGCTGGGTGTGGATTGAAGTCTGCACCCACAGTGTGTAAGAGAGAAATCCAAATGTGGTAGAAAAGCAGTGAATGTTATGTATATGTATAATCTCCTAGCAATAGAGGAATGCACTAGGCACCATGTGTTCAAGGTCGGATGATAGCATCAGGCCTTAGTCGAGAAATACCGGGCACTGAAATAATAGCGAGCACCGAAATATTGGAACTAACCATATATGGAAACACACAGCACAACTATAGGTAACTAAGAATGAGGTAGAAAGGACAGTAGAAACGGGTGGCACCATAAAGGGGCACCCCTCAGAGCAAAGCAGAGTTTGTTTCCAAAAAATGGTGTGAAACAAGGGATAGAGAGAATTGTAAGAAAAGGCTCGGGGGGGAGCTCCTTAGCCATGTCCCTGGGCCCGTGCTGTAAGATACCACAAGACACTGAAGGCTGAAAAGACTTCCTGCTGTCCTGAGTCCTACATCGCGAAATTTCCACAAGTGTCACAGTTTGTAGGTCACCTCCACAATGTCACCCTTCCATGGGACTATAATTTAGGTATCAAAAAAACTACTACAGACATGGCATTGAAAAGATGGGGAAAAAGTCCCAAAAGCTCTTGTGTGTGTTGGCAGGAGCTGCAGTTTGTTTGGAAGGGTTCGGCCAGTCTAGGAGAGCAGCAAGCGATCTTCACGCACACCATGGACCAGTTCAGCTACTGTACCCCCTCCCAGCTTCCGTTCTCTAACAGGTACAGTCTCTCCGTCTGGCTGTAAGCACCGTGAAACCCGCGGTCAGATCAGCACGGAAACGGTTTGGTCACATTTCCGAATTACTAGCTAGTGAGCGTTTCTCCTTTCTCTGCATCCAGGTCAGGGTTTTACTGGAACGGTGTGGCCGTATTCCCTGATCCCCCCAAAGATGGGCAGTACCCTAACATGAGCCTCCCCGTCGCTAAAGACAACATCCACTCCTACGCTCTGACCATGGTGAAGAACATCCAACAGAGGGCAGCATGGTACAGGACCCGGCATGTCCTATGGCCCTGGGTGCGTCTCGTAGGGGAAGACAGGAACCTCCTTCAAAACTTCTAAGTTGCATTTTAGTTTAATATTAATCTCACTGTATCTGGAGCTGTTTAACCCTGAAAGAACAGTTAGTTTAGTAATTGCTTTAGGTTTTATGCTGATGCCTGCCACCTCCTGATCTGAGGTCAGTGCCTTCACAATTATTATTTTTTAAGTGGATAGTTGACGTGTATTTTTTTTATCTTGCGGTTTTCTAGGGCTGTGACAAGCAGTTCTATAACTCATCCGTGCAGTTCCAGAACATGGACCCCTTGCTGGAGTACATCAACCAGCACAGCGAGCAGTTCGGAGTCACTGTGCAGTATGCCACCCTGGGTGAATACTTCCAAGCTGTTCACCAGTCAGGTCTGACCTGGGAGGTCAGGGGAAACCAGGACTTTCTGCCATACTCGACTGGTAAATCTGTTTCAGCTCGATATCACCCTTTCAAGGCTCACAATGTTAGCCCTAATCCATCTTAGACTGCTTTTAAAATCTAATGAGTAACAAGTGATTACCGCAGTGCTTTGTGACACCAGATTGCAATAAGCCCTTTACATGGCAAACACTACATGATAGTGGTATGTCTGGCTACCTTCTTATTGATCGAGGTACAAAAGGACACTGGTGTGGAATGAAAACAGACACGTGAGTCTTCAGTACCCCGGGTTCTCACATCTGTAGCATTATGAAAAGCTCTCGACCCCTATTGTCTCTCCTCAGAACCTTTTCAGGCATGGACCGGGTTCTATGCCTCCCGGAATGTTCTGAAGGGCTTGGCTCGACGGGCGAGTTCCCAGCTGCATGCCGCAGAGTCCCTGTTCGTGCGATATTGTGTCAGCCTCCCGGATGGACCCGTTCCCAAGGAGTGGGCCCTCCAGAAGCTGAGAGACCTCCGATGGGCAGTCTCAGAGGTGCGTGACTGAAAAGAGGGTGAAAGCCCACCACTGTTACCTTTAACCACTATCCAAGCATCTGCTACTCTGTTGGCAAAGAACACCGTTTCTTTCTCAGGTTCAGCATCATGATGGCATCACGGGTACAGAATCCCCCAAGGTTGCTGGCATGTACCTGAAGCACCTCACGAGCGGCATGGCAGGAGTTGAGGAATTAACCATCAATCTGCTTTCCCTGGGCCAAGATGCTGACTCCTTTGGCTTCACGTACAAGCAGAACACAGGTAGCGTGGTTTCATTTCCATATTTAGCATGTTGCTCTACTCCTCCTTCTTTTGACGGACCATGTCATGGAATGTACTGCAGTTTGGTTTTATTTTCAGTTCCCGTCATGATAAAAATGGGAAAAGTACTCGACTTTCAGTTGCTGTCAGATTTATTTGAGTCAGTTATTATTATGTTGGCCTAAACTAATGAACTGCTTTTCTCGATGCTCCCCTTCATAATGTATGAGATGTTTGATAGGTATCGATTAGTGTAATGTAAGGTCAGCAGAATGTTGTGACTCGTTATCAAAACAACTAAGGTTTTTACTAAGGGCTCAATTGTTCATCTAGCCAATGTCCCTGTATCAGATTTCACGCAGGACCCAGGAGAGCAAATAGTCGTCTACAATCCCCTGGCCTGGAATGTCACCACGTACATCAATGTCACAGTAACATTCTCCATTGCTACCGTGTATGATGACGAAGGGCAGCTGGTTCCCTCTCAGGTGAATGCACCACACCCCCTCATAGTTAGCCGTGTAACACCTTGTAGAGCACATTTTTCGATTTCCTCCCCCCCCCATTTTCTTTTAGCCTGTTTTTCATTATTTGTCATACTGCTGCGCTGACAGGAATCAGATATCCTCAAAAACAATCAATTTCTCAAATACCGTATTATCCTCCCGCTGTACAGTAGGAGAATAGCACTATGCTTGTGCTTATTTAGAACATTTCTATATCACCAGCATTGAAATCGGCGATGTCGCCCAACAGATCCAGCGAGCAGCAGAGTCGGCCGCTGCGTACGACCTGTTTATTGTGGTGAGCCTGGGTGGCCTGCAGCACAGAAGGTACTTTATCCGGCGGTCGCCATCGCCCTCCATGCACGCGCCCAGGACGGTCACCTTCCAGCGGCAGAGCGTGAGCGGCAGGCCCCCGAAGACCACTGGCAGGAGACTCCTCCCCGTGATGAACCAGTGCTACAAGCTGATGGTGGACCAGGACACCAACCTACTGCACAGCGTCACTGACCTGTAAGCCTCACCCCCAGTGAGGGGCTGCAAAAGGAGGTCACGTGTCGTGAAAGCTGCCCTGAAGTGCTATGCACAGCTGTGACTAGGCAGCAAAGCTGTGGTAGCCCATCCAAGGCCCTGGTCTGCATCCCCCTAGCTGTTTGCCCAGGATTCGGACCACATGCTGCTAGCTTGCTATGAGGTGTTTTTTTTTGACCTGCAGGCAAACAAAGGGGACCGTGAGGCTGACCCAGGACTTCAGGGAGTATCACGCCAACGGGAACGTCAGCGAGGGGCCCATCTCTGACAACTATATCTTCAGCTCCAACGGGACGGCGCAGGCCGCCTACAAATCTGTGGGGCTGGAAATCGTTCCAGGGAAGATTGTGACTGAGATCAGACAGTATTTTTACAGGTAATGGTGGCCCATTTTGTTGCCCAGGAGTGTATAACTGTCAGTCAATCAAGTATCATTTATTTATCATGTCAGATTTATATAGACGGAATCAAAAGCAGAGAGAACCTGACCCTTTTCCTAGATAAAGATGCATTTCTGTGTTTAAAGTTTATAACGTATGTGTTCAAATCAGAGGTTTAAAAGCAAAATGATTTACGTGTCCGTGCACCGTATCATTAGTTGTGAAGAATTTCAGTATTTTTCAACACCAAATGGCATGAAATTATATTTTCCTGTGTTTTTTAAGGTAAGAATAAAATCAGTACCTATACTAAGGAAGTATCGCCTTAAAAAAATCTTAGGGCTGCAGTCAAATTGAAACGGGGAAGGCGGGCAGCTCAGAAGTAAATAAGTGTTGCTGAATTTAGGAGCAATATAATGTCATCCTCTGTATTTATTGCCCCATTCGCTGTAATACACTTAATATTTTTGTGTTCTTCTAGAGAGGAGGCGGAGGAGGATTACGTGTATGCTGTGTACACCCGAGTGCCTCTGGGCTTTAAAGGCATGATGCCTTGTCACAGAATTGAGCAGAGCTACAGAGTAGGCCCTCTGGTGGTGAACAGGGAGGCTGTCCTGCGGACCGCCACTGACCTCCGCAACAACAAGACCATCTTCACTGACAACAATGGGTACCAGATGCAGAAGAGGCCGCACAGAACTTTCGCCAATAACACCGTCGCCAGAGTATGTAGAAACAGAGAGATGTGTTTTTTATCTTGGGGGAAGATCATTGGTTGGCCGTTTAGAAGGCAGATGGATGTCGTTCACTCTTGCAAACCAACATATCACCTGTTTGTTGAAAGAATGGCTTAAATTTCAGAGATTTTAATTGACAGCACATTACATAGAATGTGGCTGCCAAAGATCCAGTTTAGTTTTCCAAATATTAGTCTAGTTCCAAGATGTAATTGGTTTTGCACCTTAAAATGAATACTGCCGGGATTAGCATCAATTAATCACCAACTCATTTAGGATTCTCACTGGCTAACAGTGACAAAGCTAGATGGAAGGTCACATTCTATACCGCCATTCATCTAACATTTCTTATCAAGATTCACTTTTGATGGTATATGCTCAAGTAATGTATCGCGCGTAATAATTCAGCCAACGGTCCAATAAAGGCCGAGTTAAACTATGGCACAGCCTGGCTGTAAGCCAGCATACTAGCAAGGATCAGAGGAACGACAGTCTGATGTAGTCACTTGTGTATTATTAAAGCTGATTTTAACTGACTTACTTGCAGATTTTCTTGTGAAAAAGTAAACATCCATTCTAGAGCAGGGTGTTTAGTGCATTTTTTGGCTGTACAACAGCATGACTCTTGAGAACAAGGAATGCTTTTTACGTTTTTGTTGTTAATTGATTTTAAAAACCAAAAAACATGTGGTACGTCTTTGTCGGTTTTTTTTTGTGCCGGGTCTGTTGTTGAAGAACTTCTACCCCATGGTGCGGATGGCGTACCTGGAGGATGAGCTGACCAGGCTGGCGTTCCTCAGCGAGCGAGCCCACGGAGTGTCCGGCCAGTCCGAGGGGCAGCTGGAGGTGGGCGAGGAGCGGATGGGGGCAGCTGGTGCTGGTGGCTCTGTAGGCGGCCGTCTGACTGCGTCTGTTCTGAGCGGCAGGTGATGCTGCACCGGCGGCTGTGGAACAACCAGGAGTGGAACCTGGGCTACAACCTCACCCTGAACGACACCTCAGTGGTGCAGCCCGTGCTGTGGATGATGCTCGGTACGAGGGCTGCCATGTCTGAACTTCTCCAAAAGGGGGCGAACGCTCTCCAACATCGCCCTGTAGTCATGCGCACTTCTTCGACCAGTAAGTTCACGATTCCCTTTTGCTTGCATGTATTTTGTTGCGCAGACGCAATATACAAGTCCTCAAATGGCACATTACAGACATACGACTCTCGATAAATCAGTTGGGTATAATTGTAGCAAGGCTGAGCTTCCAATGAATGACCAGTTACATGTAAGCAGCATTGAAGCAAGAGCTGTACCTTTCAGACACGCCAAGAACCTAATAAGGCACCTTTCAGATCAGCAAAGCACAGCACTGCAATGCCTCTCGTTTATAGTACGTGAAATCGCACAGCCGTCAACCGTCCGACCTCATTTTATACAATGTTAAATATCCAAATGTGTAACTGACATTTAATCACCTAGATCTTTTAGTTGTACCGCTGCTGTTATCGTTTTAACCTTTATTCATCTTTTGCTTCGAGTGATTCATCGCAAGTGTAGTTGTTGTGTCTGGAATAAGACTGGAAACTAGCCTGTTAATCCCAGCAGAAGTTTGCCCAAGGCAGTGTTGTAACTGTTGTGGTTCTGTGGTGTTTTTCCTGCAGAAGGAGGACGAGTTCCTACAGCGTCCCACTGCAGAATGTCAGCCTCGCCTGTGCTGCTGCCCCCAAACCTCCATCTGCTCAGCCTGAGCATGCCAGGGTGGCGTTACAGCTCCAACCACACCAAGCACCTGGAGAGCGTGCAGCAGGGTGGGGCAGTCTTTGCAGATGCTAGTTTATACTGGATGTAGGGCTGGGCGATTTTGCCTAAAAAAAAAATCTTCGATTAATTATTTTGCAGCAAGGGATTCGTCTGTGTTTCGTCTGCTGCATCAAAACCAAACCAGTTCCAAATTACGGAATTACCTGTGCCTTTCTTTGGAAGTAGTTCTCTGCTACACGCTGCCATGTTGTTCTGACTGTGTTAGGCGGGGCGGGGGCTGGCTCATATCGCGCTACGGTAACCAACAAGGACGAAACGCGGAAAAGTCCGAAAAAACTATTGTGGCAAAAAACTCGAGTTTGCAAAATAAAAATCGTTTTAAACTACAAAATCGAAAAATCGATTAAATCGATTTTTTGCCCAGCCCTAGTGTGACCCATGCACGATGACAGAATCTGACATGCGAGTTAACTGCAGCAAGATCCGTACTCGTAAATCCAACTGCTGCTGCTCAGCGCCCCCTGGTGGCTCACCTGCATAGGCCTGGGCTTGGCTCATCAGCTGGGTACAAGCGTGCAGGTCAGCAAAGGCACGGATGCCCAGGCAGTTAGTGGGGTGCAGCTGGGTGCGCAGGAAGTTGCAACACACCTGACGCACGTCCATCAGCTGCAGGAGGCTGGCAGCCGGCAGCAGGACCTGCAGGGATGGGGTGGCAGGGTCCTAAGCATCCCCAGTACTGACAAGCAGTCAATAGAACGTAAGCTGGGCAAGATACTCCCTAGTGGTCAGATGAAGCCCCCGGTTCAACAGTACAACAGGAAGATGCCACAACGCAGGCAGCAGGACACCATTTAGTCATGTAACAAGATGACTAACAGGCAGACACGCCTTAAACGCTCACTGTGTCCACCTGCTGGTGACAATCGCAGCAGCACTAAAAACAAATACTATGGTTCATACAAAGTGGGAGGGGGAGACTCGAGACCGGAAACCACCACATACACGCATTAGTCCAAAGGTATCCAGCTAATGGTGGAGGGCGCTACTCACATTAGCCCAGAGCTATCCAGCCAATAGTGGAGGGCACTACGGGCATTAGCCCAGAGCTATCCAGCCAATAGTGGAGGGCACTACGGGCATTAGCCCAGAGCTATCCAGCTAATGGCAGAGGACACTACGGGCATTAGCCCAGAGCTATCCAGCTAATGGCGGAGGACGCTACAGGCATTAGCCCAGAGCTATCTAGCCAATGGCGGAGGACGCTACGGGCATTAGCCCAGAGCTATCCAGCTAATGGCGGAGGACGCTACGGGCATTAGCCCAGAGCTATCCAGCTAATGGCGGAGGACACTACGGGCATTAGCCCAGAGCTATCCAGCTAATGGCGGAGGACGCTACGGGCATTAGCCCAGAGCTATCTAGCCAATGGCGGAGGACGCTACGGGCATTAGCCCAGAGCTATCCAGCCAATGGCAAAGGGCGCTACGGGCATTAGCCCAGAGCTATCCAGCTAATGGCGGAGGACGCTACGGGCATTAACCCAGAGCTATCCAGCTGATGGCGGTGGGCACTACACACCCAGTTTCTCTGTGAACACACACGCACACACAATGCTTACATATTCCTGCTGTAAACACAGAGAGGATATCCTGTTCCAGCACAATAAGAGGAAATGACAAAAAGGCTGCTGGGAGTGGAGGGGGCTGCCTAGACGGTGCTGCCCACAGGGCTGGTTCTAACGCCACCAAACCAGTCACCATCACAAACACCATCATGCAGACCTGGAAGTCCATTTTCACAGCATGATGTATCACCTTGTCATGCTGAACAATCATTCAAACTTCCAATTTTGACAGAAAATGAAAGTGAATACCAAAGTTTAAACAAGGAGACCTAAAGAACGCCAGCATGTCCAATCACATTGGTCCACATTTTAATATGAGGAATAAGTCTAACATACTTCTATGCTATTACAGCTATTCAGTCCACCCCCTTCCACCACCCGGCTCCCCGGTCTGGGGTTTGGCTCCTTCGCCTTCTGCCTGGTCGCCCAGATAGATCTGTCAGCTTCAGAGACGACGGAGCCGATGACCAAAGCAAATAAACACTCTTGTTGAGTCAAACTATTGAGGTCTCCTTGGTTGAACTATATTAGAAACAAGCGTAAGCCACTTTTCGTCATGCTGAATGCAAGCTTCCGAGCGCATCAGTGCAGTCAGGGTTCAGGGGACAGTGGACAGGGGACAGTGGACAGTGGACAGGCCTGGCATGTCTCAGACCCAAGAAGCCTCTCTCTTTGCGCTTCTCCCTTAAGCAGGCCATGGGCTTTTCATCTTCATCATTTCCCCCTACCTCTGCGCCCACTGTCCTGGCTCCTACTCACCTGCACGTTCTCCTCGGTCACCTCGATCTCCGCTGTGTAGATGTAGTCCACCAGCCGCTGTAGCGTGTACCCGTCCACATCCCGGATCTCCACCTGCTGGGCTGTGCTCTCACTCATGTCTCCTGCGCGCGACACCCAAGGGTCTGTGCATTAAAACGACTGCGCATGGCAAGTCGGGGCTCAGCAGAGGGCACATCGTCTGTGTAAGACAGGGGTCGCCAACATGGTGCCCCTGGCCACCGGGATGCCCCCAAGGACCACATGAGGTGCCCGCGGACCTGTTCTAGAAATAGCACAACTCACCAATGAGCATCGTCTAAAATTTAATTTTATCCTGTAGCTATTCTTCTTTTAATCACATTTGCATTTATATGAATTTGAATGACAATATCTAAAAAAAACATTTAAAACATGTTTATCGTACATGACGTTTAGATAAGTTTAGGAGGGCATTTCAATCTGGTAGCCCTTCGTATGGCTCAGTACCTGTGAAGTAGCTCTCAGTTTCAAAAATGTTGGTGACCCCTGATCTAACACTAATCCAACATGCTACTCAAAGCCACGGGTTCATCAGACCACTCAACGAACACACTGTGAACTGGTTTTGCTTTGCTGGTACAAACAGAATGAAAGAGGTCACATGAAGAAGGCCCAATGAGAATAAGGAATGGAGTCCGGCAGCAATCATCTGAATGTCATCTACAACACACATTCTGCATATCAGTTTCTACATTGTAGTCCAGTAATGGACCTGATCCACTGAATCTTTCAAAGACCAAAAGTAAACATCTATGGTCTCCATCAGGGCCATCACGACGGACCATGACGTCTCGACTTTGGCTAACCTTTCAGGAAAGGGGGGTCTAAAACCAGGAAGCTGCTAGAGGTTACCTGTGAACATGGCGCAGAAGTAGGGACTGCAGGAGGCCAGAACCACCCTATGCGCTGGGACCTCCACACCATCAGCCAGCAGGAGAACGTCACACAGCATCTTCCTGCTGCAGAAACACAGCCGGCTTAAGAAACCAGCATCCCCCCCACGCACACACATCCAAAGGGGGGATATGGGGAATGGAACAACGAAGCACATGGGGTACTGCTGTCTTTCCGCAATTCCTCACTTGTTTGCCTGCTAGACATTAGTAATCTTTCACAGGGTACCTTTAAATGGGAGGGTTTTAGAGTGGCATCCATGGTAGGTATGGTCAGCCCAACCCCAGGGTGCTAGGACCAGCAGCACCATACCTCCTGAGGTCATTCATCAGTCGGAAGGCCTTCTTCATGTGGGTGTGATTAAGGGGGGGCACCCCAGAATCCTTCTCATCCTCCTGCAGGTCTGGTGGTGGTTGGGGGCTCAAGTTTTGGGTCCTTTTCAGTAAGAAATAGGGGGCGGGTCAGTGATCTTAGTGGGTTAATATATTTGAAACGAACAATATGGTCATGTAGATCCACATTAAATTAATTTTTTCTCAGTTTTTGCTGTTCATCAGGGAAAAGAGTCCCTCTCACTCACTGGTAAAGACGATATTTAACTGAACCCCCCACCGAAACGAACATCCTATGACATGAACACAGTGAGGTGAGACAAACTGGCCCCGGATATATTATTTATGTTTGTGCGTGTGGGTGTATTTTATATATATATTATATATATGCAGTTCACTCCTTCGACAAAACACATTTAGTAATGTCCTGAATAAAATCAGACGAAAACTATATTTAGAAGGCTTAAATCGGACAACAGTTGCCAGCCTTTGACATAAACTACAGTCTGTTGTTATTATTATTATTATTATTATTATTATATCAAATAAGACACCGACTGACTGACCCTTAATAAAAAATTACTCTCGAATATTTTAAAATGCTTCCTAAGCACTAAAACCCAACATGACCTCATAATTCTGCGTTTAATTTAATCTCGCAGCAGGGAAGAAGCGGCTAGTCCGTGGGGCAGGATAGTGGTTAAGGCGCACTGACGGAGCTATGCACCGGCACCGGTCAAAGACGCCAGCCGTCGTCGAGTGAGGGAAGGACGGCCAAGCGGAAGCGCCGCGGCCGCCAGTGGGAGCACTTCAGGGGGAACCACGCGAACGTGTCATACGGATTTCTGGAAAAACGCCGCATCCTTTAACTTCTCCTGCCTTGCAGGTTATGGATAATCTTTTATTATTATTATTATTATTATTATTATTATTATTATTATTTATTTTATTTTTTTAATCAGCATAAATGCATGTCCAGCTGAGGGGCGTGAGCTGGACGCCGTTTATCGCTAATGTTGTAGAGTAGTAGTACATCACACCCCAACAAGCAAGATAAGCGCAAGGCGACATCGGCAGCGCTCAGGTGGCCGCGGAACGGCGCACTCCGCAGGGGGTAACATGCTGCAGCCGCGCCGGCACACGGCCGCCCGTTAGCAGCTTCCCTTCAGAATGACGGATCGTCCGGCTTGCTTACCCCGCATATTCCATGGCTCCGCTTCTACTGCATGTACTCCAGCGCTGGGACCGTGGATCCTAAGCACCGCTCTGCTCCTCCTCCTCCTCCTTCCATTGAACGCTCGGAAGCACAGTGTTGTGACCCAGGTAGACGATGCTATGCTAAGCTAGGCTAAGTTGGGCTAAACTAAGCTAGTAAGCATTGAGCCCGCCCCCACACCGACTCTTTCGCCATTGCACAAGCGCACCCACTGGGGGTGGAAGAGACTGCTTTCCCAGCATCCTCATCCCCAGCCCGCCTTCCCAGTTCCCCTTAGCGCTGCCGTGTCGCGTAGCAACAATACCCTTAAATGACTGAGTCTTCGTGTTCGCATAGGAACGTTTCTCTGCGTGTAACACTTCGATGTGGACAATTTCTAACAAAAGGAGCCGGCAATTTCGTGAGTCCTTAAAGCAAGAGGGATTGATTCAGCTGTATATGTTTACATACACTATTTATTCGTGTTCAGTAACTGACACGCTGTCATCCTACAATTTAAAACAGAAAGGTGCCAGTGATGAATATAAAAAATGTTGCTTATAAAAATTAAAAGCAGACTCCTAGGTTTAACCAGCCTTCACCTAACGAAGATTTAATATATCATTTGTCTTACAGGATTGTGAGATAGGAGTAACCAAGAACAGTGTAGATTGAGGATGTTAATAAACCAGCACACAGATTTTCAGTTTATAGTGATTTTATTGAAGAATTACAACATAGGAATAATTCATTTATATAAACAAATCACCAAATCCTTGCATGTAGGGATCCCTCTGACACCTAGGATATATGACAAAACTGCTCCCACCCCACTATCACACCTCAAGGGGGTCTTTGGTTGTGCCAGGCCCCTGAGCAGCCCACCTATGTGTAAAATGACCCTGCAAGCACGATCTGCATGCCACGTGCTTCTTCCCCATATGGATGCATTCCTTAGCCAGGCTGCTCCATGCCTACTCTGGGTCACCAACAGGACGAAGGACATCATGTGAAAAGGTATTCCTACAAGAGGTAGAGAAGTTGCATTAGTGCCCAATTTCAGGAAGAATTCACTCATAAATGTTGCCATTGTCGGTCGGAATATTTGCGAAACCGACTCTTTGGGTAAACGCCCACATTTTACTCGTATGCGATGTGATTCTGCTGCCATCTTGCAGCAGTAGGAAAATGCACATATCCAACCGATCGGTCGCCTCAAATCATGAAAACAGCAAATGACAACTAAAATACACATTTTAAGATTAAAATTCTAAAAGCTATGCGTTATATTTCTAAAAAAAAGTGCGTTAAATTAAGTATCACGTCGTACACGTTTATTCTAGATCCTTCTAGAATAAACGGAAGTCGTACAATAAATCAGGAAAGGGGAAATCGCCAGTTATCGCTGCCTGCTGCGTTATCATCATCTGATACTGCTCCGATGCGAACACACAAAGCGATGGTGAATCTTTATGGCGTAAATTCACTGCAGCTCCAAGCCGGCATGAGCAGACGGTGCCTTTTCATGCCGATGGGGGGCGGATGACACCGCCCCCACTTCCAAAGCCTGATGCAATCCCGCATCGCCTAACAGATGTCCGAGCCTGCAACCCGCCCCTTCTCCACCCGCAGCACTCCGACACCGCCCCCGCTCACAAAAAGCACACCTTCCAGTATGACAATCCCCATTTAAATAAATAATGAGCATTTAGGATATGCATGCAAGTCAATACTTCTGCATGCAACCAAAGAGCCTGATAAACATCCAAAAATAGCCACGTTACCCCCAGTACAGAGGCACAGCACGCGCCCGCTTGGATTCCCTTACTTATTTTGGACCTATAAGCTTTTAAAGCTTCCCAAAGAAGCGCCCCTCATTTTCACAGGACGTTGGTGAGGGCACTTTTTCCCCCCCTACACCAAAATAAGACTTCCCGTCCAATCATAATAATCGCATTTTTTTTTTTTGACTGCGTGCCTCGGTTTTACATAATTTAAACGATACATCTGCATCTCTTCATTGTATCACTCGCTCTAATGAACAGTTTAAATCAAAATGAAAACTCACATACAAGTATTTTACAGCTTCACCTAGTGGAACAGATGGTCAGGCACCCCTCCCCCCCAAACAGCACGGGAAGAGGGAGGTCTACATTCTGACATCCCATAAAGGGCTGAGAATTCAATAATAACCCAACAGTGAGCATATACTATAATAATATCACACCAAAAGGCAAATTTAAAACTCAAGTCAATTTTTAGATGGAATAAAAATAAAAACATACAAATAAGATTAAGAATAATAATCAGCCGACCAAAGATACCCTTTCTTGAAGTATCCAGGACCAGTATATTTATAAGTATCTGCAGAAAGGCCCTTCTGTTCACACACATAGGGCCAGCAGACACTTACCATGATCTCACCCGTGGTCTGTGGCAGAAAGCTCCAGTTCTCAGCTCAGTTTGGCCAGTCTGAAGTCAGTCTGGCGCCATCTTCATCAAACAGGACTTAAAAGTAACAATTTATTAAAATCCATCTGCTTTGTGAATTCTGGGGAGGAAAAGGGAAAAGATACAGCTTTAAAACAGGACGATTGGTTTTAAACACAAACGACTATATTAATAACTGCCCATCTACCTCTCTGCCCACTTTCCAGCATGACCACTGCAATGGGCCCCTCTGGACAAGATCTGTTCTCCACATTAACATGTACCTGCTAAATTTGGTTACCAGTACTGGAGGGAGTGGAGGCAAATAAGACATCTTTCCAGATGCGAATGCAATACAAATTTGGTTGATTTGTGATGGAAGGTGCTTCAAATAACCATCAGGTACAGTTTACACAGTCACTAAGAGAGCCTGCTGAGTGTCAATACAAGGCCACATGACCATCCTGAGGTGTGTGAGCCACACACAACATTTACATCTAAACAGAAGCTACCAAATGCATTAAGTGGGCAGGACTACTGAATCTCATTAAGATGTTGAGGGAAAGGGAAGGTGGTTAGGTGTAGGATAAATAACTGAAGTCACAAACCTTGCATACAAACGCTGCTCTCCTTGAATTGGGTGGAATTAAAAAGTGGAGCTAAAATCGTCAAGTAAACAGGAAGTCTAAGCCCCACTCCGGTATGACCTCCTTAAACTGAAAACTGTCTGGAATATGGAGTTATAAGACATCTGAAAACCAGAAGCACATCTAAACTTTCAAGAAAGAAGTTTCAAAGAAGGGAAAATAAAATCATTGACTATGGCGATTTAAAGTGAAATTGACATCGACTTATCTAATGAAGTAATTGACTTACCTATTTAAAGAAATTAGTCAACAAAGACTAAAAGGCAGGTGCATGCACTTACTTTACATTAAGCTGCAAAACACTTGGTTGGTGCAGCATAACCTGCCTTAAAGAATCTGTATTTAGTAAGATACACACTTCATTAACACGTCTGGTGGATAAAGTATTGCTACAAACCTGAGGCGCATATCCTATGGATTTTCAGCTGGGTTTCTACAGCTCTGGAGTACCCCCTGGAGATTCCCTTGACGCAGTAGGCACAGCTAAGGTATACATCCAGCTTTTTTGTTCACTAAAGGTTTGGAACAAAGCTCTAGCATTTATTTAGGAAGGAAGATACATTGTACATAAGCTCATCTTGATGCTAGGAGTGCAGAAGTTTGCGGCTTCAAAACCAGTGAGTTTTAAAATACCTGCTTGCAAAGTCAGGATTCTTTCATGGTCAACAGGGGTCACTGAGACCCCATTAAAACAGAGGCAGGAGATAAACAGAATAAAGAATGCCAAGACATAATGTACTGGTGAACACTGCACAGGCCCTGGTACCAGGTGTGCCCTGCAATTCTGGCTCAAATAGTATTCATAAAACACTTTAAATACACTGGGAAAAACTTTATTAACTCAAAAAGTACCCCATAAGGCTTGTGTCCTCAAATAAACGTAACTTCTATATAGAGTAAAAAGTTTTATTTAAATGGAAATACATACAGTTTACCGGTATTTGAAATAGACAGTAGAGGTTAATCTATGTACCAGAAATACAATAAAACAGACATATAAATGTCAGTATCCATAATGGTGCTGAAGTCCTTTGTTTTTATAATGATTTTACTGGAAAAATAGGAAAAACAATCTTGAAAATGCTCAGATAAACCTGTTTTTTGAATTCTCGGTGATTGAAAAGAAAAACATATTCACCGTAACAACTAACAATGTGTCATAATAACGGCAACCACTTGACTATAACATTCACACTAACTGGGAGCAAACCACAGGTCAAGCACTAAGACGGGGCTTTCAGGTCTGATTTAGTAACAACGGCAGTGAACCTACATTACTTTGAGAAAAGTGTGACCTAGTCCTTAAAAATCCTGCGTCAATCTTTCCCATTTGGACCGAATAAAACTAGACATAAATTATTCTATCAAACACTTTGGTATTTTTCAGGGGAATACGATTTTGTTTTTAGACAGCAACTAGTTTTGTGAACTGGAGCCACCTAATTATAAACAGAACTAAGGACTAAATCAAGTTCACTGCAATTGACTACTTAGCTACTTAGGTCAAAACATGGGGTCTCAGGAAAAAAGAAAAACACTTAATATAAACTTCAATACAGATGTTTAAAAAGAAAAGAGGCAATTAAGTTACAAAACACATAAACTAAAGCAAATGAAAAAATCAGACCTGCACTAACAAGCAAAGCATCTATCTGAACTGACATGTCAGATGTGTATGGGAAGAATACAGTGAGCCATAACACGTGGAGTCCACCCCCCACCCCGGAAATTAACAAGAAGCGTGAAGAGTCCTCCTACATCCCCCTGGTCTATGTTATCTGGATGGATGGAGAAGGGCACGGCCGCCAAGCTGAGGATTGCCTGGCGTGGGCGGCCCGGTAAGGAGCCCCTACCTGCCCATCCACAGGACGGCCCGGGTAGTCTAAAGTGAATGTGGTGGGAGGCTCTGCATCTGGCTAGGGGATGAAGCTGCAGGGGGGCGCGTTCTCAGGTCCTTAATACGAGCTTCCGTAACCCCCCCTGCCGTAACCGCCACCGCCTCGGGAGTACGGCGCGCCGCTTCTGCCCGAGTAATTACCTTTCATTGGGCCGTAGCCAGAGGACTGCTGGCCGTAACCGCTTCCAAAATCATTGTAGCCGTTCCCGCCGCCGTAGCCGCCCATTTGATCGCCATAGCCTCCGTATCCACCGCCGTAGTTGCTTCCGTAGCCCCCGCCGTATCCTCCATCATTCCCCCCGTAGCCGCCATAGCTGTAGCCGCCTCTTCCGCCTCCGTAGCCATTTTGAGACCTTCCCATTCCCCGTCCGCCGCGGCCCCGGCTCCGACCACCGGCGGCCTGCATCTCTTGCTTGGTGAGGGCTTTCTTCACCTCCACCTTGTGCCCATTGATGGTGTGAAACTTGAGCAC
>JABFDZ020000016.1:15227379-15242073 GCA_019775955.2 Pollimyrus isidori
CCCCCCCCCCCCCCCCCCCCCCCCCCCCCCCCCCACCCCCCACCCCCCCCCCCCCCCCCCCCCCCCCCCCCCCCCCCGCCCCCCCCCCCCCCCCCCCCCCACTGAAAATTGCAATACTACAGAAATAAAAATTTAGAGATAAGAATATTAAATAAAACTCACTGCTGTTTTTCGATTTCAACATACTGGACAAAAGTGGGTCAACAACTTGTTTTCAACTGACACTGTGTACATAGCAGAAGTGTGGTTTTCTAGGCAGACTGGCTGCACTGGTGGTTACGGACCTGCGAGGCGTTGAGTGCTTGATTGTTGACTAACAACTCTTTACCTTCCCCTCCTCTGCAGTGTCCGGTTCAGCTATACGAGTCCGTCGATTACTACATTGTGCAGAACAACGTTGACACATAACAGAGGGCGCTTCCCCCTGAAGGACCTGAACAAGCTCCTAGACGTTCTGCAGTTTGCGTGGGGTTTTCTTGTTAGACGGCAGTCGGTCTGTTGATACCTGCTTAAAAAAGGCTCGGTGTAAAGCCAGCTATGGCAAAAGGCGGCTGGTTTACATGACAGCAATAAATAGGCTCATCAGTACCTCACAAAGAATACTAATTTGACCTTCACAAATAATCTGACTTTGGAAGTTTGTAAGTTGCAGTGTATTATTTCCAATGCAACAGTCAGGACAGATAGGCCTACTAGTTTGAAGGTTTATGATTTGAAGGTTTTATGGTGTTTCTTCTGCCTCTGAAGGCTTCAGTATTTAAACATGGACATAAAACAATACAATTAGCTACTATATAATACACAAAATTTGGACTTCATTTCAAAGGTGAGGATCCTCAAGCCTTTACTCTTAATTAGCTAAAACAGAGTAATGGCTGAAGCCAATGTGGGAAAAGTGCCATGTAGGGACTAATTATAAATCCTTATCCATTCTTGGGGATGATATCTACAGAATCTACAGAAACAATGAATCCTATGATCTTAATAGAGGTGGAGGAAGTAGGGAAGAAACTCAAAGCAGCGCAAAGCAGGGGTGAGGTCATAACTATGCCTTTATCGGATCTTTGTGGGTTTAGCTGTGATACTTTAGCTCAAAAAAATTCTCTATGCAGAAGCTGCCCTGTATCTACAGTATATAGCTTGTACAGCCAGTTTCAGAGAATCTGCCATAGTTTGTGATGGTGGGAACCAGCTGTTAGTGTTTGCATGCAGCGCCGTCATTTGTCAATCATGTTGGTGGTGTGCGTGACCGAGCAGTTCAGGCTAATTTCGTGTGACAAATCCACAATGCAAACTGGAAATCCAATGATATCCGGCAAACTTCAGGAGTCACATTTAGTGGCTCAATGTTAGAAATGGCTTCTTCTGAGAAACTCTTCCAAGAAGTTTCTAATGATGCAGGTGGTGTCTGACAGTCAATTCTGAAATATCCCAGCCCCAAGATTCAAGCAAACTCTGCTGTCCAGAACCTGATTTTAGGTTCTAAATTGTTTAGGTGTCCTGATTTTGGTTAACTCAAACATTCCACAGTTGTTACCTAATTTGTAAAAGTTAATAACCTTTAATCATACAACCTTTAATCACTGCTGGTGAATGATGAAGGGACTTTGCATATGTGTGATGTCATATGCGCACCCCATGGAAACAGGAAATAGTCGTAGACAACAACGGATATCTTGTGCAACAGGAGCAGTATAAATATTTTTTTTCACCTTCCATGCAAATTTAAATTTAACTGGTGAATTCTCTCCTGCCCTTTAGCACCTTAGCTACTGTGTGGTGAGCGTACTGCTGCAGAATGGCTGCTGTCACATCACCCAGGTGGGGGCTACACAGTAGTTGTGGGTAAAGTGGCTCCCCATTGCTTCCATGAAGCGCTTTAGGTGTTTGAAAAAGTGCTTTATTTATATAAATGTAACTTTCATTCATTTATTAATTCATTCATTCAAATTTCCTTGAAGTTATTTGGGATATTTCATTTAGTGCCAATAATTTTGCACAAAAATACTTGAAAGATTAAATGATAAGCAATTTCTATCTTTTTTTTTCATGTTTTGAGTCTTATATGGTTATATGCATTGTTCATTTTCTTGTCCCCGCTCACTGTTTTTGAGGGTTGCCAATAATTCTGGAGGTGACTGTATTAATTGACCTGGTTGATCTGTGATTCTCACTGTATAAAAATAATGTCATACCTTCATATGAATAAAGGCTCTCTTTTCAGCAGTCTGTTCGTATTGCAAAAAATTCCACAGAAGTTATTAAACAAAGCATCTATTATTATTATTATTGCATTATGTTAGTACATCATTAATAGTGTCCATCCTAGTACAACTTAAATAGCATGGGGTTACAGAGTATTAATATAATTTATTATGTATTATTCCTATATAAAACATCCTGACTATCATTCCCCTCAAAAACAGATGCTGGATGAATACTGGCCTTTCATATTTAAATACTAAAATACTATTTTAGTTGCCCATAAAACTTTAAAATACCATATAAATGGGTCTCTCTCTTTCAAACTTGTCTCATTTTTCAGGCATGAAAAGGGCTTTAGGTGAAACATGATCACCATTTGTAGTGAAGCACAATATGTGGCATGTCATACAAACTGCTAAATTATTTCTTCAGATTTTTTTTTGTTCTTTCTTTACTACCTCACATGATTACTTAAAAAAACGATAGCTTCACACCGCTGAAAAATTTGGGTGCACACCGCAGAATCACACTGCTCATTTTAAAAAAATATATAAGAAAAAAATACGAAGAGCGCTTACGTGACATACGGAAGGAAGCACTGTTATCTTGCGGCTACAAGTGTTGAAATCGTCCAGTTCTGCAGATGCTCTGCAAAAGGGCCACAGTGAGGTGAAGCCTGAGACTGATACACGGAAACATGAAATGGAAACTGCGGTTTGCAGCGGCCAGAAAAGGATAAATTGTGTACCCGTTGAATGATTGCTCAAAGGAGCAGTGTTTCTGGTTAGGGCTGTTAGTCAATTCAGTTCGGTTGTTAAGCAAAAATATATTTAAAAAAATCAGTTGAGCGACAGAAGTCTAAAAGCAGTGAATGGAGTATAACTCAAAAGCCACACAGATGGCATCTTTGTTTTCACATGCTGCCTTTCCTCAGCCATTTCTTCTCCATCCACAGTGATTCTCCATCCGCAGCTCTCGCATTTAGAGATCACCGATGACACCCTGCAATGAAATGTGTCCTGTGTTTTTGACCCATATGTGACATCGCAGGGCGTTGTATGAATCTCAGGGTACCTCAGTGGCGCCTTCCAGGTTGAGGTTTCACACCAACAATCATTCAATTACAGGAGCACTTCCCCCCCTTCAGGCACCTTGATAACGGACGGGCACTTCCAGCCCCTCGGGCTCGACCTTACGTCTGGTAATGGAGCTTATTAAGTTTTATTCCACTGAGCCATATTGCTGACCTTTCGTGCACAATAAGCACGAGCTCACATCCTGCCACATCCTCTGAATTCCGTCACTACAGGGGGCTTTGTGTACATCACAAGAGAGTTTGCATTGTGTTCAGATATCGTGTTTGTAGATTAGCAAAGTATTTTTATTAATATAATACACCTGCATACTTAAATTTTGATCCATTTTTAATCAATGTTTTAAGACATATTTAAAATATTATACAAAATATTTCCCCCGCAACCCTGCGGGGGAACAAGCAGGTATAGAAAATGGAGGGATGAATGGAAATGTTTCCATGGTATTAATGTTTGTGTGTTTTTTTTCTTCCTTGGATTGCCACCTTATCGTGGTTGAGGGGTTTGCATGCTTCACTGACCCTGGGCGCTATGTTGTTGCAGGCAATAGCACCTGCTAGGGTCTCCCAAGGCAAAGAGGTCCCATGGGAGGGGCCAGACAAAGAGCAATCCAAAAAACCCCTATCGCAAAGAATTCTATCAAGGTCTCGTTTCCCTCGCTTGGACTAGGGTTACTGGGGCCCCACCCTGGAGCCAGGCCTGGGGGAGGGGCCTGGTGGCACGGGGGGACTGTCCCCAGGTGGGCCCACCATCCGCAAGGGGAATGTCATAGGTTCGGTGCTTTGTGGATCGGGTGGCGGCCAAGGGAGGCCCTAGTGGTCTGATCCCGAGCTGAAAAAACTGGCTTTCAGGACATGGAATGTCAGCTTTCTGGCGAGGAAGGAGCCTGAGCTTGTGCATGAGGTTGAGAGGTATTGGTTCGATATAGTCGGGCTCACCTCAACGCATAGCATGCATGGGGTATGGAACCAGTCTCCTGGAGAGGGGCTGGACACTCTTTTCTTCTGGAATTGTGGCAGGTGAGCAGCGCTCGGTGGGGCTACTGGTGGCCCCACATCTCGGTGCATTAACAACGGAGTTTACCCCAGTGAATGAGAAGGCTGTTTCCCTGCGCCTTCAGGTTGGGGATAGGTCTCTGACTGTCATCCGCGCCTATGCGCCAAATGACAGTTCAGAGTAACTGGCCTTCTTGGACGAGGGGATTCCATCGTTTTGTTGGGGGACTTCAAGGCTCACGTCGGCAGTGACAGTCTGGCCTGGAGGGGGGTGATTGGGAGGAATGGCCTCCTTGATCTGAACATGAGTGGGGTTCTGTTACTGGGCTTCTGTGCAATGCATATTTTGTCCATAACGAACACCATGTTCGAGCATAAGGGTGTCCATAAGTGGACATGGTATGAACATGTCCGGGGCTACAGGTCGATGATCGGTTTCATAATCGACAAACACTTGGGTGAAGAGGGGGCAGAGCTGTCAACTGAGTTCGCTCAGGTGGTGGGGGAGGAAGCCAGTCAGACCTGATAGGCCCAAGTGCATAGTGAGGGTCTGCTGGGAACGTCTGGCAGAGGCTGCTGTTCGCCGGAGCTTTTACTCGCACATGTGGCAGAATTACAACTGCATACCGGGGGAGGTTGGGGACATGGAGTCTGAATGGACACTGTTCCGGACCTCCATTGTGGAAGTGGCTGTACATGGAGAGAAAGGGGAAAAAAGAGAAGAGGGAAAAAGGAAGGGGGGGAAGGAGAAGAAAGGAAAAAGAAAAAAAAAAAAAAAAGATAAACAGTGGGAGGGTGGATGGACAATGAGGAAGAGTTAGTGCATGTGAACACACGTTTAGTGATGTCACCTGACAGATAAGAACCAATTCATTCTGATGGAGACTAATGAGAATGATAAATACAGAGCACTGAGAAGATGCAGCAAGAGTATCTGCCACCAGGGAACATGTAAATTGGCTAGATAATGCACATCAATTTGCATAATTTTTTTTTAGAAAAGATATAAATTCTGAAAATTATATGATTCTGAAAAGCTGGACCAGAACAAAAAAGAAAATGGAAGTCAGTAAATGGAGGGCCTAATTTACCATATATTTATATAATTTATTTAATGTATTCAATTATTTAGCATTTGCTTGTTTATTTGTCTGTCTTGCAGACCAAAGACCAAAATTAAATCATGTACCAAAATCAAGGTCTTCGAAGTTTCACAGGTCTTGCTGGTTGTCCATTTTCAAACTTAGCTAGCAAAAAAGGGGGGAAAAAAAAAAAAAAAGGAAGTGGCTGTACATAGCTGTGGCCGCAGGGTGGTCGGTGCCAGTTGTGGCGGTAACCCTCGTACCCGATGGTGGACACCAGAGGTGAGGGGGGCCGTCAAGCCAAAGAAGGAGGGTTACAGGGAATTATTCGCCCGGAGGTCTCAGGAGGCAGCTGACGGGTACCGGCAGGCCAGGCGGAACGCGGCTCGGGAAGCAAAAACCCAAGCGTGGGAGGAGTTCGGTGAAGCCCTGGAAAGTGACTTTCGGTTTGCCTCAAAAAGGTAAACTATCTGGAATATCAGGGGGGGAAGCAGCTCCTAGTTTCTACTATTTATAGTGGGGAGGGGGTGCTGTTGACCTCACCTGGGGACATCACCCAGAGGTGGAAGGTTGACCTCCTCAACCCTGCCTCACATACATCTATGCACACTGCCTTTGAGATATCTGAGGGCACAAAGCCTGAGGGTGCTGGGGGGGACTTGCCCATCACTGGGGCTGAGGTGGCCAGGGTGGTTAAAGAGCTACGTGGTGGCTGGGACCCAGGGGTGGACGAGATCTGCCCAGAGGCTACCTGTAGGCTCTGGATGCTGTGGGGCTGTCGTGGCTGACACACTTTCTCAACAGTGCGTGGAGATCAGGGACAGTGCCACTGGATTGGCAGACTGGGGTGAGGGTTCCCTGATTTAAGAGGGGGACCGGAGGGTGTGTTCCAACAACAGGGGGATCACACTTCTCAGCCTGGGAGTTTGCCTATCCAGTCTACATGTCTCCGCCAGGGCTGCCCTTTGTCACTGGTCCTGTTTATAATATTTATGAACAGGATTTCTAGGCTCAACCAGGGTGTTGAGGGTGTCCAGTTTGGTGACCTCAAGATTGCCTCGCTGCTTTTTGCGGAACAACGTCGTCCTGTTGGCTTCATCTGCTGGGGACCTCCAGCGTGCTCTGGGGCAGTTCGCAGCTGTGCAAAGCACAGGGGTGAGGATTCGCAGCCTCAATCCCACCTCTTCTCTTGGTGTGATCTTCCTGTTTCGTATGTTTTTCCAAGTCCACCTGTGCTAACTGGCATTTTTAAATTGCCCATAGCTTATGGTTGTGGTCAGGTGGCATAGTTGTGCAGTGGTTAGCACTGCAGGCTCACAGCAAGAAGGTCTTGGGTCCTTTCTGTGTGGAGTTTTCATGCTCTTCCCATGTTTGCATGGGTCTCTTCCATGGGCTCTGGTTTCCTCACACAGTCAAAAAGTGTGCGGAGCAAGTTGGTTGGTGAGTCTAAATCAAGGGTCTCAAACTCCAGCCCTGGGGGGTCAGAGCCCTGTGTAGCTTAGTTCTTTCCCTGTTCCACCATAAATGGTTCAGCTCAAGAGCTGTGTGGTAATTAGCACAAGGAGTTGAATCAGGCGTGCTAAATGAGGGTGAACCAAAAACAGTGAAGGGCTCTGGCCCCCTAGGACTGGAGTTTGAGACCCCTGGACTAAATTATGTGTGCGTGGCTTGTGGTGTTTTGGCACCTTTCCAGGGTTGGTTCCTGCCTGCACCCCTTGTTGCCAAGATAGGCTCTGTGACCCCTGTTGGGATTAAGTGGTGATGGATGGATATAGTTGTGACTGTGACTTCCACAATGGGAGATGGATGGAATAGACATGTCTGCTAAGTGCCATAAATTCTGTACAAATGAGCGAGTGTGGTAGGTTAACCTTGCATCCTCTTACTTACCCAATGCTAAAATACTTTGTGGGGTTTCGTATATTGTGGAGGAAAAAAAGACCAATACACTCTATAAAGTTTTTACAGTTGACTGGCACAGGTCACCAGGAAATACCTGCCATCAGCATAGACTAATGCACTTTCAGGTCATTCTTTATGCATACGACCAACAACCAGAGCCAAACAGCAAAGGGACCTGGTGCTGAGTAAATGAACGTTTGAGGAGAAGGAAAAATGGGTTTGCTGTGAGTTGGCTAAGTCACCTTGTGCTAATAAACTCAATCTTCATGGTGAGAAGCTTCTGCACAATGTAAACATTTGATAACTGTGTGACTAAACAATATTTGCTTTTTATTAGGTGGTTCTGGGAATTGGTACATACATACAGTGCTGTGTATAAGTATCCACACCCTTTGATTAAAAATGATGCGGACAGTGGCTCTTCGCCCAGGTGTACTTTTAAGCAGTATGCTGAAACAGAAAGCATTTAAGCCAAAATTCAACAAATGGCCTGTGTGTGAACTAATTAACTGGATACAACTGATAACAAAGTGCAAATTTTTACTGAAAACAAAAGATAAACACCAGAAGTAGAGAACTTATTGTGTGCGGTTGTGTTAAAATCAGTAACGAGTGTTTTTCCTATGTGCCTGACTACACTCAAAGCCAAAGGCGTAGTTCAGCTTCCAGCAAAATATATGGGCCACCAGCTACTGAGACGCCGCTTAGGGAAGGTTCCTCAACCCAGTTCCCCGGGACCCCCAGGTGATCCACGTTTTCCTGTCTTCCGATTCCCTGGGAGGGAGCAAAAAGGTGGGCCGCCTGGGGGTCCCGGGGACTGGGCTGAGAAACATTGGCTTTGGGTGTGGCTGCATGTCTACATAAGGCCTAAAGAGAAAACAGCAGGAGATTAAGCACTATTGACATGGCATCCCACACCCATGCGGTGTATATGAGTCATGAAGGCATATATAAGAGAACCCTCTATCCTCAGCCTTCATTTCGCCTTGTTGCCTCTGTATCCTGCAACATCCGATTGACCGAGCAATGGCAAACTCTACCCAACTGGAGATGGCCATGGCCATGTTGATGAGTGTCTTTGACAAATATGCGATGTCTGAAGGAAAAAAGGACATGCTGAGCAAATCTGAGCTAAGGTCCTTGATGGAGAAGGAGCTACCGGGATTCTTAAAGGTAAGATGAAAGGTTAATTCCTGTGAATTATATTTCCAGGGATAGGGAATGGCAGTAAGTATCATAAAACAAGTGAAACCTTAAAAACTGCAGGTTTAAATCCCTGGCTGCACCATGTTTAGGAACAAACTAAAACAGTAGAGTGTGCATTAAAATGACTGAGAAATAAGTCCTCAAACTGAAAATCTCTTTAGATAACGGTGTGATACGCACTATACGTTTAGTGACGCGTTGCAATCGGGACAGAAAAGCAGCACCAGAAACTATAGCATGAATGGACTCACCAATGTCATTCTACCTGAAGAATTAAGTGATGCAGTTACACAACATTGCTGCATGTTTGACTATGATAATTATGTTATTATTAGAATGGTTGCTGAATGAATTAAGTCTAAAATTTCTCTAAAACTGACTGACACACACAGACAGATTGTGATAAGACATAAACTTGCTGATACTGGTCAAAGACATATAATTTCCAATAAATAGGAATAAGCAAAATCTTTCCAGAAATTACCCTTATGTTCTACAGTATTTAGTCACCGGTTGTTTGGCGTTATGAGAGATTCGGCATTCCCTGCCTCTGTTTCAGAACCCTAAGGACCAGACGGAAGTAGACAAGCTCATGAAGGACCTAGACCACAATGGAGACTCTGAGGTGGATTTCAGCGAGTTTGTGGTCTTCATTGCTGCCTTAACCTGTGCATGTCACAGTCGCCCTAAGAAGAAGTGATCGCAGAGGAGGAGCTGCACCATGCCATGCTTGTTTGCTGGGGGGGGCTCAGGGGGTGCCAAACAATGCTCTGAAAGAATTTGATTGAATTCATACTATAAAATGACCATTTAAAAGCAATAATGAGTAGTTTTTCATTTTCTTTTTTGTTGCTCTCAATATTTCTGTATTTCATGAGAATAACTAACCAAAACTAGTTTTGTCCTAATCTTCTCTTTCACACAAAATATCACAGCACAATATAAACCTTAGGGAGGAGGGGCAACAGACATCATTTAGAAAACGCAGCATTGGTAGATTTCATTACGTAGGAAGTATATAGGTGTGCAAAGCAGCCGATATTTGTGTCTGTATTTGTTGAGGGGGGGGAAAGTATTTTTATTTGTATTCGTTATTTGTATTTACGTTAGGCTATAGTGTAAGTATTCTTTAAGTATATCCATATAATTAAACTCCAAAAGATATAATTAAATAATATTTAGGCTACACTATAACATAATTTAGAAATGTAACCCAAAAAACAGGATTACGCCTATTTGGAATTTTACTCGAATACAAATAGGCCTACTTTCCACCCCTCTTAACAAAAACAGAGTAACTTAAACGTACTCCCACAAGTGCATACAATTCGACACAACTACACAAGCGTTGCTTTAACCGGAGAGCACCCGACTGCAGGCGTCAATAATGCAACGTAATGGAATAATCGCCCGATCAAACTGCGTTTCCCGAAAGTTATAAACTGCCTCCGGAACCCAGTTAAGGTACAAAAATTTATTAAACAAAAATATTGATGCAGTTAAGTCTTTCTTCGCTCAGCCGAGCCTTCTCTGTCGCTGTGTGGAGCAGCCTGTGTCAGTCACCTCTTTTACTCCCCCCGACTAGCTGAACGTCAGTCACTCATTCTGCCTGCACTGCGGTTTCACGAGGAGACGCAGCTTTTTGATAATAAGTTTTTCTTGTTCCCGAGTACATTTTTTTTTCAAGTATTTGTTCGAAATAACTATTCGTAAAAACACGTTGTTTGTGCCTTTTGGAATACCGTATTCGGGTTCGGCTCCACCCCTGGTAGAAAGTAAACATATATATGTGAGCATTACTGTTGCCGCTTGTCCTGTATTAATATACTATAGTGCGAGATCATCTTGTATTGAAAAATAAAATGTTGCGTCCCATTTCAACCAATACAGGATGCATTTTAGGACTGCACAATCGGAAAAAATAGCGAGATTATGAGAAGGTTGACTTATGGTATCATTTTATTATATAGTGTACTATACATATGATAATTTTTGCATATCAAATAAAGAACCAACTTATGACCAAATTGACTTACAGCCTGAGAGTCAGGACTGTGGTCGTAAGTCGACAACGACCTGTAATTAGTTAATAATTAGAGTAACTGATATACTTCCTGCATGGAATGCAACTGTCATAATTGATTCATGATATTGCCTAATTAATGGTTAATTAATACATTAAGTAAGCATGTACTACGCAACATCATTCACCTCTATTAAAGCGTTACTCTCATTGACTCGTAACACTTGCATAACGCCAGTTATTCATTCACCTGCAGAAGAAAAAGAAAGTCTTCTAGATTTCCCAGAGCAGTCTTAATGGAATTTGACTTTGACTACAATGCACTGCATTACATGTACAAACTCTGTTCTGTTGCATGTCGCATTGTCTGTTTTAAAAGCTCGGAGTGTGTTGTGGTTAGATGCTCATTTGCTGTGCGTAGATCCATAGTTCAGGCTGTTGTTGTTCTCCTTTGTAGTACATTTTAAAAGTTTTCTATTGTTTTTTTTTATCTAATACGCTTATTTTTTTTTTCTAGGTAGGCCTACATTAAAATAGTCATGTAGTATGTTCAGCAAGCTACTTAATTAGCATTTTTCAGGCAACATTGTCCTCTTCCACACACAGTCACACACAGACCACTACAGCCCAGTAAAACAATCATGCCGTCAAATCACCCAGTTTGAGAAAAAAAATCTGAGGTCCCATTAAGATCACAGGTGCTCCCACACCTAATGTGAGGAGAAATCCTAAATATTAGGTATATATCAGTAATAGTTTTGAAATTACAGCCCTTTGAAGTTTTTATTAACTTTATGCAATTTTCCAAACAAGTCTTTCCGTCCACTGGCCAATTCGCACTCCACCCGACCCATGTGGCCCCTCCTCCAGGTGGTGAGCCCATTGGAGGGGGTGACCAACGTTCCTTCTTCAGGCTGTCCCCGACCAGAGTGACCCGCATCCGGGCAAGGGAAATCATGGATCCGTTAGGCTCCTTCCCCGTCAGAGAGGTGACATTCCATGTCCCGAGAGCTCGCTTCTGCAACCGAGGATCAGAGCGCCAAGGTGTTGGATGGATGGATGGATGGATGGATGGTCAATCAGTCTAACTTCTGACATTCACAGCTCCTTTGATCTGGCAGGTACAGCTTTGAAACTTTATGACTAAAGATAAATGTTATCGATCATGAAAATATCTTCTGGAATCTGGCTGTGCCTCAGAGTTCTTTCCTCTTACACACGCAAGCGCGAGATTGCTGTGTGTAAAGGTCATGGGCCTGGGGAGGCACGGAGAGAGCCTTCCCACCAGCCCCCCCTCATGAGCCTGAGAACATCGTAAGTGTGAACTGCCTTGTAAAGATTCATGTGAGGAATGCAAAGGTCACGCACCGGAGTTAAAAATAATGTTCAAGTGCGTATAGATTTAAAATAACTTTTAGAAGGTTTCAGCTGGTGTTTCACCAGACAATGCACATGCTGTCAGCTCACTCCTGCACATTCATTAAGGAAAACCACATAACTGTCAACTGTCAGAACACTTAAGCTGCCTCATTTTCTTAGACAACATAGAACATTACATTGGTTAAACAAGAATCTGAAATAATAAAAATACAAAAAATGAAAAACATAAATGAAAAAATAAATATAACAAATAAAAACAATACAGAATAAGATGCCATGAGGACAATTAATTACATGAAACCAAATATTACAGCCCCTTTATATGCCATAAATTCCCAATGAACTGTATGTAAGTGAAACATTGTCTTTTACCTGTCAGTGATTAATATAATTCTTTGACATAGTAATTATATTTCAAGCTGAAGCACCACAAACATATAAGTGAGAGGCAAACCTGGGGTCAGACATCTGTCAGGTGTTCCTGGAGCAGTTAGGATCAAGGGCCTTGCTGATGGGCTCAAAGAGGTGGTCTGCACAGGAAGTGTTTCCCTGACCTGCACGGCAGTCAGTGGAAGTTTCTTAAGACAACAGGTGAAGCCAAAAATGTTCGATACAAAAAAAAGTAATATTAATATCACATAAAATGTCTTTTTAATGCCAATGTGTCATCAAAAACCCTGGAGAAGGGTTAACAAAGAAAACACCAATAATTTGGTGCTAGTGACTCGCAGGCTTGATAAAGTCATTGCCAGCGTGAGATTTGCAAACATATATTGAATGCCATTTACCTCAAGTCTATCTGTTCTTATACTTTTGCTCCCCTAAAAAGTGGGTGGTCTGATACAAAACGGACTATGTTCTATGCCATTAAACACAACTACCAAGAGATTAAAGCCGAAATTATGAACTTGCGGCTGAAATTCATCTCAAACTCAAATATCATAGCAAAAACAGACGAATTGACCTTGTTCACCCTATACCATCGGGAGGGGAGGGGTGCTGAATGTTAGATGAAAATCAGGTGACTGTTATGGATACATTCATGTAGAAACCCAGATAATTCCAACGGATTCTCTCACAAGTACAGGCTAATGCTGTTGATTTTTGTCTTCAAACTGCTTAATGACAGTTAAGTTGTCAGATTTAATAATCAGATAATAAGTTCAGATAAACAACTTGTTCTACTTGGAAACTATATAATTATATCTGATATGATTATACAGCTGAATTTAAAGTATTTTTGCACATATATCAGTTGCTGCCCTTAGTTATGCCATCCAAAGAATCCTCTATAGGTAGTTTCAGATTGTTGAAATGGAGATAAAAGTATTTCATATACTGTTTTCCACGACTTTGTGCATAAAATCATTTGCATGTTATCCTCCCAAAGAGGACTCTACTACACATTAAAATCGCACCAAATAATACGTAGGCTATTATTAGCAGGCAATCGCGTGTACTGCTAATCACTTTGAACACAACTCATACAGCGAGAACCCTGGGCTACATACAATCAGATGCTGCCCTCTAATGTTCAGATGTAATACTGTCAATGTCTTACAGAAGGCGCGGAAACGTACCCATTTTCCCACAGGAATCACTCACCAAAAGACCTTGCGCATTGTATAATCATCACACTATCCATCCACCCATCCATTTTCCAAACCGCTTATCCTACTGGGTCACGGGGGGTCTGGAGCCTATCCCAGAAGCAATGGGCACGAGGCAGGGAACAACCCTGGATGGTAGGCCAGCCCATTGCAGGGCACACTCACGGGAAATTTGGCAACTCCAATCAGCCTCAGCACGTTTTTGGACTGTAGGGGAACCCGGAGGAAACCCCACGACGAAACTGGGAGAACATGCAAACTCCACACACATGAAAACCCAGGCGGAGACTGGAACCCAGGACCCAGAGCTGTGAGGTAACAGTGCTAACCACTGCACCACCATACCGCCCCCATCACTGCACTATTTCTATGAAAATGATTTAACATATTTAACCATCGACCTAATTGGATTAGTTAACATGATTGCAGATTTAAACTTGGATATATTTTAATGATGTACATAGACAATGGTATTGAATTAACATCTTACAAATGACATTTTATTTTGAGCTGGGCACGATGGTTTGTAGCAAAATATACATTAAATTATTTTGATATTGGTTTCAGTCGGTTAGGAAAATGCTAGTTAAGCAAGACCCCCATTCATCCAGCCCAGCCAAGACTGATTTGAAATGTTTTTGTTACCGTAGTCAGATTGTGCAGTGACTGAGCACATACCACTGACTCCAAAGGTAATAGTTGCTTATCTATGGATAAGTTTCAGAGGGAGAAGACAATTGGTTGGTATGGGGAAAGGTTAGGTGAGGGCAAGGGTTCTTAACCTCCCTCAATGGGTCGTAGGGGGTCTGTAATGATCGGACTAAAAATGAACAATTATGCTAATTGTACTTGACATAGGAAAGTAAAAATCCAGACCAACATTTTGTTCCAACAAGCTAGTTGAGTACCTTGTAACTATAACTCTTTATACTCAACTGGTTGGTTGGGTTTTTACATTCTGGACATGAAATTTCCACCTCTGACAAGGGGTCCATGACTCAAAAAAAGATAAGAAACACTGGGTTAGTGAGTGGCCTAGACAGCGCAGCGAGGCAGTCATTCTAACCTGGCCCCTTTCCAAAATCATAGCCTACAACATAAACATTGCTACCACCCATGTGGGACCGGCGTTGTCGTGGCAGCAGGGGCACCTGACCTTGTTTAGAATTCTGCCCCAGTGTTCTAATAAAACAACCT
>JABFDZ020000016.1:15244749-15260374 GCA_019775955.2 Pollimyrus isidori
CTGGTGCCATAGACGATGGAGTGCACGTATCTAACACCTGTACATATTGATAACGGTTAGTCAGATACGATTTAAACCACTCCAATACTGCAGCCCTGATATTCATCATAAAGTAGTCATGAGTCAGAAAGTAGTTCTTCTGCTCCAAGTCTCCAGAATGTTGTCACTATGACGCCATTAGATCAAGTAAAAGTCTGGCCATTTCATGTGTGGCTCTATAGGCTGGAAAACTGTACCTGTATCCTGATGGTTGTGGGTTTGTACCCTGTCGCCATAAGAATGAGCATATCACTGTTGGGTTCTTGACATAACTGGGCCTTTTTTGAACTGCAGTCAACCTAAAAAGTACCTTTAGGATTGCAGTTCCTTCAGGAAATTACACCTTAATGAAGAAGTATGTTTCATTACCTGGTACCAGGTTGGGAAACACTGCTGTAATGAACACTAAATTCTAAACATTGCCAGTGCAGAAATAGAGGGTTATGCTGCCCCCTAGAGTCCAGCGAGGACAATGATTCAGCAGCAAAATGATCAACGAGCTGTAAAACATACTGTTGAATCTGCTAAAGAGTAACATTTCACATCTTTTTCTACTAATGGAAAATCAAATCCCTGACCATAACCTACTATTTACATATCAGGAGCTCTGGCCAATAGTGAGAAATAGGGACGAGATAGCAGGATGAACCAGAGTCCCTATAGTAATGTGGGCTCAATGCCTTTCAGGGGCCTAACTGTGAAATCACTGAGCCATGGGATTTGAACTTATAACCTATCAGACATAGGCACATAGCCATAACCCGCTGAGCTACATATACAAACACATAGCTGCCCAACCAGAAATTTGTACAAACATAGTCTGCAGCTCTGTATAGGTGTTTAGAATTCAAATGCCTAAATGATGGACTCCTTGCATTACCTAGTCAGATGAATGGAACCAAAAAAATCAAAGATGTTCCACTGGTTCAATGCATGTTCACAGTGCTATTTAACTGTTCATTTTTGTAACATAAATTCTGTTCTCCTGTCCATAATCCAGTTTATGAATTCTCCCCCTTACAGCAATAACATCTCTGGGACTTTGACAAACATTTTCAGCCCTGTCTAGGCTGCTCTAGTGTATGCAGTGCCTACAGCATTAAGCTACCTATTCATTCCTCCAAACTGTTGATGGTGGGCAGGTCAGCACAGTTCCATCTACAGTAAAACAGCGGCTTAACCTCTGCGTCTAATATCCAGAAATATTGATCAGGTATAGAGATGCTATTGCAAAAAATGGTTCAAACACAGAAAACCTTGTTCTGGGGTGATAAAATATAACCCATATACACTTTCCTGCAATGCTTCCTATTAACAATGCAATGACAAACAACATAAGGGACAGTAACATGAGATCCGAAGGAAACCCCTCCTGTCAGGTTCCAGCCTAGAAACAATTTACCAATAGTTGAATTCTGAGTTTTCAGTATTTTCTTTATTCCGGTATGATCACTATAAGTCCACTATATTATGTTGAACTTTAGCCAATTGCACAGCATCATCTATTAGAAGTCATTTATGTATCATAAATTTGAACAATTCATTACATCGTCTACTGATCACAGTCCATTTACCCAGTCAACTTAGAGCATATCCCAGAATGCACAAGGAGAGCAAGAAGGGAGACACTCTGGTCAGAATGATCATTTCAAGGTAACACCCATCTTCCACCACTTATTTCGCACAAGGTCACATGGGTTGTGCAACATTTCCCAAGCATTAGTGCACATGAGACAGAGGATGCACAATAAAACATTGCAAGCAATTTAGAGAAACTAATTAGCCAAAACTGTGTTTTTGGATTAAGAGGAATCTGGGAAAGCCAGACTTTAGACTGGGAAAGCACCAATTACAACGCAAAACACAAACTGCAGGGAAGACTTCTGATCTACATTGCAGCAAATTATTAAATGGACAAGCAACAGGCGACTGAAAATTATCACAAACATTAAACAGTAAAATTTAGGAATGTTTCCGAACGATTTCTGCCTACACTAACACAAATACCTCTTTGTCCAAAGTTTGTGATGTACCTATTTTATTGAATATGGCCTCACTGAGAAACTAACCATGATTTGTACAAATGGACAGAGCTGATCATTATCTCTCAACATGAAAACCAAATAAAATGTTAATTTACCCGTTTTTCTATGTGTGGACTTCACTCTACCTGTATGACTGATACAATTCTTTACAGGAAAAAAAACAAAAAAGAAAAAAGAACTACACAATAATTAATGTTAACTCATGAAAAAAATACACTAGCTATCTTATTCATTTACATTTTGCAGTTTCCTAAGTTTGAATACAAAGATCTTTAAAAAAGACATTTCAGTTCTTTTATTACAAAAAAAAAAACTGGACATTAACTCAAGAAAAGTCTATAAATGCTGAAGTTTTCTGTATGGACAGGACCCAAGGCTTCTGAGACAACTGTTTAAACATCTAAAAACAAAAACCAATGCAAAGACAGTTTGTCAAATATCAGAATTCTCAAAAGGAAGAATAATATGCATACACAGGAAGTTTGTGACACCACATACATCTAACCTCTATATCTAGAAGGAGGCACGAAATGAAACAGGATGGATGGACAGAGGAACAAAAGAATGACTGGTATACTCCCACTTTACAGAACGTCTATCTAAAGCCTGTGTGGAGGTGCACGGATTCAGATTCACTGTCATTGGAGAAAAACCTTAATTTTACTCCATTGGTGCACTGGTAGTATTCCATGGCAGGTAGGAAGGTAGGTATGCATTTAAAGCCCATGTTAGTACCACAAAGAACTGCTGAACTGTGGCCCTCAAGAGGAGATTCGATGTTAGTTTGAAACAGCAGATTAGTATCAGGGTTACTGAATGTGTCAGTGTGAAAGTTTACAATAAATGTGAGTGATCTAGCGCCGCCGCTTCTTCTTGCTGCTGGGAGTCGGGGCTGACGAGCGGCCCTTCCTCTTCCTGTTAGAGCTCTGCTCATCAGCTTCCTCATAATGACTTTCTCTGTCCGCTGAAAGAGACAGATAAAGAGACACAGCACATTAGAAACATTAATAAATACTGTCAACTGGGTGCATTTTACTCAGAGGAACAGTGTCTTTACACTCACCCTTCCTGGCCTCTTCCTCCAACTCATCCCAGTCCTTTCCACTCTCCTCCTCACTGCCCAGTGATGCACTGTAGTCTGACAAACAAAATAAAGAATACTGGTCAAGATGGTACTTTCCTATATACAGATACAAGTTTGTGTTCTTGCGTCTCTAGCAACCTGAGTCTTCAGTCTCTGAAGAGTAGTCTTCGTCACTGTCTTCCTCTTCATACTCATCCTCCTCCGCTGAAGGATTAAAGGTCTCATCTTCCATCTCTGACTCGGAGTCCTCTGCATCATTCCCACTCGCCTGGAGGGCAGAGAGAGATAGTCATCAATTCACTGTTGTATCATCGACCATCTACAGCAGGGGTGGCCAATCTGATCCACATAATCTTATCCAAGGGCCAGTGTGTATGCAGGCTTTTGGGATAACCTTTAGTCCAGCTGCTCAAACCCAGGTGTGAGGACTCTTCAGCCAATTAGTCCTCTAATTAGGGAGTTGCAGTGAAAACTTGCATACACTACAGCCCTTTATGAATAAGATTATAGGATTGAGTTTAGAAATCAAATTCCATGGTTTAACATCCTGAAAAACAACTGAACAGTCATGACTGCTGCTAAACCACCAAGCCAAAAACACAAAAACTGAATAATATAATTTATATAGTTTAAGTTATTCACACTTTTCATGGTGTTTCTAGCCTTTTAAACTGCTAGCACATTGTGAAAAATAGATTAATATTGAGAAACTTTAGCAGGTAGCAGGAAGTATTCAGATGAAAGATTACAAACACCTTTTGTACCCTCTAAAATCACAATGATAAAAAAATGGCTAGCAGATTTGAACAATTATAAAGACTCCCAGACTGCAACAAAGTTTGTATTGCAGCGCCATATACCAGTGTATGTTTTTGCATCAGTATTGTTATCGTTCTGAATTTTTTTTACTTTCTATATTATTTTTATCAAGTTTCAAATCTAGTTTAGTGTTCCATGTGGGTTCATATGTTTGTATTTTAAATATTTAAATCCATCAATTTGTTATTATTGTTATTTTAGATTTATAGATAGATGGAAAGTTCAAAGACACTGCTGGCTACTACAAAATGTCACCATGTTGTGCTATTGGCTTTTTCCACTATTCAAGTACAGTACACGGGAACCCCAAAGGCAAACAAATGATTACTCTAGCTAAACAGTGTTTAAAAATGTCAACGGGAAGTATGTTTTCAGAAGTATGT
Source organism: Pollimyrus isidori (assembly GCA_019775955.2). Taxonomy (NCBI): domain Eukaryota; kingdom Metazoa; phylum Chordata; class Actinopteri; order Osteoglossiformes; family Mormyridae; genus Pollimyrus; species Pollimyrus isidori. The sequence continues at coordinate 15,249,120 of JABFDZ020000016.1, forward strand.
ATTTTAAAGTTTGTTTCAGAAGCAATACTTATAGTTCTCATTTAGTTTTATTTTGTTGTCGTATTTCACTTTATTTTAGTTTGGGAAATTTTTGTCAATGATAATAAACCTGTCTTGCGTATTGTTATATAGTGCACAGTTAGTTATCATTACTTACTTCACTCTCGGGGTCCAGGAAGGACCATCCACCCTGCTCAAAGAATCCTTCAGGGTCATCCACAATAGTTTTCATGATTTTTGTCCAGTTCAGTGACTGCACACCTTCCGTGTACTTTATGTCACAGGAACTGGGAAGAGAAGTGGATGAGAGGATATATTTTTATTAGCCAAGGTGCACCCACTTGTCCTCAAACAAAGTGTTGTTAACTACAATATGATATGTGCAAATCACAGGCTCATATGCTAATAAGTAAATTGCATCAGGTCAGGTTGGGTGGGGAGCATGCGCTGATGCAGCGGTTTGCAACACCAGCCACATAAAGAAACTCCTCGGGATCTTGGCCGGCGACCCCCCAGGCAGACACACGGTCCAGTTCCACCCTCCCGAAGTGATCACCCATCTGCCGCAGCCAGGTGTTACGTGGGCGTCCCCTCGGCCTGGTCCAGCCGCTTGGGTCCTCAGCAATGAGGATCCTGTGAGCCGGATCACTCTCAGGGAAACGTGTCACATGGCCGTAGTGCCGTAACTGACGCTCCCTCACAATGCAGGTAATGTGCCTCATTCGGGACTCAAAAAGAAACACAAAGTCACACCGGTGGTACCCAAGGATCCGAAGAGACACAGTACTGAAGGAGTCCAGTCTTCATCTCAGCCCACTGGACAGTGTCCATGACTCACAGCATACAGCAAGACTCTAAAGACTTGGACTTTCATCCTCTTGCAAAGATATTGGGAGTGCCACACATCCCTTTCCAGCGACCTCATGACCCCCCCATGCTCTCCCAATCCGTCTGCTGACTTCATAAGAAGAGTCACCACGGCCATGAATGTCACTGCCGAATCTCTTGATGAGGTCAACATTCCACCCGAAGACCAATACATTACTGATAGCTGAGCCTAAGAAGTCATTCAAGGCCTAAATCTTAGTTATTCTCCAGGACACCCGCAATCCCAGACACTCAGACTCCATCTCAGTCTCTCAAGAGCCCCAATCAGAGTCCCCATTGACACCGTGAAGATCACAGCATCGTTCGGCAAAGTCAACATCAGTAAATCTTTCTTCACCAACAGACGCCCCCACAGCTGCTGGACCCCACAACCCTGCCCAACACCCAGTCCATACAAGCACTGAACAGAGTAGGAGCAGGAAAACACCCCTGGTGAACCCCAGGATCAACTGGGAAGAACACAGAGGTTCTCCCTCCACTCTGCCCAGCACTCCCAGCACCGGTATACAGGCCGGCCATGACGTCCAGAAGCTTTGGGGGGAAGTAACCAAACTACAAGTAACCAAACTAAATATGAGTCTTGTGGCATTTTTATTTTTTTGATTGTATTCACACGTCCTTGTGGGGACCTGAAAAATGGTCCCCACAACATCAAAACAACAGGTTTTTATCACATTGTGGAGAAAATTTGGTCTCCACAGTGTAATATAAACCTAATTTCCACACACACACACAGACACAGACACGTACATATAGAGCAATACATAGACCAACTAGTGCAAGGCATCCACAAACAAATGTGTACTCTTAAACCTATAATTATGTTTTGATATTTATTGCTTATCGATTACAGAAATTTTCATTATAGGTAAAAGGAGAAGTTGTTATTTTTGTTTTGATTATTTGGGTTGGATCTCCTTAAACAGATTTTGGTTTACAATTGAACATGTGTGTCAGAATGTCCCCATCCAAGCCCAGGCAGGTGGTCTTAAAACATTACATGGTAAGACAAGCCTCTATATATTTACAAGTGTTTCTCATACCATACATGCCACTCTATTAAGTCCTATTATTCATTAAAGAGGACAGTCAGGGCTTTAGTATGACATTACATGTGTGTGGGTGTGACCTTGCCATCTACCTCTTACTGTCAAATCAAATTTTTCCACCAATATAAAAAAATGTTTTCCCTAGATCTATGGAAGTTATAAAGATATTTTTTTTCTGATTAATTCCATTTATCTATTTTTCAGAAACAAATTTTCAAAAGCTAATCCTGGTCATTCTAAAAGATTTTTCAAATGTCAGCAATAATGACACATTAACCTGAAAACACAATAGACAGTCATAGAATGGTGGTTTGATTAGCGATAACATGCTAGTCTGGCATTTACATGATTGGGTACCTTTCAGGTATATTTATTAGCTGGTGAGGTGGAAAACAAAGGTGACACTCTCCTTTCCCAGTTTTGAATATAGTCCTTTGATAATGCAAATCCATTCCACCCCAGTTAGGTCCTTTTGGCTCCACCCACTGGAAAGAAATTAAAAGAATGAAAACCAAGAGTGATTCACTACATTGGCACTTAGAACATGACTGTGGCACACTAACCTCACTCTGCCTGGGAGAGCAACTGTCCTGTGATAAGGATGTTTGGAGGAGTCAAGTCAAGAGATAACTGAAACTGAAAGACCATCGGATCCTAATCAGATTAAATCCATTCATGAAATCTGCGTCGTACTCTCACAAGCTCATCTACTTTGCTGAATAAATCACAGTCAGGTGTGGTTCATGTTTGTCTTAAACTATATTAATAACAGCAGTGAAGTTTCATGTAATGTTTCTGTACGAATAATCCAAAAAAGAACATCATACAAACAGACCACCCGCTACAGAATGTTTTTGCATTTTTATGTGCTAGTGCATTTTTTCTGCCGAGAAGCCAAATACTCCAACATGCCAAGACATGACTGTAACAATACACTGAGAGGAATGAGGAAGAGTGAGTTTATGAAAATTGTTCAGGAAGAATCCTTTTGAAATCCAATAATATTCATCCGGCTGCCTACCTTTCTTTATTCTGTGCTAACATCCTAAAATGAGAAGTGCATCAAGGCTTTCTCTACCAAAGACCTGAAATAACTGAGGGAGCTTTTTATGATGCGATTCAGGTCAAAGGTACCAAACACTGGTGGTTTTCACCCTCCACGCGGGCACTCAGGTTGTAAACACCACTAAGGAGTTTTTAATTTCCATGTCTATCAATTCCTCCATGTTCCAGCCAATCATCTTAAACAAAATGTTGCCTATACCAGATAAGACAGGACAGAAGGCGGGTTGCCAGTCCATTGCAGGGCACACTCATGCAAGTACACAAACAGTCAAACAGTATGGGCAATGTAGAGATGCCAGTTAGCCTAATTGTGTCTTCGGACTGTCAGAATAAATCTATTGAACATGAATCCCCCAGTCCAAGAGATGTGACTGAATTCTGTTACCTACTGCTTACAAAGTAAGGAAAATATATAAAATGCCTTTTAATTAAAGTTAGCTAGAAATGGAAAGTAAATGGGAGAACAGAGAAAATGAGAAACCTTCATATTATGAGGATAAACCAGTTCAGCAGAAGACGTGGTAGTCACGTGATAATTTCTTTTGGTAACTGTTGAGGGATACTCAACAATACACGTTATATGTATTGTCCCAGATAATCATCCATGGGTGTGAGTGGCTGAGTTCTGGGCAGCTAACCCCATCAACATTAGTTATGTCTTAGTGGTATAGAAGTAAAGTTAAACAGATTGAATTAACAGCCATATTCCATGAAAATGGAAAAAAGTGCAACTTGTGTGAAACACTACTTCATCCACCAGCTGACCTACTGTATATACACCTGAAATATATATTATTCAGAATGTATGCTGTTGTGTGAATAGCGTGAAAATAGAAATGTATTTATGTGTCGATTATCAATGTTATTAGTATGTTTTGTGCTAGGTAGACAAATTTTCTCCATGACTGTTCAGACGTTACATGCTTGTCTTTGCCGCACCGTACCTGCATTATAGCAAATAATCGTAGCTCGTATTATTCTCAATAAACTCAGTAATGAGAATATTTATGAGAGGTCTTTCTGGCGAAAACAAAACACGGTTAGTCGAAGCCACACACACTAACGTAACAACAGTTATTGTTAATTAACAGTTGTAACGTTATAACCAGCAGCCGCATATTTGGAATACGTTTAAGGGCGAAGGCTAAATTGCTGTCTGAGTAATAGTTCCAAATACTTAAATTCAGTTGAATTCGTAATTAAGGATTATAACTATGACAGCTCACTGCACGGGACGAACCCCGCCTGACGTAGGTGTTTTCACAGGCTACGACCCAACGCATTTCGTAACAAGGACTACTTAGCCTTCTGATGCAATCGGAGGCGGAGGGATACAGCCCAGTAGTGGGCCGGGCGAAGTTTGTCTTGTTGCCTAGAGACGACTCGGGGGAGGCGGGAATAAGAGCTTTGGCTGAGAAACTGGCCCGCTCTGTTTGTCATGTTGGTTCAGGCGGAAGCGGGATCCTGGAAGGCAGCGCGCATCTGCGACAGAGCCGGAATGTCGTCAGATTCGCGCAGCGCCGTGTAAACGTAAAGCCGAAAGCAGGGCTAACGTGCGCTGCCGGCTGGCGTCCATGAAACGTGACGCTACTGCGGCGGATTCCGGAGCTCGAGCTGGGAGAGAAGCCGCCGCTCCTCTTCGTCTTCTTCGCTTTGAGTAACGGCAGGTAAGCGAAGCGTTTATTTGTGGGATTTGTGCTACCGCCGTGGATTTTGACACCCACGATGGTTAGGAATGTTACTGCCATGCCTGGTGGAATTTAAAAACTGTAGTTAGTGGCGCATGTTTTTTATTATTTGAGAACCGTCTCAGGTCCCGACTGGGTCAGTCAGCCGCTCCTCCTCCTCCTCGTCCCCCTCCTCCTCGTCCTAGCACCCTCGCTTCAAAACACCATTTTTTTTAGAAGTGGCCCTCTTGCCTGAAATTAGTGGGGAATTATTTTTGTCGTGTATACTTGGCCGGGAACGACTCGGTGGGTCGTATTGTTGGAGGTTTTGGCGGTCGTAATTCAATGGCGTACATTTGGACCGGCGCTCTGAACCGTGCACGGCCGGCGGTCACCTGCCCACACGCTGACAATGACATTCAGCCGTAAATTACACTCGCCGGTCCTACAAAACGCATGATGGCCGTGTCATTTTAGCAGCCCGTCTAACAACACACCGGTTTGACGAGTTATTTCCCTGAACCTTTTGCCTTTGAAAGGTAGTAAGTATGTAAATTAGCTTGTAGAAGCACCCCCCCAAATGTCAAATCCGCGCTATGGGTTTCGCTTTTTAGTGTTTCTCCGGGATAACCACTGAGCTACGTTTTACAGCACCGATCCGTGTTTATTGAAGTGCCCGCTAGTCGCGCTGTTTATTTTTTCAGCGTTTAATACATTCACTTAGTCAGGTGCCAGTTTTTTTTTTTTTTTTAAATAATAAAACTCTGTGCGGTTGCAGAAATATGGATAGACATTTTCAGATGTGCGGGGTTTACGACCAGCTGGCTGGCTAATTTGGCGGCACTGTCAAGAAATGAGGAACACCATAGAGCTAGCTGTATGTATATTATTACTGTTATGTAATGGTGGATTCTTATCTCCGCTGGTTAAGACATGTAGTATTGGCAAGTACGGGTCGAATTAAAAAGAGTTTAAACTGGCAATTTTCACATTTCAGTTTGAATTAACCTATGCTGAAGTAGTTATCATTCAAGAGGGTAACAGATATGTCAGTGGCCATACCTCGGGCCTAAGAGGACAAACAGTTTAGTTATGCTGTGTCCGTTATTTGCTTTTTAGTTTTTCCCATTTCGCGGATGGTTTTTGTAATTCTCAGGGAAGTTCGCTTTTTCGACAGATTAAGATATTTGGCACGGTGGCCTTAAAGCCACTTATCTTGCCCTTTTGATGCCGCCGTAGGGCTGACCCATGACATGCCTGTGTCGCTGAGTGACAGGCGCTCCAGCCAATCACGCCAGCGCAGCTACCATTTGCTCTTCTCGTTATTTCTATAATCCGGTGTCAAGCGAGAGAGGAGGCTGGGTGTGGGTTTGTGTGCTCGCTGTTGTGCCAAACAAATGGGTTTGACAGCGGCATTGCCTGTCAAACGGCCCGTGTTGGAACTTCCTACGTCCTACGAGTTATCTGAGAAACACTGGACATTTTAAAGCCCGAGTAACTTCGCTTTCATAACTGCCGCATTGGATTACATTCCAATCTGAGATCCAGCATTCCTGGAGTTTTACTAGCAGATTATATGAATTTGTTGCAATGAAAACGACGTAAATGAGTAGGGTGTGTAACTTTTGGCCTAAATACAGGATGTTACTGGAATTGCACCAATTATAACCTAGTATCATGAAGAAAATGCAATATTTAACATCCATTTTCTATGACTGAATGTACATGTCCAGTTTAGTTTCTGACCGTGGGTCTCATGTAGTAAGTTTTCATTCACTTAACATGTATCTGTTTTTGATTCACACAGAATAAGTGGCCTACTGTGATGAACTAGTATCTGTCTTGTATTCATGCTTTTTGGCATGGATACATGCTATCTACAGTATATATGCTGAGAATGATTGCCCTGTTGCACTAATACGCACATGCTCCTTGAGAGACTTTTTGTGAGGTGCAAGTAGCTGTTGCAAGCTGTACAGAATTGTTACTCCTAAGAATTTGGTTCCTCCTGTTGGCTGTAGTGCAGTAAGGTAAAGCAACATGCAAATAAAAAAGGCCTGTGTAATTTCCCATGTGCTAAGCCTTTCCTTTGGGGGCTGGCTTTCCAGTCCTGATCTGTATATCCCCAGAGCTCTACCTGACTCTGTGTTGACTCTCTCTCAGGAGCTCATTAACTGTATTTCTTGTCATTAAAATCCAGCCGGGGAGTACCTGTAGAGATACACTGAGGCCTGTTGTCAAGAATATAGTGTTCAATAGCTACTGCGGAGTACTCTCAGTTCTTCATTAATTTCTGAACAATTAAAAATATTTAGTGCAGCAGTTTCTTTCTGATATCTACCTGAAGTTAGCTGATCCATACAAGCAAAACATTATAAGCTTTGCTTCCAAGTGATGCTTCTTCAGATGCTTCTTCATTTTCACTAGATTTGTCTAATGTCTGTTCTTTGTGCACTTTGTGAACTTGTACTCTGTCAGCTTGTGGAGGAAGGATGGATAAGTGAATGGAATTTTTGGGTGCATTGTAAATATTATGCATGTCTTCCCAAAGTTATTTTAATGTTGCAAATTGTGTGTCTTTGAAGAGAGAAATAAAAACAAGTATTCTGATTTATCTATCAGCATTAATGCATTTATATAGTGCAGATTCTTCTAATTTGTGGTTTTATATATATTATTTATACATTAAATATGAAGATTTTGTCTTGAATTATGCAGAAATGCTGGTGATAAGTACACTGTCACATATTGTTCACACGCACTCTAAAGTGAACAGTCATTATAATTTGGTTTGTTTCTTTTATATTCACCTATTCCAGTATGAGAATATCACGTTTTATGAACTATTGTATGTTTTATCTATATATGTGTTTTGCTGCACTAAAATTTACCTCTGGGTTAAACCTATTGACACTGCTTTATTATGATTTTAGTAGGGCTAGTATTACTGATGTCGTTGTGTATGAGAGTTTAGTATAGCTATTAATGATTTTTTAAAAACCAGAAACAGTTTTGAGGTTTTAAAACTTGGTGGTTGTGGGGGGGAAAAAAAGTTGAATTTCATGTCAATGGGTAGGCTATATCCATACGGCATCCCATGTGAAAATGGAAGAAACAGTGAGAAGCTTAGATTGAGTCTTAGGGTGTACTCGTACTAGCCAATCCGTACCATGCCTGATCAGGTTTGACCCCCCAAAATCCAGTTCGTTTGACTAATGTGATCTAAGAGTGATTCCACAACATGCATCATTTACAAAAAGCATGAAAACAAGATGGAGGTTAGTTCCTCACAGGAGGTCACTTGTTCTGTGAAAATCAAAAATGGATGGATGGATGTTAAATGAAGGGAAACTTACTTCATTTGATCCATGGTCAGGAACTAAACTAGACTTTTACACTCAGCTATCACTCAGCTTGAAGAGGTGTGTCTGACCATCGTTAATCAGACTTTGGCACAGTGCCCATTTAGTGTGATCTCTGACTGTGCCCAAGAATGGGGCCCAGATGTAATGTCAGTGATTCAACTGACTCAAGCATGCTCACATATACACTATACAGGAACTGAGCCCAAAAGAAATGGATCAGGTAGGCTGTACAGTTTGCATCTTTTGACAGATAAGTGCTCATTAAGGTTACGCCAGCTTATTCTGATTTTTTTACATTCATCTGCTCTGTAAACAAAAAACTTCCTGTGCAGTGCATCATGCTTGATTATCTAACTGCTATAAATATGTGGTGTAATAACCTGTAGGTGCAGATGCTAGTTTGATGTTAATGTGGCCCGTTTACCACAATATAAGATCCCTTCTACAAGTCCCTGAATTGAAGCTAGGGAAACCATATTTACCAATGGTTAATTAAGCAATTAATTATCCTCTAGAAAATCACGTTGGCCATTTAATTCAAATTAATTTTATTCTGACAACAAAATGTATGTCATTGCAGGGATTTAGACTGGCTTCTCAGCCTTAAGTGAACGTTATTTTTGCCCACAATTCGATAAGCAGATTAATAGTACAGTAAAATCCTGTTATAGTGGACTCTCTTATAATGGAATATCATCTACAACGGACGAGGTCCCCTGGTCCCAGCCGTGTGCCTTTAAGAACATGCAGAAAAAGCATCAGATATAGTGTACTCTCATATAATGGAACTTTGCTTTATAACAGACAATGTGGTCCTCGTGGTCGCTTTTAACTGGTAGTTCTTTTCGGCTATAATGGACAGGCAGCGTAGCATGCTAGTGATATCCAGCGCAGTTATGTACGCAGTCGGGATTAATAATATTCACACACATGGTCAGGTAAAGTTGAATTACTACATGTACAATATAATAATCTATACTACAACTGTCTCTACTGGGGTGTGGCATGAGTAAATTGTGTCCTGTACTTGTGTTCTTGGCAAACAACAACTGGATATCATAAAGGTAATTTCATAATTTTTTATTATGCTTTGATTTAAAACATTGACTACATCGACTAATTGTGACAGCTGTACTATATAGCATGGTGTGCGTAATTCTGACATGGTGTATAACTGAGTTTAAGCAGTGGTTCCAACATTGAGTCCATTATTCTGATTCAGTACTTACAGTACTGTTACTGATATTGATGTCTGTAACAAGTATATCATTTGTGTACTAAACGGCTTTAGAAATGCAATATGGTACGTTTTCAGCATTAGTATGCTACACAGCACTACTAATCTCAGATACTTGGTAAAATATGGGACTATCTTATACGTGAAGCATGAATAAAAAAAAAATGCTGCACTGCATATGTGATAAAGCTGTGTGTCATTGTGTCCAAAACGACACAATGAGCCGTAAAATTAGGACATTAATGATTAATTCCATTCTGTTGTGCGATACTGCTTACCATCCCTTGTTACCTTCACCACAAAGAACCACAAGACAACTGGGCCAAGTGCGATTGCGTCCTGACTAGCTATAGGTGCAAATATGCATTGTGCTGACTCTATCAATCTGCAAAGTTGGAATCGATTTTTGGGGGTAAAATGTAATATATTCCTGCTTCCAGGTTCCATGCTCTCTAGTGTTCACATGCTGCAGGTAGATGCACAAAGTAGCAAGTTTTGTCACAAGTACATGGAGTATACCCTGAAATGCATCACTTTTAGCAGTCTACCTTGCAAATATGACTTACGATCTTGCTGGCATATGAATTTCCGGAATGTAGTATGGGAGTCGATGGCTCATTAATATTCATAACGAAAGTTCCAAATGATATTTGCCCTATGGTGGTGTTCTCTGTGCTACAATGCCTTTGAGAAAATCTCCTTTTATTGGTTAACATACTGGTATCAATGATATTAATTAGTCTAGATATTAGTCCAGTTTGTCAATCTTGACTGATATCACTGGGTGATATTTAAACTTTTTCAATATTTGAAATTGGCAGTACCAGAGTGAAAGACACAAATACTAAACTAATAGAGATGATTGCATTGGATGATCAGTCATTTTCCATAGTGGGGGATCAAGGATTTTTATTTCAGTGCGTTCACCACTTAGAAGTACAATGTTACGGTCCGGGGGTGTGTGCAAGGCGGACAAAGCGAAACAAGGCAGGTTTCACGAGAACGAGGGGTTTAATGTACACACAACACACGGACATCGAAACGTCAATGCCACGTCTGTCGGGGTTACTCTGACACAGACTAAAATACACAAGACAAAGCACAGGACTGGTGAGCGGCATCGCCTCACAGGTGATTACAATCAGGCTAATTACATGAGGGAACAAGGTGGGCGTGGCGACACACAGGGCTGGAGCGGGACAGACGACGCGGTACGTAACATACAAGCCTTCAACATGTTTATAATTGATCTGTGGGCCAGATATAATTAATCTTTTGCTTCCCATAGAATAAACAATGCAATATCATTCTGCTAATCTGCGCCAGCAAACTTGCAAAGTATCTCTGCTGTCAAATTTAATTTTAAAGATCGTTCCTTATCAACACTTTACATGAGCTCTGCATGTGCTCTCCAAGACCTTAATCTAATTAATATCTTAAGCATACTTGCTGGACTCAGTCAGAATGCATATGGCATGTTGTGAGAAATTAAACAAAAATGAGTGAAGAGGAGAAACCTGAAGAACAACAAGACATTGATCTTTCACTGTATGGAAATATTTAGCATTCCATAAGCATGATATTGAAAAAATTTGTTGGCACTGCTTAGTGTCTGACACTCACAGCAACACCACTAACTTAATTTACAGACTTAATCTCCTAAATATTGCAAAAACTTAATTTTAGAATGTAAACTGTTTCCTGTATCATTTGGCTCCAGTCAAAACACACAATACATTCAGAAAAAAATGTGTGTTTATTATATGCAATGGAGCTAATCCTGGAATTGTAGAAATTAAATAAAGCAAAGAAAGTTGAATCAAAGTGATGACAGACAAGCTAGGTTACTGCAAGAGTCTAATGGCTCTTTTCCACTGCGTGGTACGACTCAGTTCGGCACGGCACGATACGGTTCAGTTCGGCTCGGTTTGCGTTGCCACTGCAGTTTAGTACCGCTTTAGAGTGGGCGGGATTATTCACGTGT
>JABFDZ020000016.1:15266525-15287702 GCA_019775955.2 Pollimyrus isidori
CCCCCCCCCCCCCCCCCCCCCCCACACCCCCCACGGCGTTGAGTCTGTTAACACAGTTTAGCATGATTTCGCGGGCACACTTGTACATCGGGCTTTTAATTGATCATCCAAAGTCTTTTTTTTTTTTTTTTTCTTAAGTAAAAAAAACTTATGTAATGCATAACATTACATGACCTTGATAATTTTACCATGCAGAATCTTTATGGACTGCTGGCAGTATTGCTTAGTCACTGCTTTGTGCAGTGATTCTTTGGTGTCTAAAATTATCACCTTTTATGAGAGACCACTAGCTGTAGAGGTCATCACAGTGGGTTGAGGCCTACATGGTTGTAAATCATCCCCTATGTAATTTCATCACAATGACATCGTCTTGAAAATCCACATTACATTGCTTTTTAAACTACGTCTTACGGTTAAAAAAAAAAATAAAAAAATCACGGTTCAGTATATACTTCGGTTTTGAAGTCAGGGTTCGGTATGTTTTCAGCACAGTTTGGGTGAAAAACAAAACAAACTTTTCTTGCCTATTAAACAGTGGTTTACTGAACAAGGTATGACTGTCTTAAGTAAAAAACATTAACAACTTTACAGCCAATTAACTACCAGCTTCACATTAAGACATACATGTGCATGTGTAGTGGGCTGTCTGCATGTTTCTTGGGGAAACACACAAAGGTTTCACATTTGCTGTGGAACATTTGCATGCCTAATCGAATTACCCATACCAAAAATTTTCTCTTCCTCTGATGGGTGCTAATTGGACTTCTTGGAACAGGCTGTTATTGTGAATTCTTATAAGTGGCCTTCTAGTCAAGCTCATTGTTTTCACATGAATATGTAGATAAATAGTATACTTGCACCATAAAGTATTTTGGTAGCTGTTTGGAATGATGTACTAGAGGTTCATGTGGTATTTTAGATTAGGATTGTGTAGTATAGCCCCTACTGTGGATTGATGGATAGCACCTCCAGATCTCTGTGCGGTTTGCTGCTTTTCAATTGCCCTGTGATGGCCTGTCATTCTGGTCAGTTTCTCCCTTTCTTCATGCTCTGTGATTAAATTGACAAAACATCACTAGAATTTGAGGGGGGGAAAGATATATAGAACTACTTCAGTGTAAAATCATTGACTGATGGATATAAATTGAACACTGAAATGTACTAATCTCTCTGTCACTTTTGTGTGTGTGTGTATGTGTGTGTGTGTGTGAGAGAGAGAGTGAGACAGAGAGAGAGAGTGAGACAGAGAGAGAGTGAGAGAGTATTTTTGATTGTTTTATCTTTTTTTTTTGCCACAGAACTCTGGGATTGAGAGCTTGGTTGAGGAGCTTTGCTCCAAACTTAAGGATATCCAGAATAAACAGAAAGGTTTGTTTTTGTTTTGTATTGCTTATTTGTGGGCAGTATTAAAGACAGTTTTTAACTTTGTTAAATAACAAAGTGATTGAAACTCACCAGTTAAGCAAAGATTAGGAGGAGAGAATATTAAATGAAATCAGAATTTCTTCTATTTTTTTCTCCACAGAAGAAAAACAAACAAGTAAGAAATCTGACGGATCTCAATCTCCCGAGCTTGCCGAATCCCCTTCATCAAAAGATCAGGTGGAAATGTAAGCGATCAAAGAGCATTATAATAAACGGAGAAAGGGAAATGTTTTTATTACAGGATAGTGCAAAATGTAAAGGGAAAATAATGTAAAGCACTGCACACTACCTGCTCAGTTGATTGCCATTGCTTCATAGTATGTATATCACATCTCGATATAATCACAATTATAAGGTGTATGCTCAATAATCACCAGGGCTTTATTTGATGGCCATAGGCATTTGTTTGCTAATATATTTACTTACACCCACTATCAGATTAGTAGTGCATCAAAAATATTACAGGCGTATTGTGACGCCCGAAAGTTAGTAATCTGTAAAACATAAGGATATGCCACATGCTACTGTTTTGTTGCATCATGGAAGCAATAAGTACTGAAGTGGCGCTGACAAAAAGGATGGCTCAGCAGCCATGATGTCTTTTGAGAGAGCAGATATTGTGGATAGACAAGGTACAAAGACGTTATTCTTATTTTTTGGATTGATTTTTTCCAATTTAATGTCTGACACGTGTATTAAACCTAAGGATGCACTGAATTTCAACAGATTACTAATTTTTATATGTCAGAATATGCCTCTAATTCTTCAGCCGTTATACTGAACTGCATACCTAACTTGAGTTTATGGCTTTTATTTTCGTTTTAATGGCGTTACTGACCATTTCTGAAGCTCGATAAACCCTTAAAACGGAAAACGTCATTCTGTTTTTCTTATGTTGTAAAGGGAACCAAGAACTTTCGAATGATACAATGAAAGTAACAATATTTTTAATACCACTTATGATTCTGGGCGTATCAGTATTGAGAGGATTTATCTTAAGTTGAATACATGCTACAGGCTAAATAAACACATATTTGGAATTAGGCTAAACTTAAAGAGCCACAGTTTTTCAGGTGCCTGGGTGTTACCATTCCAAAGATACGGGCATCTGAAAAATGGTCAACCAAACATTTTTGTGAATGAAGAAGAAATTTAATTGAATTTCAGGCGTAAACTGTGTGAGCTACGCCAGAAAAATGTTGGCTTTTTCATGTTGGCCCAGGGGCAAATGGAATGCCACAAAATGGTTCAGTTCAAGTGTGGACCATTTGAGTTAAGCCAGAATGACCCTGTAACAAGTGAAGCTGCTGGTAATGCTTGTATTTCTTTTTGTGTCAGGTACTATGAAGCCTTTCCTCCTCTATCTGAGAAACCCGTTTGTCTTCAAGAGATTATGACGGTGTGGAACAAGGCCAAAGCATGTGCGTACTCCAGCTCGTCCTCATCTGCTGTCCCCCAGACGAGCACAGACACCTCCTCCCCAAAAGACTGTAACAGCGAGGGTGAAGCTGCCAAAGAGAAGACCACAGAGGCATGTGACACCATTGGTGAAAAGGCCCAGCAGCGACGCAGCAAGAAGGAAAAGGAGAATCGTTACTATTGGGGTGCAGCCGAAGAGAGAACTTTCTCAAGCAAGAGGCAGACGAAACATCGGTCTGAAGGAAAGTTTCGCCCACGCTCCTGGTCATCTGGGTCCAGTGAGGCAGGCTCCAGTTCCAGTGGGAACCAGGGTGAGTTCAGAACACCAGCCAAGTCGGTAAGGATCAGACACAAGTCCAGGGAGGCCAGCAGAAGCAAAAGAGGACGCAATGGACAGGTGAAGCTTTCACTAAAGGCCATTGAGAAAGAAGAACGAAAGAATTTGGGTGGAAGCAGCAGCAGTAATGGGGGTCCGACTAAACAACAGCAGGCCAGTAAAAAGGGGAAGCGGCAGCTGAAAGAGAGCCGAAAAGATCCCGCCAGTGGAGAAATGAAAGAGCCTGCCTGTGAGACGCGGAACAAGAAAGAGTACATGGAAGAGCCTCTGTGGTACACAGAACCGATTACAGAATATTTTGTACCCTGCAGTAGGAAGAGCAAGCTTGAGACGAAGTATCGTAACAGACTAGATTCTCCTGATGTGTTTTCTGGGTCGGCTGATATGGACCAGCTGTCTGAGAGAATGCAGGGAATCTACATCGGCAACTCCATGTTTCAGAGAGCGTACCTTGCAGCAGGCACTTTTATTGATGGGCACTTTGTAGAGATGCCTGCTGATGTTGAAGAGGCTGCTGAACTCAATGGGACCTCAAACTGCCCTCCACCAGAGGATAATGGAGATTTAGATGATGAGCATCTGTCTGAATTCACTCACTTCTATGAAGTTGACATTTATCAATCCATATTGGATCCTAGTGCCTCAGACTCCGTACAAGAGAGTCGGATTTTAAGCATGATCCGACAGAAGAGCAAAGAGCAAAGAGACTTTGAGGCAGAATGTTGTTTAGTGTTAGACGGCCCCAAGCTGCAAGGGGAAAGTGCAATAAGGACAGATTCGGAAAGATCTTTCGTTGCTGATGATTTCTTCACGCAAGATCTGGAAAACATAGCTCAAGTATGGGAATGTTATTCATCCTCTACTTCTGAAGATATTGATGGAGAAAGCTTCCAAGGGGACTCTCCCATTCATCTCTCCCCCGTACTCGATAGTGCAGTATTCAATGCGAGCCGGCTGCCTGGAACCCTGGAGGACTACATCTCAGAAGCAAAAGATGCTTCTGGTTTAAGCTCTTGCTTTTCTCTCTTCGAGGTGCAATACAATAGTCCCACCCTTCATTTTCCCTGCGATTCACTTACCATTGGTCATGACAACACAGATTCAAGTAGCTGTCTAGATCCACTTGGATATAAACAGTCTCGTTTGCTAATATGGACCAAAAATAGTGCCTTTGATGAAACTGAACACTGTTCTAATCTTTCAACACGAACATGTAGTCCATGGTCTCATTCGGAAGAAACACGTTCAGATAATGAGCAAATTAACACTCAGCCAGAGGAGCCTGCTCAGTTTCGCAATGAAAAAACTAATTGTATAATCCCACCCATCCCTGCTAGATATATAGAAGATGAGCTCTTGGGCTTTTTACAAGAGGATAGTAATAGAAAACCCGAGGAGTGTAGTGTAGGGCCTGTGTCCAGTCAAACCTTCAAAAAGAAATCCAAATTGGAGTCCATTTGTGGAATACCATTAGAGCAAGATGAGAGCAAAACACATACTGCTGGCATTTTCACAGACGACACAAACAAACAGAGTGATAACTACAGCTCAGGGATAATCAAGGACATTTGGACAGCTATCGCAGACAGAGATTCCGTACCAGCTCTAGGAGGAAAAAGGCCAGACGAGGGCTTGTTCTCAGAGGAGGCAAACAACTATCATTGCTGCTGTTTAGATGCTGAGACAAAGGGAGTTCCAGTTCAGGAGCCTCAGAAAAAGGCAGTGCAGCGATTGGAGTACCACCTCTGGGAGGGCCAAAAGGAGGAGCAGGGACTATCCAAAAATGAGCTGTCCAAGGTAGATGGTGGAGATTACACCTCGCCGTCAAAGCCCTGGGACGTAAACCCTGAGAAAGACAATACGTTCATTCTGGGAGGGGTATATGGAGAGTTGAAGATGTTAGGCAGCAACGGGGACTGGGCTGTGGTACCACCCAGTGACACACAAGGCAGTCTGCTGCAGTGCGCTGCCACCTCTGATGTGGTTACCATTGCAGGCACTGACGTGTTCATGAACACGGGCAGCTGCTTTGCACCTGGTCACAAACCTCTCTGGAGGCCCTTGGTTTCTTTTGGGCAGTGTGACCAGGTTGGAAAAGGAGGAGAGGATGGATTGAACAAGGGATTCTCTTTTATCTTCCATGAAGATTTACTAGGAACTTGTAGCGGCTTCCATGGGGAGGAACCAGGGCTTGATTACCCGTTCTCGTCCTTTGACCTGAACTACCCCTTCTCTCAAGTCCTTCACGTGGAGTGCTCCTTTGAGCCTGAAGACATGGCATCGTTCAGCCCGGGGTTCAAACCCAAATCCATATTATGCTCAGATTCAGAGAGTGAAACTTTCCAATCACGCATATATGGCATCAATAGAACCCAATACCGGGCTATCCGAATCTCACCTAGGACTCATTTTCGCCCGATATCTGCTTCGGAGCTTTCTCCTGGGGGTGGGAGTGAGTCTGAGGTGGAGTCGGAGAAAGAGGAGATGAGCCTTCCTGTCCTCCCTCAGGCGGACGTGTTTGATGATGCTCAGGCTGATCTCAAACCCTTGGAGGAAGACGCCGAATGCGAGGGCCCCTACTACGGGAAGTCTGAACTGGAATCTGGCAAGTTTTTACCCAGGTTGAAGAAGTCTGGTATGGAAAAGAGTGCCCAGACTTCTTTAGATTCACAGGAGGGCACTGGCACCCTTCTGCCGATAGCTGAGCAAGACGTTTGCTTAGACTGCGAGACTGTGGTGCCAGTGGCAAGTGGGCAAGGTGAAGACTCTGTTGAAAAGATAGAAAAGGAAGAATCTTGCACCGAAAAGGATTCTTGCAGATGTCCAGTGGCTGGTAAAATTCCCCACTATGGGGAAGTCTTTGACTTTGTCGAAGACTTTCAGAGGGTAAGAATTTAGTTTTTGAATGTGGGATTAACACTATTGCTGCTTGCAGAAGACAGTTTATACTACACACTACTGATGTGGGAAGGCTAGTCATAGCTATATTACACATGTTCATTATCTGGATTTGTTCATATTGATATTCTGTATGATTTTGGTTTGGTGAATTTAAATGAACGAATATATTTTGTGATCTTGTTAATTTCAGAATAGTCCCATTATAGGCCTCTAGAAAAAACTTCATATTGCATTTCTTAAAGTTAGAAAGATGCAGTAGTGTGAATATTTTGTGATGTTAATGTGGCAGTTTGCGGAAGCATCAATTCAGCCAACCCCCAAATGGGTTGTAGTGACTGGGTTGCAGTTTGTAATGACTTGTCCTCCTGGAAATCTACCTTGAGTGCGATCTTGATTTAACACTATCAATCTAATATAGATAAGTATTGCAGCCAGCTATGTTGAAGCTAAGTTGGCTCTAATACTGAGATACTGTTGCTTGATTGTCTGTGCCAAGTGTGTTAAATCAGGGCTGCACCTAATCTCTGCAGGGGGGTAGATCTCCAGGAGCAGGGTTGATGACCACTGCACTAAGGCTTTGTAAGAATGCATCCATAAAAGAACAACAGATCACCTGTGCTGACTGATGAAATGGTCTTTTTCTTTTCTCCCTTAATCTAAACAGATTTTAAGTAGTGTTTGAGAATCTGGTTGCAAGGATTATCACTAGTGCCATTGTAGAAAGTACAATGCTGTTTTGATATATCAGAACCCTGTATTGTATTGAGTCATGTTACCAGATATACCCTGAAATGTGTGCTAACTTTTATACTCGTGTTACTTTGTAGTGTACTCTGCTTTGTGCTTTTCTCTTTTTCATTTATTAATTTGCTATGGCCATATTTTAGGGAAGCTACTATGATTAAAAATTGTTACTGTTCCTAACTAGGGGTTGTCATTGAGATTCTTTTCTCAGGGATAAAGTATATTGTTAGTCAATTATATGGATTTTTATGATTTTGGTTTAGTTTACTTTTTTCTAAGTACATTGGTACCTCAGTTCTCGAACTCATTAGAACTCGAATTTCTTAAGTCGAACCAACCAGTTCGAAAAAAAAAAATTACCTGGAGCTCGATCTGGACATATATTTAGACAATAAAAATACATTTAGAAAAATGAGACGGTAACAGTAATTAGTATTATAAAATACATTTAGAAATAAATATTTATTTTAATATTAATAATAAACCATTAAATTTAATTAATTGTCGTGCCGAGTGGGGACGGAACGAAGACAAAGGCGCAGACATCAGGGTATCGGGGAATACAGGGTTTAATTACAGGTAAGGCAGGAAAAACACAGACGGACAATACAATGAACGGACTGGGGAAAAAAACTGAAACGCGGAAGAAATACAGAGGACTAATGACAACAAGCAGAAACAGCTGATCACATGGGGAATCCACATTGGGTTAATGAAGGGGCATGGCACACAGAAGGAGTGGACGATTGGGGCAGGACACGTTGTTTTGGATACATTTATTTTCTTACTTAATTACCGTTTTGATAAATGTGCTTAGATGTGTTTAGTACAGTATATGTTCTTGTTTAATCCGGTTCATTATGCGTTTTAAATGCTAAGAAAACAACATATTTAGCAGTAATTTTTTGGGGCCGGGAACCAATTAATTGGTTTTCTATTATTTCTTATGGGGAAAATTCGATCAGAACCCAAACTTTTTAGGATTTTATGCAGAGTTCTGAACTGATTTAAATTTGAGTTCTGAGGTACCACTGTATAATAATGTCATAGTGCTAGCTTGTTTTGTTTACTTGTGAGCAGTGTTCCGTTGGGATCAGTGAGTGCAAAACAATGTACCACCTTAGGCCAGGTCATTTAGTTATTGTGTTATAATTTAAGATGGATAACACTAAATGTTCGTGTTTCAGTATGTTAGTCCACTGTCAGAGTTATTTAAATTTGATGAGAGCCTTTTCCCCCCTCAGTTTCCCCTGCTAAGTATTGGTTCGCAGGGAAGCTCTGGCAGTCAGAAGGAGGAGTGCTGGTGGCAGAACACCCTGTGTACTCCCATGCTCCCAGGATCTCGCTGCACAGGTAAGTACAGCAGAGCAAGCTGTCAGCCACTCTGTGGTTCTGCAGTCAGTTTTCCCATGAAATGCATCTCCATCCCTAAAACTTAAACTGTTAGTACAAGTTCCAGTGAGATGAAAAGGAAAAAAGCCCTACTGGGAGTGCATCCGTAGTTTCTGACCATTCGCTTTTTTGCAATGAGCTTCTGCATTTCACAGGAAGAGCAAAAAATGACAGCTGATGTAAATGCAAGTTTGTCATGCTGATAAGAGAACATACAGCAAAGTTTAAATTATAAAGCATGTTTTTGGATCTTAGCGGATCCATAACTAGTTTGGCTCTCAAATATATATTTAAGAAATGCATCAGGCTTATCTTTCTGTTGTTCATTAGTGACCGTTTGGGTGAATTATCAGCTTTGATCACGTCAATTTTCAGAATGGTTGGTCATGGATGACCACACACATTCTAGCCTTTTTTAGCGTAATGTTCCCACCCCAAACCTCATGGGAAATAAGACCTACAACATTTAATGAGAATCAAAGTTTAGGGATGCCAGACATTTTTAAGGAATAATCTATTATATATAAGTCAAATTAAAGAGTAAACATGGTTACAATAATATGCTTACTATTGAGCAGAATGTGTATACTTTCTGGGTGAATATGGACCTTTTTTTATTCTGTCGTAGCCCATTGAATGGATTTAAAAAAAAATTTCTGAATGCTGGACTTTATACTTTTTGAACTTGTAGTTGAATTTTTCGGTTACCAAAGTCTTTACTTTTCCATGGCAGAACTTCACTATGTTCATTGTGTATTCCATCAAGTTCTATCCTCTGTTCTTCATGTTTAATAATGGTTTGCATCTTGTCACTCATCAATACAAGTAAATTGATGTTCTGTGCTAATGGCTTATCAGCTAATAATTTGTAACCAAGTTCTGTGTTTTTCCAGGGAGCAGCAACATATAAAGCTGCTGTGCTTCAGGAAAAGGAAGCCGGGGGCCAACCTGAAAGGCCCCCAGCTGTGGACCCAAACCCAGACAGGGCCTGTTTTGGACCCAGAAACCCCTATGCCATAAATCCCTTCTTCAGAACACATCTCCAACCCTGCTGGTTTTCAGTATGTTGAAGCTAGTGTAATTTGAAAGAAAAAAAGAAAAAATGGAACAAAAAGTGTTCAAATTATGCAGCATTAGAAAATTTTTAGTTCTGTTTTACTTTGTTTCTTCAATTAATCTTGATTAAAGTTCACAAAAAAAACTTAGGCATTAGGGACAGTTACTTTTTCCGCATTGGTTTTCCCAGATTTTGCTTTTGAACTAGGATACTGGTAGTTGTGGTGTCCGAATGGTTGTGCATGTGCCCGTCTACTAGTCACACTGCTTCCTTTACTGTGTAACTGCTACAGTTTCCCATCTATGATGTGTGCAGAACAGCACACAGGAGCTGCCATCGTCACCCTTCATACCTGCCGCTCGGAAAAGGGCAGCTGCCAGCACTGTTTAGCTAATGACAGGCAGCCTGTTCCTTCTAAACATCGCCTGCCTGAATAGCTGGCAGAAGGAAGTTTGTTTTTGCTGGAACTACACTGACCCATACAATATCCCCAGCAAAAACATAAGGATCATTTTGAATATGGATGTTTCGCTGATGCTAGAGCCCTTTTATTTTCTTCCTCCCACTAATGTAGTAGTAGCCTTTAAGTTTGTGGTGGAGGATTGTAAATAATTAAAAAAAAAAATAAGCAGCAAAAATTTTCAGGGGAAACAAAATTTAAAAACATTTTGCATACTAAAAAGATATAAGAAATGAGTTTGTGAGAGATGATTCTTTATGTAATTCTTGTTTCTGAACCTAATATTAAAAAATTGGTGCTATAAGATACTTATTTGGAACTAACGACATCTGTAGCAGTTACAAATGGATATTGTGGCCGTGATTTTGTAGGTCGTGTAGCTTCGGTTGTCGTTATTCCAGAGTGTAAGGATCAGTTAATAATACAAAAACCAAATTGTTTTTTTTTTTTTTTTTTTTTTTTTTTGTGTGACTGCTGTAATGACTCGCTTTGTGTGGCTTGGTTTTCTTTAATATTATTTAAGGTACCAAATTTGCATATCTAAATGCCTCAAAACACAAGTACACAATTTCTTACATTTAAACAAGTAGCAACAAATTCAAACTGCCTGCCTGCAAAGAGATGGTTTTAAATTCCTATCGGATCTGTTCTACAGTGTCAAACATCACTTGATATATGCTTCTTTTTTTGGCAGCGACCCAACTGCAGAGGGCCACCAGAATATAGACACTAGTACAAAACATATAAACTTTGTAGAACTAAATTTAAAATCCATTTCAAGGTAACATTCAATTTAAGTTCAACCAGAGCAAAAGAGATTTTTTTTCCCCCCTTAGTATGCAAAATATTTTTAAGTGTGTACGTATGTGTGTCTTAATGTGTTGACACTGGTTCATCAGTAGTGTATGAGGCATCAAGTTCAAACAATTTGAATGTTTATTTGCATTGACATAAGTGTAAAATCCATTCAAGCCGTAACCCTACTTCACATTAGTTTTATAAAATGAGGTGTGGTAACTAATATATTTTATGGTCTGTGCTTAGGGAGTTGGGCCTTTATACTCTGCACAGTCCACATCCATGTCCTGTACATTTTCATATGTTCTATTCTCTTTAAAAATGGGTGAAAGTATAAATTGCATTTGTTCCTGGAAGACAATTTTGCATATTTCAAAACCAAAAAATGTCGAAAGGAAAAATAAGTTGACTACAATTATCCCTTTCACCCACCTCAAGTCCATATGTCCTGTAAGTCTCTGTTGTACAGTCCCAGAACTTAATCGGTCATCAATGTATGGTCACGGGCCAAAGTTGGCTTCCCTTCATCTAGAACATATTCTGTATTGAGCCTTTTCAGAGAATTACAATGGAATTCAGTTTTACAAAAATATTCAGAAGGAGCTGATAGTAGTTTGGCCATTCAGTGATTTTTGTGTGAGGCATTCCCTATGTTTGGAATTGTTGAATCAAAATTGGCAATTTTAGTTTAATAAAGGACATGACTTAAATGAAGGGAAAAGAATACTTCAGCCTGTCACTGTACATTATTATAAGAAGCATTACGGTGATTGTAACACAATATTTTGTATTTTATTTATTGACAGGTTTCCTTTAAGGTAGCATGTGCTTTATCTCAAAGCTTTCTGAATTTGTGTATTGCACTTAAGGTTACCTTTTGGATCAGAAAGACTGCAAAAGGAGTTGTGCTGACACACAGCCTGCTACCTGGCTGTGATCAATATGGCAGCGCATGCAATGGGGCAAAATGCAAAAGGATATATTGCAAACGGTGATCCACTCAGTTTTATTTTGCATGAAGCTTATCTTTTGATTGGGGGGTGGGGGTGGGGGGGACGGAGAAATGAAGGTTACGGAGTGTTTCAAATAGATGTCGCATGTCAGCGCTACACTCCGGCACCATTCAATTCTGTTAGGAAAAAGTATACACTTTGAAAACAAATTTCAAGTACAAATGACAAAGTGTGGCAGTAATTGTTTAGTTTTATTTTGTGTGTTTGAGAGTGTATTTTTGTGTGTGTGTGCATTCATGTGAGTGAAAGAGACCAAGTCACAAAGCACTTAAAGGGGTAATTTTGAAGGAATGTTCATTGAGACGTTTGTTTTTTCCCCATGTTCGGTTAAGATTTTGTGTAAACAGGTGGAGGAAACATGAAGTATGCATGGTAAAGCATATTTAAAGGCTAACAGTTGAGATTTAACTACTCTGTGACCTGAACAACAGAACATACCCAGCACTGAGAATCTGAATTGTCCTTGTATCTCTATCCCTTCTTGGCAAACACCCCCAGCCCTCTCTTCTCCTCCCCTTGTTTTAAGTGGTTGTATAGTTCTCAGTTCATGTGTGCCCCAGAGTAAATGATTTTGTTTCATTGTGGAGTTTCTTAACATCTAATAAAGGAATAAACCAGTCAATCTCGGGTGTTCATTTGACTGACAACCTCTAAATCAGGGGTCTCCAACTCTGGTCCTGGAGAGGTACTTTCCAGTGTAGGTTTTCTATCGTACTTAGCTTTTGATGAGCCACACCTGGCCCTGGTATTTACCTGAGAACCGGTGTGGCTTATCAGAAGGCAGATAGGATTGAAAACCAACTGGATAGCTCTCCAGGACCGGAGTTGGAGACCCCTGCTCTAAATGAATGGGTCTTGAGCATTTCACAAGAGAACATCAATGCTGCAATTGAAGAACTATTTGAAATAACTGTTAAACGTGTTTCACATAAACTAAATTATAGGGAAGTATTCAATAAGGAAGACCGACCTCCAAGAAAAAAACGTTGAAAATGTTTTCTATTTAGTTTTGGAAATTTTTAAAGTATGACTATAAAACAATTTCCCCTGTTTAGAATGACTCTGAATGAGAACCAGTCATTGTCAAGTGAGTTGCAGACTGAACTTTTAATGAAAACCTATTTCTAAATTACCCTGCGATTATGAGCAGGATCGGCGTATAGTTTGACAAATGATTAGATCCAATCTCACGGTTCGTGGGGCTGCAGCCTGACCAAATGTCCCTTTTGTAAGAGTTGTATCGTGCTGTAGCGTACCTATATAAGGAGTTCGCCTGAATAGTAATTAGTTCCTGGTCAAATGCACTGAATTTTACACATTCACATTTATTGCAGTGATACATTAAAATAGAAGCGATACAAGTATGTGACAATCAATGGCGCATCTATGTTTAGATAGTTTAAAATGCTCGTAATCGTATTAATGCACACAAAATCGGTTGTTGGTAAACAGGTGACTGAAAGACCACACAGCGCCAGTTCAGTTACGCGCCTCCAGAAGTAGCAAATGTAGAAGTAGCATGCTTCCTACTCCTGAGTTTCACTCAGTTTTATTTCCCACGACAAAAGCAGCGCACGTCTTTAGTTTATTTGGAACGCTACGGCTGCGTCCGTCAGGTGAACCTGTCGGTTCCGGGTATCTCCCGGCTTGATTGCGCTGCACTCCGGGACGGTGAGTTTAAAATGGCGACGGAGGCGGAGGAACAGGTAACGCTTATTTCATTCCTAAAAACGTAAACTTCTGCCGCGCCTCCTTGGTTTTGTTTTTAATTACCTGGGCGTCAGTTACTCGCTGTGGCTTGAAATGCCGTACTTTTCACTGTAACCGAGACATCGAGTGTACAGTAATAGCAATATTATCCCGTGGGTCCGAGCGTCAGCTAGCCTGTTAGCGACGCTGCTAAGTTGGTGTGTGAAGTGACACTTTGCGAAGGGCTGCAGGTTACTGCCGGCTGCATAATGCTGTCTGCGCCCCCCGCCCCTTTCAGCTTCCTATTGCCTGATAGTGGATACCGCGCTGGTGTCACTCAGCGGGAACGACGGAGCTCTTTTAACTGGCTCGTTTGTCTTTTTCCCGACGAAGCTGTGGTGACACTGGAGGCAACGGCGAGCGGCCGCTCGATATGGACCGATCGACGCATCCGCTGGGTCCCATGGAGCTGGCAGGGCGCCCATAGCTCCGGCGACATGGCGCTCGCCCCCGACGGGGCCGAAGGTAAGGCCGCGGCTAGAGAGACGCGCGACCGCGGGGGCGAGCAACAGGTGGAGCAGGCGCCGCGTGGACGGCGCTCGCTCCGGCGACCGGACGCACCGGCGGCCGCTTGTTGCGCTTCCCTCCAGGCTTATTAGTTGTCTGTTTGTGCAGATAAAGTTCTTTTGTTGATCTGTTTCATTTCGTTAAGTTTAGTAATCGAATGAAGTGGAAAGAGATTTGCGTGACCGAAAACGGTAATAATAGATTTTCAGACTAAACGCGTTATGTTAAACATCCTGAGGCACGCATTTTCAGAATGGAAAAAGGGGATCTCAAAACGAGTATTATTGTTGATGTGGTTGCTAACGGAGGAATTTCCTTAATTCAGCTTGGGAGTACGTGCTCCCACACACATAAGTACGCAAAAGTCCCATCACATGCCATCTATAAAGACTGATAGACAGAGTTCCTCAAATATTGCCCATGACCACGCGTATTGGATTGTAATTGGAACGAAATTGAGTCCCACCTGAACCAGCTGATAATTTCTAATGGGGCGGATTTTCCAGTTTCTCCTCGTTCCGTATGCCGCAACATAACAGGGGCTTTGGAAAACATGATCTGCGACAATCTGCATCTGTTTTGGTTCATATTTCTCATTCGTGCGCTAAATTCCCAAATTACAGCTCGCGAATGCACGTATGCCTTGAATTATTTTTTGAGAGTCACATCGTTATCTGTGGTCGTGTTTCTATAGCATTAAGTTTTACTGTAAATTGAGAAAAAGGAACGTTTTTTGTTATCAGTCAGCTGTGTCTTGAAGATCCCGTGCGCTCCTTTAGTGCAGAATTGGCCCAGCATGTCTGAAATGTCTGGTGATTGGGACACTGAGCAGGCATAATCCATACTATTTTCAGATAACTGCTTTAAGATTAGGAAATGCAATTTGAGGGGGGTGTGCACACGTGAGAATTTCACTTGGCGGAAACTGGGCGTGTTTATTCGGGCAGAGCCTGGGTTGGTGCTCTGGGTTATAATGGCATATGCATGTTCAGAGGGGGCCTCAGCACCAGTGTGCAAATTAGAGGTGGACCAAGGTTGAGATGACGATGGCCAAGTGTCACACCACTGTCAAATAACTAGATGCAACAAGTTGCGTTTTAAAACAGTTTGACACACTACTTGTTTTCAGTCTTTTCATGGGTGTCAGTGGATTTTTTTTAAAAGCAGTAATTAGTGTGCGGTTGATTGAATTTGTGGGTAAGGAAGTTAGTGTTTTGCCTTGTGACTTTCTCATTGCAACGTGGTAATTGTTAAAGATTCAGTAATGGGGTCAGCTAAGTAATTTTGATGAATGATTGACTTAGTAAAACATCTATTGATAGCAGCAATATTTGCGGAAAATAACTTTGTGTAGGTTTTATGCTAATCTTGCCCGTGTGTGGAAGGCTGTAAATCATTCAGGCCTTTTGGCACTTGTGTAAATGTGTGAAGTCAGGCACTGCTCTGGTTGTAGAACCCATGACACTGAGTCACACACTTCCTTTCAGGTCTGGGAGCAAAGGGTAGTCCCTCTTTTTTGGGGGGGCATTCTGCTTTTTGGCACGTTAAGCCTTTACACTGCTGCTTTCCATTTGCTGTGTGTTGGCAGTCCTATTGTTCTTTAACTGAATTTGAACTAAAGGCTAAGTGTGCTATGACCTTTCTTTTGTTTACGGCTGTTTCTTCTGGCCCGGAGCCAGTTTTTTTTGTGGTGGAAACGCGTGGAACCAGTTCCAGATTGGGGGGAAAAAGCCTGGCACTGACTCCAGTACCACGTTGGTGGAGATGAGGCAATAGTGAACATTTTCCTCTGTTTTGGATTACACTAACGGCGTCTTTGTATGGGAGACACACGGTTGTTTCACAGTACGGTTACGGCCAATCTGTAGTTTTGCTGTTTCAGACGCCGAGTCACTTTATTGTCTGTTTATGCACATGATTGTGAAATGTAGGTGCAGGGCTGTGCACGAGAAGACCCGGGAAGATGGCACGTCTTGCGTCTCAGGCCATAGTTATGCAGTCTTGGGTCTCTGAAGGGGCACCGCATGCCCGTGCCGCACCAGCTGCTTTCACTTCCATTTCTGTTCTTGCTGCCCCTTCATTGGGGCCATTGTTTGAGGTGCATCTGTAAACAAGACCAGGCAGCATCTAACTACCTTAATTCTTCCCGATGGGTATTTTGGCGGGTTCACGCATGAAAAAGCATTGAGAGGAACATAGTTAAGGAATCTCCTACATAGTTAAAAAAAAGAAGTTGATTTCCAAGTGCAAGAAGCCCTTCTATGTTTATGTAGTCTGGCATTTTTTTTATGTTTGTATGATTAGTTGTGTAGCCTTAGTCAATTGTGTTTTAGCATGGAGTAAGTGTACTGGCAATGAAAATGGGAAAAATTGACACTAGCTGCCTTCTGTGAAATGGGCCTTAATGGCTCATTCTTAGTGCCCAGTGGATGGTTACTCTTATTACTTAAGGTCCATAACAGTTGTCTGATGACTGTCTTCTCATGACAGGCTTCTCTGCTGCAACCTTGATGGCCAATGGCTCCATCACGGAGCAGAGCCCCACTGTGCTGATGGGCGTCTCCAGCATAGTCCCGCTCATCCCTGGGCATCCGGATGAGCCCTGCTCCGTCCTGGCGTCCGGCTTCGGGCCTTTTGCCCAAACGCCGGAGGAGGAGGACGGACAGAGTTTCACTTCCCAGGACTCTGGCATCCCGACGCTGGAGATCAATGACCCAGAACCCTTCCGCTGCGTGCGGCCCGCCCCGCACGAGGGCGCGGCAGCCCGAGCTCAGGGCCCCGACGACGGCCCCGCCACCCTGACGCTGGAGCCGGCGGACGACGGAGGGCTGCGCAAGTCGTCGACCTTCCCGCGCAGCGGTTTCGACTCCTCGCGGCTGGCGAGCCCCGGCGTGCGCAGTGCCCTCCACCGCAGCGACGACATCTCCGTCTGCAGCGCGTCCAGTCTCAGCACCGAGCTCTCCGCCACTCTCTCCATCAGCCACGAGGACATGCTGGACTTCATGGTCACTTGTGACTCTAGCGCTGTTGTCACGCTGGAGACCGACGAGGGCCATTTCTCCGAGGTGTCGCTCTCTTCTCCCGCAGTCCTCGGCGACTCCTGGAACCCGTCGCAGCACAGCACGGTCACCGTGTCCCAGGAGGACGGTCGACACAGGAAGCTGGGGACCTTTGCTAACTTCTTCAGCAGGTATGATTCCCGAGGGGCCCCAGACACAGAAAGGTGGAAACATTTTGCTCCCTCCCGGCTCCCAAACACAGCAGTGTTAGTCTGGTATTCTTGATTGTTTTGTCTGTTCTTGATTGTGTAGTTCAGGTATGGTTGGTTGAGAGACTAACGGGGAGCTTTAGGGAAGTTTCAGTCCGAGGTGCCCAGAGGAGCGGTTGTTACTCTTGCTCTGATTTAATTATTTTTAACACAAGTTGGTCCATATTAATATGCTAGGCAGGTCAGCAACACGTCCCCCAAATCCCACTAAGAGACGGCCTTAAGGTTTTATAATGACTGGTTGCTCCATCCATACTGTGCTCTCTTTGAAGCTCAGTACTCCACCTTCCATGGGTGGATTTTGTATGGTTTTTATAATCATGCATCTTTCTGATGCATGTGTCACTGATCCAGGATTCCTAGGCTCATTTGTGAGTATGCTGCCTTACACTTAAGTTCTGAGCACACCTTGTTGCTCAGGTCCATTTACCTCAAACCGATGGCTGCTGATTCATCCTAAGCTCTCATTTTTTACATTAAAAGCACGGACGTACCTCATGCACAAGTAAGCGCACCCTGTCCTTCCTCAGTATGTTCTGCCCTGCGCCGTCTTCTGATGTTGTTGCATAAGAGGTGGCTTAGGGCGCTTTTCCACCACACCTGGTACTGTAGCACTTCAAGAAGGTACCAAAAGTACGGTAATTCAAGGTGTTGGTTTTCTACTGATGTAAAAACTGGTATTGGTGCTAAATGGCATCACAATGTGAGGCGAGGTGTTTCATTTCGATTTCGAAAAATGACTGTAGTGTGTTAACACTATACATTGCCCAGTCCTGTAATACCAACATTGCATGTTTAAATGCATGCAATTCTTGCATCACTAGGCAGCTAGATTACGATCAGGCTTTCTCTTAATTTCATTTCTGTATGGACATTGTAGAGCAGGGAATTTAAATTACTGAAACATTACTCTGTCATAGAACAAACACCATAGCTGGCTTTTGCAGGTTTAATTATTATGCTTTTTATAGACTCTCATGTTTTAAAAAGCAGTTTAAAGTTTTGTTTTTTTCCCCTCTGCTGCTTTTGCATGATTGCTGCGTGCGTTCTCATAGCCTATCATCATAATCATTTTATCGTTCCTGTTGTCCTTTGAAAGCTGTATAATTTTCCGGCCTCGCGTCTCTTGTTCTTATTTTGCCCGGCTGTACCTTGCATCTGAAGGTACCCTGGGACCGGTCATGTCGGTCTGAAGCACTCAGAACTTTCTTGAATGACTTGCTTAACAGTATGTACTTGTTTACCGGTTACTCATATAAGGCTGGGTTTTTTAATGGGACTGTTCAGGTTAGAAGTCCTTTCTCAAGCTAACAACAGTAGCTCTTGCACCATCTCCAGATCTGTAAAAATGCAGGGCTTTGGTCACAGGTCTGGTTTCTTAAGCACAATGCCGCCTGTTGCCCCATAGCAGGAAAGCCAGGTTGTCTGCTTTTGGGCTCCAGCCAAACATCCTAAAACGGATAAATGGCCAAACTGGCTCCGCGATTATGCTTGTGTCCCTGGATAGAAAAACCTTTCTCTGATGTGCAAGTTCACTGTTTTTCTGTGTCAGGGCACATAGTGGATTGCCCAAGCACTAGGTGAGCTGCAATACTCTCGGAGAAAGACTTCTGCTGTATGTTGCAACTTCTTCTGTTGCTTCTGAGGGTCTCAGGGCACTCTCCTAAGTTGCAGTCTTCCATTAAGTGTTTTTTATTCTTGTCTACTCACTGCCCAGTGTTGAGTGCTTTCTTGGCAAGTTGGCAGTGTTCCATTGTCACTCTGCCCTGCCTCTGTGACTGAAGCAGTTGGCAGTTGGCTGTATGAAACAGCTGTAATTACTATTGCCGTCAGCATGTTGGGTAAACTATCGCGGTCCTGGTTGCTACAGCGTTGTGCAGGCCGTCAGCCTGGAGCACGAACCTTCCTCACTCCACGGTGTGAAGGTCCATCACCACAGAAAGAATCTCTGGTGGTTTCTCAGCATTGAGAATGTTTGGAGAATTTGTGAAGATGCAGTGAAAAATTCCTGCACATTTCCCCCTCCACCTGTGGCTTGACTTGGCTTCAGAAAATGACACCTCCTCATCTGAAGTGGCTGTTTTTAATGTTAATGTACGAGAGATGCCGTTCACTGTGGGATCTCCCATTAACTCTCACTTTCTCTCCTCCTGAACCCTTGTGTTTTTTTCCCAGGCTGTTGCCGTCTCCTGACATTCAGTGCCCTCCAGTGTGACTTTGTTCAAGGCTTTTTACACGCGTGTTTCTTTCAGGCCCTGCCCTTGATCGCTCCCTTATGACGCTTTCTCTTCATTCCTGTGACCCTCCTTTTCTTTTCTTTCTCCAATACCTTTTTTTCTTTTTGTTTTTCTGCCCTTATTGGCACAGGCTGTATCACTGCCTTTGAGCGCATGTGCGTAAACTCTGTACACTTTTGTACTGGGTAACTGAGAGGTGCGAGAACGAAAAGTGTTGAGGTGAGACAGAATTTGTTTTTTTCTCTTTTTCGTTTTTCATTGATGGCTTAGAACTGATATGGCTACCACATCGCTGGTCTTTCTCTATGACAGGTTAGTATGGTCATCTTCAGGAATGTATGATGTCTTCACTGTGCTTCTGTTGGCATTTTCAACAACATTAGTCTGCCTGTCTCTGGTTAGGTGCTGAGTGTGCAAGATCCCTATTTGCAAAGTACTTTTCAGTTGGCATTTGAGAGCTATAGTTATTGCTCTTACCTCTCCTTTATGTATAGAAGGTTTTGTTTGCAAGATATTCATGTCTTTGTATGGGAAAGAGCATTGCCCCCTAACTTAAGCTTTGCTGGTACTCAGGACTGTTTTGGCAGTTTTGGAATTTATATTCACAATACTGTATCCTGTTGGTCCTTAAAGGCATCTTTGTAGCTGTGGTGCTTCATCAGACCTCAGTCAAACCGAAATTGGGCTCATGGAGAAAGGTGAGATCCTGCCAAAATACTTAAGAGCAAGAATAGCTTTTAAAGATCTGCAGGGTTCCCCAGGTCGTGCTGAGGTCTGTGCAAAATCGTTCGAGTTCATTTATTGTTTATACTAGCATAAAATTGTACAGAGGGAATGCTTTTCCCTTTATGTACTGTAAGACCTGTAATGTTGAACGACCTTAAAGTGATCATCAAGGAGATGTAGATACCGTAAGGAACCCGCTGACTTACGGTGCCAGGTTAGTTCAACCTCTGTGGCAGTGGGGTTGCAACACTGATGCAAAATAGATTTCACATCAAGAAATGAGTAATAAGAAGGAAATGTGAACTTTTGCACTGGGCACATTGTTGACTTCTTGATGGAGGTGAGCCTGGCCTGCGGTGTGCTGCCCTCCACACCTTTTGAAAAGGTTCCTCTCGGTTTGGGTTGCTTGGGTTATTGCAGGTCAGAGGTGTGCTGACTGTGATGCGATGCCTACCTGTGGCTGACTGTCCTCTCCTCCTCTCTTGTGTTGCGCGGTCACTTACCGGTGACGGTTGTGCATCAGCCATCAGTCCTGTTCCTCAAGTTCACCGTGAATTGCAAATGGCTCAGCAGTGACCACCCCACCACATGTGCAAACGCTTGCATAATAATAGTCAAGGTATCAGTAATTACTAATATTGATATCCTTCCCCTTTTTTTTTCTTTTGTAAGTGCATCACCAGTACAGGGCCTCAGTGGGTGTGAAGCGTGGAACTGGACATGCTGCGTGTGACGTGGGAGACTCCCAGAGGCTCATTCTGTTGCTGGGCGCCTGCCGCCTCAAGCTAACTCGCACGCAAGGGTAGCTTGGAGAGTGTTTTTTTTTCCCCTCTTTTTTTTGCCTTGTGCTGGGAAACCTGAGTACCTGCAGGAAGGCTGTGCAAATGCATGGTGCACATGCAGACCCCCCGAGAGGAGGTGTACATGCAGTCCTTGCACAGGAACTTGGATAGCGTTGGGTACAGCACTCTGTGTGTAGGAATGTCAGAGTTCTCAAGGACATAGTGTGATATCCAATGAGAAGAGGAAATGAGTAGCTTGTAAAAGTGAGCTGGGGGGGGGGGGGGCCATACTTTGGGGGGTAAAGAGTGAAAAAAGCCGGAAAAGGGCACGAATGTTTCCTAAAGATTTAAATTGGGCGTAT
>JABFDZ020000016.1:15293597-15306560 GCA_019775955.2 Pollimyrus isidori
TGGTTAATCCGGTGTCGTTTTTTTTGTATCCTGGGTGCCCTTTTTGTTAATATTTTAATTTGGCCTTTTTCGGGGGGCCCCCATTACCCCCCCCCCCCCCCCCTCCCTCTCTCTCTATTTATTTCATATGTATACATGTATTTTTTTCTGGTTAGGGAAGTGTAATCCACTTCACCCTAACCCCCCTCACATCGGGGGCCTTGGGAGTGTCGCTTTGGCTCCTTTAACTGCTGCCCCCCCCCCCGCACCCGACGCTGCTGGCTGCACTGCAACGTTGATGCAGTGGGGGGGTTGGGGGTCGCAGTGAGGAAAGCCCACACACCAGTCTGATCCCAGATCAGCGAGCAGCCGAGGGCCCCGGTGTCCCCGTGTTCCCCAGCCAGCACCAGGTGTTACACCACCCTGTGACAATGCCGGAAGGGAGTCTGTCCTGGGGGATGGCGAGCGGCCTGGGGAAATGTAGCACTCCTTATGGGCGGGGGCCAGATCTCGCCTCATTGGCAAGGGAAGGCAGCACCTTTCAAGCTCCTGGGAAGTGCTGCTGGCTAAAGTGGCATCAGCGTTTCCCGGGGGGGGGACATCTGCTCGGCTGCTGCTGTTCACTGGGGTGTCGAGGCTGTAACTGACTTGGACGCGGCCCTGTGTCCTGCCGGCGTTCTTGTGTGCTGCGTCGGTCGGAGAAGCGTGACCGAGCCCTCGCCCGCTTCTCCCTGCAGGAACCTCCCAGCCAAGCCCCCCGAAGAGGCTCAGAAGCACCGGCAGCAGTATGAGGAGATGGTGGCCCAGGCCAAGAAGCGAGGTGGGTGTCACTCTGACTCTGGGCTGCAGCGGGGTCCACATGCCCCACTGCCTTTCGAGAGAGAGCCCAGCTATGACACTGGTGGTCTAAACTCACCCCCCCCCCCCAAGTGTGGGTCGGAATGGCTAATGCTGGTGGTAAGCAGTAGCCAGTGATTTCCTGTGTCAATGAGAGATGAGTCACGCGGTGCAGTGAAGTTTAAGTGCCTCCTCATCCGTGACTGGGGTAAGCGGTTAGAGGTTGAATGGATGGACCTTTACGGACTGCTGTTTGTGTCGTAATGCAGGTATTTATAGCAAACGCCCGGCCCGTAACTGCCACCTAATCCATTGGCTGGTCGGAATAGTAGGCAGGTGTTTGTGTAAGTGGTTCCGGTGCCTGTGCAGATGCTGCATTCTGCCGGACTGAACCTCTGACGGAAATCTGCCCCAAACCCCACAGAGCTGAAGGAGGCGCAGAAGAGGAGAAAGCAGCTGGAGGATAGATGCAGGCTGGAGGAGAGCATTGGGAATGCGGCACTCACCTGGAACCAGGAGATCCTGCCCAACTGGGACACCATGTGGGTACTCGGTGCGCGTGGGTACCCTGCGTGTGAGAGAGAGTGTTTTGTGCACCACTCAGAAGTGCTACTCAGGAGTGACTCTGTATCGGTATTTAAAACGAGGCTCTCGTCCAGTCAGAATGACCGCCCCAGACAGTGCAGTGGAATGACTGCAGCTATGTATAACGCACGGTCTGAACCCTGGCCCTCTGCTCTACCCCCGGGCGACCACAGGTGTACATCTCGGCGTGTGCGGGAGTTGTGGTGGCAGGGCGTGCCCCCCAGCGTCCGGGGCAAAGTGTGGAGTCTGGCCATGGGCAACGAGCTGAACATCACCCACGGTACCCTCTCCCAGTCACCACCCACTCAGTGGTGTATTCACGGTGCATTATTTCAGATCAAATGTTTTGAAATCTTATACATGTAACTGTCAATTCGCATCCACGTTTGGGGTTGGGATCGGTCGGGTGTATCTCGATCGTTACAGGGGAGAGGCAAGACGTTATGGACAGAATTGCAATTTACGCAGACAGTACCCTACTGCAAATAATGTAAATATAAAATCACAACCCTTTACAATAGATTGCACTTCAATTTCACAAAAAGTAATGTACAAATTGCACATCAAGATAAATGTGGCAGCAAACAATAGGAGCTGAGAAAAAAGGTGATGCCTGAAACTACAGCAAAATATTTAATTGTACAATAGGTTAATGAAATAGCACAGTACAGGTAGTGCCTCAGTAACTGCTTATTATAGCTGTCCATCACATGCATTTCTGCATGCATACTGTCATTATACAGCGGCTGGCTCTGCCTATTCTCCTGTACCTGTTACGCTAAACGATACACCTGCTAACATCTAGCCATGTCCACTTCCAGGATCACTGTGTATTATTTACTATGCGATCGAACGTTACTCGATAGGACGCAAGTTGACAGATACCTGTATATGCTCACTGTCCAGTAGAAAAACCTGCATCTCCAGAAATCCATGACTTCTGAAGTGTGGAAAAACTTCACTCAAAAGCTGTTTGAAATTAATCCTAAAATAACGCAATGAGACGCTCTTCGTAGCAGAAGCAGAAACCTTCTCACAGCTATTGGTTTAATGTTTAAAATGGACTTATCTGGATTGTTGTCAGCAAAGCAAGTAGATCAGTGTCAACAAGATTAATTACAAATTAATCTCGCTTTATCATCAGTTAATGATGTTGGAATCTAGCTATCAGCTTTGTTAAAATTGCAATTTTGAAGTAATATGACCATCCTGAATACAAATAAGTTAACTAGCTCATACTAATATTATAGATGATTTCATAAAATGTTCTTTTTTTATTTGATTTGATATGAAACACTGACAGAAGAGTGGCTGTATTCCATCTGTAGTAAAATCAAAATCGTAAAAATGGCAGTTATCAGACGAAGAAGATGATTTATCAGGCTAGCCAGTACATTATTTCTTTAATCTGATCATTTTGATAGCCCAATGGGAGAATAGTCTGAGCAAAAATTTATATTGGAGACCTACATGTGTTCCTTCATTGGATATAAACAATGCAAGAGTGTCTGTCTTGATGATGTTTCACTGAATGTCGGACTACTTGAGAGGGCCAAAATCTCATAATTTGTAACATGTTTGTTTTATTGAAATGAGTATCTTTTCAGTAAAGTACACTTGGTTGGCGGGATTCTGTTTTTAGAGTCATTTTTGCCAAATAGGTTTTAGTAAGAAAAAAAAAAAATCGCAAAAGCGTTCACTTTTTCTTTTGAGAGCAGTGCCATATACTCGAGGTAAAGCCTGTGGCTGGATACTGTGGAGTGAAACTCGTATTTACTGCTCCATTCAACCTATGCATCTGGTATGGGCACGGTTTGTCTATTTTTTTGGAATAATTACAATACTATATTAAATATAGACTATGAAGCTTTTTTTGACTGGTAGTGAAACATATATATGTGTGTGTGCGCGCGTGTTTTCAAACATTTAGCTCCTAGCCACAAGCTGAGGTCCACTGCTCCTTAGAGGAACCATAAGCTAGTATAGATCCAGCTACTATAGATGCAGAAATGCGAAACGCGACAGGGACACCTGAGCCTGGCTCTGCCAGCTGACACTGAATTATGCAGGCCCGGGGTCACCTTTCTGCAGGCAGGCATTCTCAACAGGCCATTGTAGCATTAACAGCTAGAGTCATTGGTTTTGGCTCCCTCTGCTGGCCATCTCGACAGCCTACAGCCAATGATACTGCAATGATAGTCTTCCAACGCACAAGAAAAATGAAGTTTTACAGTAGATTCTGTTTGAACTGGAGAGGGTGATGCCAAGACAGTATTCTTAAGAAATGTGGGGCTTGATTCTCACGGTGTTGCGCATCCAACAGGCCCCTCTGTGACAGGACAAAGAGTCTGTGTGAATGAAAGCCGTAATGAGTGAGTCGGACCAGCAGAGGGCACTCTTGTTCTGAGGTTATGCACACGGTGATCAATTGGCATGGTTTTAGCCTCCGGGCCCTTGTGTTGCCAGGTGCCTATAACCTATCTGACAGTAGTTACTGGTGTATCACACTCTTCCAGTTTTCGTGAGAATGACCTGTGCCGTGTGTGTTGTGTCCTTAGATGGCGCTCTGCTGCCTTTCCTCCGTTCATGTCTGTGCTTTTCGAGCTGCACAGTGCAAGAACGAGAAGAGCTGCATCTAAAAATAGCATGGCTTTACACCGAAGTTTAGGTCAGAGGGTCATTAGTGTTTGGCTTGCTAATGTCGTAGACTCGTATTTTTACAAGGGAATGTTCATAAGATGTTTGAATTTATGCCCATATGTGTGTAATATGTGTCCCTTCCAGAGCTGTACAGCATTTGTCTCGCGAGGGCAAAGGAGAAGTGGAAGAGTCTCCCCACATCTGACTCCGGGGCCGATGCTGATGGTATTTGGTCTTTTCACCTTATCCAACATAGTTATTCCAATGTAACATTATGTGTCGAGGACTTAATTTAGAACTCCGATCTGTCTCATCCTAACTATCAAAGATTCACTTTTTTGACAATACTTTTTGTCCAATTGTGTGACACTGCCTGAAGTTAAACATCTTGATGTTCCAAGTATAGCTATATAACTAATGAACGTATAGTTTTGATAATCTTAAGCTTATTGTTTGTTCACTGATCTGAAACTTGTCGATTAATAGTACTAATACATATTGTCTGTACTCTTTGTAATTAACCGATTTTAAATGCACTTCCACAATAGTCCTTCTTATTGATAAAGAGATGGCATTTATGTAAAAGTATTGTCAACACCCATTTAAAACAGAAATAATGTCATTTTTAAGGTAACGTTGAAGACATTACTGGTGTATCAGTCTTTTCCAGTCTTTGTGAGAATGACCCTTGTCGTGTGTGTTGCTGCTCTGCTGCCTTTCCTCCATTCATCTCTGTGCTTTTCGAGCTGCACAGTGCAAGAACGAGAAGAGCTGCATCTAAAAATAGCATGGCTTTACACCGAAGTTTAGGTCAGAGGGTCATTAGTGTTTGGCTTGCTAACGTCTTACTCGCATTTTTACATGGGAATGTGCATAAGATTGTGATGTATTGGAATGTATGCCCTGATGCCTCTTTTCCATAACTGCTGCCCCAAGTGGTTAAATCCCTCTTCTTGTGTCCAGAGGTAGGGTTGTCGCAGGCAGACAGAGAGGCCAGTCTGGAGCTCATCAAGCTGGACATCTCTAGAACATTCCCCAACTTGTGCATTTTCCAGCAGGTGAGGGAAGGCCAAGGTTCCGTGCCTCATGGGGGGTGGGTGGGGTGGAGGTGAATCTATGACTGTGGCATGTATCCAGTGTTAAGGCTCCCCTTCCTGAACAGCCATCACGAGTCCAGATCAGCAGGTGATGAATTAGGTGCATTTCTGCACATTCCTCTCTGTTATACGTACCGAGTGTGTCCTCAGTCGTCTGCAATGCAGGGGTCTGACGCCTTCTTGCTGTGTCTGCTTCCACAGGGGGGGCCGTACTACGACGTTCTGCACAGCATACTGGGGGCGTACACCTGCTATCGGCCGGATGTGGGATATGTAAGCTCATATTTACGTTATCTGTTTGCTAGTTGCTCTTACCATCGGATGCGAAAACGTAGAGGTGTAATTTGCTTAGATCGGTGATTATTACATAGCTGATGCATAATTCTATCAGTGTAGGAGTGCTGCTAAATCACCCATCGCCACCATACTGTCTGGAAAAAAAAAAATCCTTCAGATACGGAGGCTTGGTTTTGATTGCACCTGATAAGGTGCTTTTCTGAAAATGTGACGGCAGTGGTCAGCGGTTTAGCAAGAGCTCCGCAGCGTTAAGAAAAGCCCCCCTGCGTTTTTCCACTGCAGAAACCGCAGCCCCTTCGCCGACCACCTATTTTCTTGTTTTTTTCCCCTTCCTGTTTTCTTGGTACAGAAAGTCACGTGACACTGTTTTCCAGTGTGCTTCTTGTACGCTCTCTGAGCTACTGTTCTTCAAAATTTAAGTTGTGAATGATCGTGAATCTTGAGTTAGGTTTTGCAGCTTTGCATATTTTTTGAAGTAAATGTTTGCGTAAAGCAAGGCCCTCGGACCTTATTTACTGTGAGAACTGTTACAGAGAAAACAATCAGGGCAGCTACATACAAGATTATGTCAGCAGGGGGGCGATGAACCTTGCCGATTTTTATTTCTCCTCTCATGTTCACGTTGCAGCACACACTGACAGCATGGCACTTATCATGCAAGACAGTGAAACTCCCTGTAGTATCCTAATGCGTATGAGTGTATGAGAGAGAAAAACATTAATATAGTTGATCCCGTTTTTGAGTGTTGTACGCTACTCATTTGACTCGCACCAGTGTAAGGTCTTCCTGGATGCAGTCACATTTGATCTAGATGCCTTCATCTCCTCGCACCCTTGCCGAATCGTGAGGGGATTGGGTTTTAGTTGAAGCTGGTCAGCAGGTCTGAGACGGGACTCTCCATGTGGCGCCCCCTGCAGGTGCAGGGCATGTCCTTCATCGCGGCAGTGCTGATTCTGAACCTGGATACAGCAGACGCCTTCATCGCATTTGCAAACCTTCTGAACAAGCCATGTCAGATGGCCTTCTTCAGGGTGGACCACAGCCTTGTGAGTGGCACCTCTTGAACTTGCCCTGCTGTACAGAAGACTGATAAACGTTTGTACCCATATTCCTGCCCGTCTTCTGTCCAGCCAGCCTTTCTTCAGACTCCTGTAACATTCCAGTGTTATAATTTAGCCTTTTGACAGTTTTTTGTATGAATCCTTAGGGCTTTATCCAGCGTCCCACATTAATAATGTCACCTTTGGTCGACCTCTGCCCGCCCTCTACAAAGGGGCTACATGGCTGAGTAGCAAGTCATCTGGTGTCATGACACAGATGTGGACTGAGACCATGCCGCCTCTTTCTTTCCAGATGTTAACCTATTTTGCAGCATTTGAAGTGTTCTTTGAAGAAAACCTACCAAAGCTTTTTGCACATTTCAAGAGCAACAACTTGACTCCGGATATATATTTAATTGACTGGTACGTTGCGTTATCTGTGTGTCGCTCTCCACCTTGGCCGTTCACTTTCTGTCTGTCTGTCTCTGGCTGCGATGTGTATATCTTTGTCCTGAAGTCCCCACTCTGTGACAGTACTCAGCTGTAGACACTGAAATAGTTAATTGGCTGTTTATGCTCTGATGAAACTGGACAACAGCAACCAGCAAAGTTTCACTTAAATAATTTCTGCTGTTTCTCTAAATGGATATGTACACCAAGCTCATTTATACCAGCCTACAAAGCCAAAACACTGTGACTGCACATTTTATCAGAACTGATTTGTGACCGAAATCCGGTTCCTTAGGGTTTGTTTTATCTCCTGATGAAATATGTGCTTGGCTTTGAAGAAAAGAGATTGCAAATTATAAAAACCACAAAATCCGCACTAAAAACTTTTTTTCTTACTTTCAGTGTCAGTGTTATAATTTTGTCTTTATTGGGCAGTATTGTTGTTTTTCTTTTTTGTGCAGTATGCAGTGCAGTAAAAATACTTGCATCCATCCTTTAATCTATTGACGATTTAAATAACCGTGAGATTGTTTAATCATAGGCCTTTTGTCATTTGCCTGGTTATTCAGCTGTTGAACCATTTTTATTATTTAACTTTCACCTTCCAGTGCGCTTTGCGTCGTCCAGTATTCGGCTCTCGTAGTGACCGGGCTCTGTCTCTGTTCAGGATCTTTACCCTGTACAGTAAGTCCCTCCCCTTGGACCTCGCGTGTCGCGTGTGGGACGTGTTCTGCCGGGACGGCGACGAGTTCCTCTTCCGTACGGCGCTGGGCGTCCTCAGGCTTTACGAGGACATCCTGACCAGGATGGACTTCATCCACAACGCTCAGTTCCTCACGCGGCTGCCCGAGGACATCTCGGCCGAGGAGCTCTTCTGCTCCATCAGCGGTATCCAAATGCAGAGCAAGAATAGGAAGTGGGCCCAGGTGAGAGGTCGAAGGTCGTGTGGCCTGCCAGCAAAGTTATGTTTGAGGAATGTTATCGGCGTGTATCTTTTTGGGGTGGGGAAGGGGCAGTGAGTACGTTAGAGACGTGTAACGCGATGCTATCAGACTGATGTACCGATAATGATTACACAGCTGCAGAAATTACTCTGCACATAACTGCAGCTTGCTGTTGTGCATCGTGCTAATTATTGCATTTTGTCTGGTCCAACCCCAGGTCCTGCAAGCACTGCAGAAGGAACAGGAGAGAGGCAGCCCCGTTTTAAAGCGCTGAGTGTATAGACATCTCAAAGCATCATAATCTTTATTTTAGAAATATTACTGGATTTTTGTTTCCCCCTGTTTTTGAAGAAGCCGTTTGTAAGAGCCGTCCACAGACAGGTTCTGAAAGCAGTCAAGCTAAGATTTAGTCTGGCTGCAGAGAGTGTGAGGTTGCAGGGCTCACAGAGCGTCTAAGGACCAAAGCCTTAACCTGGAACCTCCAGTTTACTGGGCCAGCATCTAATCGAAAGGGGCGCCTGGAGTGTGAACGGCCAGGTCTCACTCTGGGAGCGGGGTAGACAAACAGGCCCTCATCTACAACCAGATCTCACTCTGGGAGTGAGGTAGACAAACAGGCCCTCATCTAAAACCAGGTCTCACTCTGGGAGTGAGGTAGACAAAAAGGCCCTTCCTCCTTTGGGTGTGTCTTACGCTGCTATTAGCGATGCTGTGCTGTCTTGGGTTGGTCTCCTGTGACTGTAGGGTTCTGTGTGTGTTTCTGACCTGCTGACCTGAGGAGTGGTGGCAAAACGCCACTGGCTTTGTAAGAAGATGATGTATGAAGATGTCTCCTCTAGGGGGAGCCGTTTGCTCTTGGAGGGGCCGCACTGGGTACCCTCTGGCTGACTCTCCCCACCTTCCTTCATTTGCTCTGAGAACTGAGGTCACATTTTATTTTTCGCCAGTTGACACTTGGAGTGTATGACTCAGACCTTAAGTTTGCACATACAGGAAGCGTGGTGCAACCCCCCCCCCCCCGCCTACTCATTGTGTTTCTGCGTGCTGCCCTCGCCCTCAGTCGTGTGAAACGGACAGTCTTTCATCTTTTCATTTCTGTGTCTTGCCCCCGTCCAGCCTTCGCCTTTTCCCTCTTTTACGTGTGGTGTACATTTCGGGTTATACTGATGCACCACAGGAATGTTTTTCACACAAAGTGAAGGATTCAGCTGTGTGTTTCGCATCCCTGCTGTAAACTCTGTCGTGCATATATACCGTGATGTGGTGCTGCTTCTACGTTTTTCCCTTGCATGTTACATGTTGCATGTCAGGCCGGAGACACTTTAACCCCGATTATATTCCACATCCTTTTGTTCAGTAAGTCAGAAGAAAAGAGTCATGTAAAGTTGTCCTGTGGGTTTCTACTCTTACTGCTATTAAAATGCATTGATTTGTTCCATCTATTTTCTTTTTACCTTTTTTCACCGACACTCAACATAAGAATAATGTATGTTTAATATGCGATTCAGCAACTTTTTTTTTTTTTTTTCCCCTGCTTTCCCTGAAATGTTACACTTAGGCTTGATCATCACGGAATGTCAGATGAGTCCTCTTTTTGGGATCTGTTCTCTGCTCCTCTTCCACAGGAATCCAAATCTTCCATTCCAGTTGTTCTAGCTATTCTTGTTCTCTTGCTCCCTCACTAAACCCAATTGCTGCATGTATCAGAGGTCGTGAGTAGGTAACGTTTGTTGGTCCTTAGCCCTTGTCCTAAGAAGGGCTGGAATGGGCTCCCATGTACAAACAGCTGCAAGTTGGGCAATGTAACAGGCCATTTTAAAGGTGGGCAATGTAACAGGCCATTTTAAAGGTGGGCAATGTAACAGGCCATTTTAAAGTTGGCAATGTATCAGGCCATTTTAAAGGTGGGCAATGTAACAGGCCATTTTAAAGTTGGCAATGTATCAGGCCATTTTAAAGTTGGGCAATGTAACAGGCCATTTTAAAGGTGGTCTTATTCTTCCGGATGGCTGCAGGCCCCTGTGCCCCGAAATACTTTAGTACAGCCTGTCCAAAGACCAAAGTAATCGACCCAGATCATAAGATTTGCTGTGGCTCTGACCTCTTCTCCATATGCCCTGCGGCTGCCATTTTGTAAAGTCAGCCTATGTGAGATTTGCTGTTGTGCAGATGACGTCATTGATAATGGCTGTTTTGTACGCTTTTCCTTCACCAGATATTTTTATTTACCCATTTCATGTTGGATGCTCCAGATCCCTGGATATCATTGTGTGATGCTGAATCATTTCCATGCTGTGTTGGCACGTGGGCTTAAACTAATTTGGTCTTTTTTATTTTTTTTGCTGTTGTACCTTTTTGTTCAGCATGCAGTTTGACTTCTGACAGCTTTTTGCAATCATGGACTTCACATGAACAAAAAAATTAAAAGCAGAGTACAGATTAGTGCAGGCACCTTTTCTGTGAGCATATTTATTTAGCCGATGTGTGGACAGATATCAGACTTCCTGTTTGTGTGTGTCTTATCACTGTTGATTTTGGATGAGTCATGCATCAAGTTGCACAATACGTGTCGCATTAAGCTGAATGCACTGGACCTGCACTGAGGACCATAATACCCTGAAATGCTATGACTGGAGTTTGATTCACTGGGATGTATCCAGTGGTCTACATTCTGTGATTTTTGTTTTTCAGAAAAAGAATGGGTAAAAAATGCATGGGATAAATGAATCTCCTTAATTTTCAGTAAATTGTTTAGTGGCCTTTGTTTTCCTTATGATTTACAGGGATTCAATGACAGTTCCCTCCCTGGAAAGAAATAATCTTTGCACTTTCCTGTCCAATCAGTGCATTTGCATTCCGGTCATCTGACAATCTGGAAATGTCCTTGTCCAGTCAGAGCTTGTATCTTGGTCACTGTCTACTGGTATAACTATCTTGTTGTAATTCCTAAATTTTTAGATGCCTGACAGGTTGTCTGTCATGTTTTGTTTTTGTTTGTTACTTTTGTGTGAATAAATTAAATTATGCAGCTTCCATGTGAGCTTTTTGTCTAGCTAAGCACTGCCCCCCAAAATTGGCCTCTGCTGGTTTCTGTATGTTGCTCATGTGGTGCACAGACATCACCATATGAATGAGCTCCTTTTCTATACACTATATTACCTGCTGCTGAGTTTGTCTGAGGAAGCAGCTGCTCCTTATGTTATGGGTCAGATGAGTTTGGTGATGAAAGAGGCATCAATGTAGTGAACACTGGCGATGTTTGTTTGATTTTGTTTGTATTTTTGTGTTGTGCCTCCGTGTGTTCGGCACCCTTTTGTTCTGTGTATGATTATGCTGTTTCCAAGGGGCCCGGTACAGGTGTTGGAGTCTTTGGGATTGTAAAATATGCTGGTAGATGTGTAAATACCGTTTTATTAAATAAAGCTCTGTAAAGTTACAGCTAACTGAAGTGGCTCTGAGTGCTTAATCTTTTCATGCGGAGTCCCACATACACTGTGTTGCCAAAAGTATTGGGACACCTGCCTTTACACATACGTGAGCTTTAATAACATCCCATTCTTAATACATAGGCTTTAATATGGAGTTGGCCCATCCTATGCAGCTGTAACAGCTTCAGCTCTTCCGGGAAGGCTGTCCACAAGGTTTAGCAGTGTGTTTATGGGAAATTTTGACCATGCTTCCAGGACCGCAGTTTCGCGGTCAGGTGCTGATGTTGCATGAGAAGGCCTGCCTCACAGTCTCCACTCGAATTCATCTCA
The DNA here is from genome assembly GCA_019775955.2 of Pollimyrus isidori. Lineage (NCBI taxonomy): Eukaryota > Metazoa > Chordata > Actinopteri > Osteoglossiformes > Mormyridae > Pollimyrus > Pollimyrus isidori. The sequence continues at coordinate 15,305,225 of JABFDZ020000016.1, forward strand.
AAGGTGTTCTGTTAGGTTAAGGTCAGGGCTCTGTGCAGGCGAGTCAAGTTCCTCCACACCAGACTCTCTTATCCATGTTCTTATGAACCTTGCTTTGTGCTCTCGTGTGCAGTCATGTTGGAATCTGTCCGCAGAAAGCTGAGAACATGGTATTGTCCAAAATCACTTTGAATGCCGCAGCTTTAAGAGTTGCTTTCACTGGAACTTGGATCTGCCAATGTCGAGCCGCTGATTTTCTTGTTCTTTTGGTATTGGTCTTAATTATATGCATGAAGGAAAAGTTTACCTGTTAATCTGTGTAAATATGTCAGTTGTTCTATGTGGTCAAGTGGCATATAACAACATTGGTCCTTTAAGATTATGATGGAGCTGAAAACCATTGCAGCATCGTATCACAATGCCTTAGTCACATGTTTGTGCTGATACTGGTTTAAACAAACCTGTGGACGTATAAAAGTATAGTACATTATGCATTGTACATAACTGATAACTGGTTTATGTATTTACTGTACTTTATTTTACGGTACTCTACTCTCATTGAAATTTACTGTAAAACGGAATGTCGTGTTGCTTGGGATCCAAAACCCTAAATATTGTACGTGGTTAGATATGGATTTTAAATGTGAATGAAAGTCCAAATGCAATCTCTGTGTAGAATAGTTTGTTGTTTCGAATATGGGCGAGTTGTTGACCCCATGGTTGGCAGAACCTCTATGTTCTAGTTGCAACCAGTAGAGCGTCCTGAAAAGATGGCCAATTTCTCAGGGTGACGCCTTTAGAGGGGCGTCAGCTCAGCGTAGGATATACCCTGAATGTATATATTTGTATTTCCCCGAAACATATTTTTCAGGCCAGTCTGCCACTGTCACAGATGCTTTGCTCGATAAGAAGATGACACACAGAGTATTTCACAGATTTTCTTTTTTCTTTTTTTGCAAACTTGTTCAAACTTTGCTGAGGCATTATATGGCAAAGTAATTACATCTTCAGATAAAATGCCCCAAAATTGAAACAACTCCACTTAGTGGCAGCAAAGAAAAGTGTGGGAGCTGGGATAAAATGGCCTTCAGAGAACCCATAGGTGTCACCAGTGGTTATGGATGCCATAGAACAGGGGTAAGAAGCATTTTGTGTTGACTTCAGGCAGCATAAGTCATAAGAAAATCAGTTCCAGAAGAGTAGAAAATTGGTGCCAAGAATATCACAATCTTAGGTAGGCTGACGACACCACACTGCCTGCCAAGAGCAGAGAACATCAAAAAAGTACAGCCTAAATAACAATGAATGTGAGAAAGTCCAGGACTTCATATTCCTTAGTTCCAAGATTGACTAAAAT
>JABFDZ020000016.1:15402601-15414944 GCA_019775955.2 Pollimyrus isidori
GAATTTCCGATGCATATTTCCAATGCATAAATATTCAATGTTAGAATTTCAGTGGCATATAAAATTCAAATTCTGATAACACAGATTTGCTTCCATAAAACTGAGCTTTTTGGCAATAAACATTCAAGGTGGGTTTGTCGTAAACAGAAGGATGGCTCTAATGAAACAAACCTCATCCCAACTGTAAAATATGGTTCTGTGATGTTGTGGGGCTGTTTTTCCTGTAATGACCCCGGAATCCTTGTTACATTGCACTATAGACTGCATGAAATACCAGGACATTTTATATCTAAATCTGTCACGACACTAAAACTGGGCCATCACTGGATCTTCCAGCCGGACAGTGATCCTTAGCACATGTCCAAACCAACACAAAAGTGATTAGGTGACTAGAGAATCAGGCTTGTGCTATGGCCATCTCAGTCCCCTGACCTGAACCTCTCTGAAAACCTGTGGGCTGAGCTGAAGCGCTGAGTGCTGAAGAGAGGGTCCAGGACCCTGGGTGATCTGGAGAGATTCTGTACAGAGGAATGTCTCAGATGCCCTGCTCTGTATTCTCCAACCTTATAAAATGTTGTAGGAGACTCAGTGCTGTTATACTGGCAAAGGGAGGTTGTACAAAGTATTAAATGCAGGGGTGCCAATAATCATGGTTCATGTGTTTTTGCTGAAGATAATTATTATTTGATGAAGTATTTGTTTTCTTTTGATTAAATTAATTTATGAAAGGTTGGATTTTTCTAATTTTTCCAGTGTGACATGAAGCTATCTTACCAAAGGGTAAATTTTTCTTCTAACCCTTTTTACAAATTTTTACAAGGGGTGATAATAATTGTGGAGGACTCAAGAACATTTGAGGCGTTCTAAAGCTTCCCTAAACAGCCGTTGGCACCAACCCTGGTGTCTACAGTCACCTGAACTGTTCGGACGGATATTTGTCCGCGTTCCGCAAAGGGCCCCTGCGGCTCGGTGTGGGGTCTCCGTCATCTTCTCCCGCTGGCATTAACGATCCACTAACGCCGGGGACGAGTTTAGACGATAGGGCTTCCTCCTGGATCAGGAGCGATTGCCGCGCATGATGGAGAACCCAGTGGCCTTGTTTGGAAAGTGGGGATTGAGTCGTGCCTGTTCTCCGGCCTCATGTAGGAGGCAAGGACATTCGTCAGAACTTGCCACTGGTGGCTCATGGTCACCAGAGGGTGAGCAGATGATAACAAGAAGGAAACACGTGGAAAAAGTCCTGGTCTCATTTCTTGGCCTGCACATTCAAAAAAAGAGAAAGAAACGTAATTTGGAGCGACCCCGGCCGTGTCTCGCTCTGTCTGAATGAAGCTGTTCTCTTGCCGGACTTCTTTTGATCTCGTATTTACACTCGTAGACGAAGCGGTGTAGCAGCTGCTTCCGACAGATAAGGCCGCCTTGCTGATTATCCCTGTGATTGGCATCCCCGGTGAGGCACGGCGGCGAAGGTCGACCCCTAGCCAGCGAGGGTGCGTCCGGTGCTGTGTCCCGCATTGCTAACGCGTAAATACAAGCTGTTGTGCTAGGCTGATTTTTTTTTCCCCCCTTCACTTCTAAAGGTTAGTCTGTTTGTTCCTTTGTTGTGGCTGTCAGGCTCTGGAGACATGGGAATTGTCTGCGGTGGAGTTTGGGGGCACGAAAACACAGAACGAGCCTTCTGTGGCGACCGCTTCTCGCTTGCCAGAATGCTGGCTCGTTGGGATGTTCTTTTCACTCTTCGGCAGGCCATTCTTTTGGGTTCCACGCCGGCCCATCCTCCCTGCGCTTGTCCACTCGGTTTGGCAACTGTTCCTGGGTGCCTGCTCACCATTTTAATGAACAGCATCTTCTGAGCACAGGACTCAGTTTATTGGGGTCTGGATGAACTGAATCGGTATTGACAACCACCCAGACACAGCATAGTTATTCAAATCAGAGCTGCTCGGGCCTTTCAGGTAGATGCACAGTGAATCTTTGCTTGGAAGAATGGTAATTTGTTCCATTAAGGAAATCTCTAGTTAGAATTAGCAGGTTAAATGCACAAGCAGAGGCAAAAACTAGAGTTAGTCCCATTGGAGCTGTAATTACGCCCCTCTGCGCTGAGACATAGCCAGCTCCTGTGTTTCATGAAGAAGCCCAGTTAAGACAAAGGAAGCGGAAGAGAATTTAATCAGCAGACTGTCAGCCCGGGCTCCCTCTGGGGCCTTGGATGCAGTTCAGAGAGTTGAAGGGGCCCTCGTCGTCGCTTTACCATGTAAAGTCGAGATGGGGAATCCTTTGATGCAGGCCACCCATGTTGATGTGGGCAACCCTGGATGCTGCACAGATACGTGATGGATGTGGAGATTCTCCCTGCCGGTTTGACTCGCGGACTTAAGCCTGCTTTGCTGGGCTGATAAGAAACTCAGAGCTGTGGTTAATTTGGCGGAAAGCGGCCATAAGCATCGCCCATGTGCAGGCTGGTGCCGTGCATGGGGTCCACGTGCCACCGAGCACAGGAACACATGTGGAGCGTTCGGGCCCCAGGGTGAAACACGATAAGACTGAGGGGAGGGAGGAGCTAGAAAATCCTGGGGGTCCCACATTTCATCTGACACCCAACACATGCTTCACAGTTGCAGTTGATTGACTGGATCATGGCCATTCTTTGTTTCAGAGGTTGATGGTGGGGGGTGGTACCAGTATGGTTTTGGTTTGTTTCAGCTGATGTCATACAGTGGAACATGTTAAATTGGTTTGGGGGTGGCTCTGTGAGGTATAGAGGTGGCGATGCCTTCTGTTGAGGGTTACTCCCATTTTTAACGTTGCCTTCATATCAGGTTGATAAGTGGAAGCCTTGTGTTCTTTAGCCCCCTGCTGTGTACACCCCGTGTATTTGAAGGTACTTGAGACAACTACCGCCACGTTTAACTCACTGACGCCTTACTGCGCAGTTAGATATGGGTTAGCCCATCCCCCATGCCTTGGCTGATTGTCCGACCATGCAGACAGTCTCATCAGCCCAGCCTCCTGCAGTGAGGGAGAGGTCCCTGCTGCCCCGTTCCGGATGGGAGGGAGTGAAAACAGAGGTGTTGATGTGATGCACTTGCCCCCCCACCCCGTTTCAGGGTCTCATTGATCTCACACTCATTTTATAGGGCAGCAGAGTCTTTCCTTTTTCTGTCCTTTTCAGCACCACGGACCTTCTGAACCCTGCAGATCTGTGGCAACTTCAAAGCAGGACATGTTCTTTTTCCTACCTCCCCCAGTGCCTGGAGGTCCCAGGCTAAATGTGTTCTGACTAATGCATGTTGTTTTTGGCTCTTGGACTTTGTGTTCCTGGTTTCGTGTCTTTAGTCTATATCTCTGTCCAGGGTCACAGGTTGGGTTTTGTAAAATGTTTTTTTTTTTTTGTCTTTTAGTTTTGTGGCCATCTTTCGATTTCCTCTCCTTCTCTACTAATCACTTCCATTTGAGTGAGTTCCTGCAAACCTCGCTCCAGAACCTTCCATCCAGTTAGCAGCTCCAATCCATTCTGCTTCCTGTGGTTGACTGCCCCCTGGAGGAAGGGATTACGGGGAAGGGAACCTGGCAGCGTGGCTGAGATGGTTCCGGTCTGGGTGCTGGATCTCTGGTCAGATCTTACGACAGTAAAACACATTTAATCAGTGATCAATTTTGGCTTTGATTGGACTCTCTCTATCCTAGATAGATACATATAATTCACACTATGGACAAAACTATTGGCCATTACACCTACAAGAACTTTCATGGCATCCCATTCCAAATCCATAAGCATCAATATGGAGTTGGTCTCCCCTTTGCAGCTATAACAGCTGCCACTCATTAGAAAAGGCTTTCCACAAGACTTTACAGTGTGTCTATAGGACATTTTGCCCATTCAGGCACTGATGATGGGCGTGAAGGCCTGGAATGTGATTTCTGTTTGATGGGCTGGAGGTCAGGGCTCTGTGCAGGCCAATCAAGTTCTTTCACACCAAACTTATCCAATGTGTTTATAGACATTGTTTTGTGCACTGGAGATAAGACATGCTGGCACAGAAAAGGACCGCCTTCCCCAAACTGTCCCCACAAAGCTGGAAGCGCAGAATTGTCCAAAATGTCTTAGTACTGTATGCTGGAACATTAATTGTCCCCTTTACTGTAAGTCAAGGGCCGAACCCAACCCCTGAAAAACACCCCCACACCATTATCCCTCTGTTACTTTATGGGGTCTGCCACTTAATGGCTGAGTTTTTGTTGTTCGTAAACTCTTCTACCTCGCAATAATACCGCTTACACAGAATATCCAGCAGTTGAGAAATTTTACAGACTGACATATTGTAAAGGGGGTATCCTATGACAGTATCACACATGAATTCACTGGTTTCTTGAGAACGACTCATTTTTTCACAAGTGTTTGTATACCTGACTATATCGCTTAGTGCTTGATCTTATTCACATGGGACAATGGCTCGGAATGAAACACATGAATTCAGTGACTAAGAGGTGTGTCCCAATAGTTTTGTCTATATAGTGTATATTTTGTAAATAACATCCAAACAAGGGTATAGAAACCAAGAGGGGGGGTACATGCGTACCATCCAATATTTAATTTTGCTTCATTTGTCCCTCAAAAAAAATGGACCTTTACATTTAGTCCCCAATATCAATATTATACCACTGAACACCTAATACCTTCTGAAAATAAAACCACATTTCTTTAACGCACAGAGAGAAGTTGAGTTAACCTTGCTGGATCTTCTGGCATCTTGGTGACATCATCTTGGTTCCATATCCTGAATGGCACTACCTCACCTACCCTTGAACAAGCAGTTTTGCTGTCCAATATTTTGAGGCTTACAGTGTCTGTAGACGAGCAGCACTCATTTTTATACAATAGACCAGGGGTCTCTAACTATTTTTCCCTAAAGACTAAATCAGCAACAAAAGTCAAAGTTCATGACAAAATATGCCGACCAAAGGGACTGGGATGAGCATGTGGTCCCAATTGAACTGTTCTCTGGTCCTGAGTTCCTCAGTTAGTGATCAGTGTTTTAGACCTATAAGACATCAAATGTCAAGGCTATCTTTAATTTTTGTTCGGGGTATTGACAGCCACCTCACAGAGAACAGTCCATTTCTGCATGTTGGCAGCGAGTGTGGAAACAGACCGTCCCTATTTGTGCGTGGTGAGGAGCTACCGCTCACCGTTGATTGACAAATTGCAGTTCCCATGCCAACAACAGGCGAGGGAGAGGATTCTGTCAATAGCCGTTGCTGCACTTTGTTCAGTGTGGATGGTTTGGGCTCAGGCTCAGCCCCTATAGGGGTACCGTCAGCGCTCCTGTTATTCGGCTCTTCCTGCTCAGCCCCGTCATGGTAGAGAGCAGAGGAGCACTGGGCTGAAAAAGCCCCTGGCCCATTTTGCTGCGGAGGCAGAGAGTGCGTCACGTGTCTGGGGGGGGGGTTTAGGTTGTCAAGGATGAGTTGGCTGATGCTTCCTTGACCCCCTCCTCTCTGAGGGACAGTGTTTCACTGCCGCCTCGCCAGGCACCTCACGCAAATACCTGAGAACACTGGGATTCTCATGTGCGCCCCCCGGCACCAATAAGGAGCACACGCACACAAACACGTGTTTGGGCTCTGCGGACAAGGTCACGTGTGCTCGGGATCTCACACGCGCACGCGAGCAGTGCGCGGAGAGGCCTGTTCTCCAAGAACATGTATGCAGACCCGCACTCGTGCAAATGCACACCGCCAGACAAATTTAATCATGCGACCATTAGCTCACCTCATATATGGAAGATTCATATATGGATGATGGCATACCTGGGACAGCAGTGGGGTCGTTCAGGAAATCAGTTCTTAAATGCAACAGAAGTGCGCCTGCTTCACCAAGCCCCGTGGTCCACCTGACTGTGAATATCCGCCCCTGCTTTGCTAGCCCCCATGGCCCCGGGGCGGGGGGGGCTGTCACATATGGGGAAGCATGGATCTCAAGAGGAAGCCGCTTAAGCCCTGTCAGAGCAGCCTTCCTGTGTGGGGGTCGCCGAGACGCCGTGGCCATGAAGCGAGGTGGTGTAATTACAGCCAAGACTGACACACAAGCTGGCCTGCCAGGCATATTTAAAGAGAGAAACATGTTTCACTGCACTGTAATAGAAGCCATTTTGTATTATAGCTTGAATAAATATATAGGTATGATGTGTTCAAGCAGAAAAGCTATAAGCCATATAACTCTGCATTACTTATACTATCGTGTAAGTACCGTGACTTACAACCTCAGCTGTGGCACGTGGAGAAGCTACAGTCCTACCTCTTATTAGTGCACCACGTATAACATTTACCCTGCAGTAAATCGGCAGCTTATCATAGCTGCCACTGAGTGCCGCATCGCACGGAAGCCACAGTATGAGCGAAGCTTCATCAAAAGCTAGGCTAACAGAAATTAGCTAATGTGCTGACTTGTATCCTTGTCAATGATAATTTAAACAGTTGACTTACCATGCAGAAAAAAAACTGAATATATGGTATGATAAATGCTGCTAAAGTAGGCGTACTTAAATGCTGGTAGACTGTTGGTGAAAATCCCTAATTTCGATCCATTTTTGAGGTCAGTTGCTGCTGATGACAGCAGGGCTTAGCATTATTTATAGTGCACAGCAGTCACCAGCTTTTTAGGACGCCGTTTCCAGGGGAATCATCTGTGGTTGATGCTTGAATGAGCATGGAACTAACTGCTCAGATGCACATTTTGGGTTCGGTCAGCAGATGCACAGCGTTTGCACAGTTAGTGTCTAGCATTGCCTGTTTCTCTGTCCACTCGCCGAGGGCTTGTGTTACATTCGCTCCAATTGGGGGCCAATCACGTCACTCCTATCGCTGACGACAGAGGCCAATCACGTCACTCTTATCGCTGACGACAGGGGCCAATCACATCACTCCCGCTGGTTTTGTGCCAGGTAATGCAATAAATGTGTAATAAATGGGGCAAACTGAATTATCCTATGGGCCAGAACTGCCTGCCTGGGGGGCATTGGCTCTGCCGGAGCCTTGCTCAGTCACCCGGAGTGGGGTGCGATAGACCTCTGCCTTTGTTTCTGTGAGACACAGTTGCCAAAATGCTGTTTCCACTCCACCTGTTTGACTGAGTTAAGATTCAGAAATGAAGAATTCTCTCAGACATGCTGCAATATGTATTAAAGGCTTGAGCACGCGTGACGGAGAGCCCCGAGGATCTCCATTATACCGTTTGATGTTTGTGTTTACATGTTCTCTTCCGCAGTGTTCGCAAAGCTGGTGCGACGGCTATTGTACTCGGGCTCATTCATTTTCGCAAATACCGTTCGGCTAATATCTCTCGGCTGAGCCGGGCTGTAGTTTAATTCTGCGAATCGGCTCCGTTCTGGTCATAACATCCCACCAAGGAGACTGAGACGGACAGAACAGAGCTCTGCCATCCGGCCTTTCCGTGCCAGAGAGGCACATCGGCAGACGTGGTGTTCTGTTCGAAGGCGTGTCGTTTATGCCATTTAATCTCATTTTAGCCTGTTAATGATTTTTTTTTCTCATGCTGAGAGGAAATGAGAAGTGTCAAGGGAAACTGGCAAAGCATCCAGTGCTAAAGGGGACCTTTTATTCCGGGGGCTGAGGGTTTGTGGCGATGGCACATATCTTGGAAGCTTTACTTGGAACATGCAAACCTTCTAACCACATGAGCGTACGTCTCTGGTAGCAGCCTCCCAAAAGTCGCGACGCCGCCGTTGGTTGTCAAAGGGATGGAGATCAAGTTAGCCTATTGTGTTGCTGCGTGGCTGGGCCAGGCTCAGTCATCTCGCTCTCTCGCTGGGGCGCATTAAATATCCCGAACGCCGCGTTCAGTGACTAGCACAGGCGGCACCATTGTTCAAGTTTCTAATTTATTTATTTCCTTCTTAGATGCCTAGTCCAGTAAACCCGGAGCCGTTTTGGGCATTGAAATGGGGTTCGGCCGAGGGTCATCACGGACGGGACACGCAGAAGGGAGGGGCTGTTTTTTGAAATGTCGTGGGGCCGACAGAGATCCTACTGAACATGTAGCTGGCGACGGGGGGGGGGGGAGGGGGTTCTGGGGCTGGGGACACAACAGTCTGAACAAGAGAGAGCAGAGGGTATACTCAGCAATAGCAGGGAGAGAATACAGCCCCCCCACCCCTGTCTCTTGACACCACAGGCATAATTATCGGCGTTAAGTTGCCTGTCGACACACCCAACCTGGTCCTCACACCTGCATCCCGATGACCCAGAGGATCCAGCGAATCCCTAATTCATCCTGAAGGGGCGATGGCTTTCACGCCTGTGCGCTAGCCAGTGAGCTATTAATTACAGACTGCGAGTCTTCCCTAATTAGTGTTTCACAGACTAGGGTGGGGGTGATTAAGGAGGGAGGGGGGAAATGTGGGAACCGCTCACTGTTCTTACCCAAGCCATTAGTACAATTTCTAGAACCTGGGTCAGTAAAAATATTTTACATATAAATATGTATGTGTGTATGTGTGCGTATGAAGTTAATGAAATATATATATATATATATATATATAATTTTTGCCACAGGATCACTTTAACAATTTCATTATGCTGCTACATTATCAATTTAGATCTTCATCTGCTGTGGATATTGTGGATATTTGGGGGGGGGGGGGGTGTATAGGACCACCCAGGGGGGGGGCTTCATGTTGCATCACGGCCCCCGGTCCCGTATCGATCGAGCCAGAGAGCCACGGCCTGAAGCCCGAAGAATTTCCCATTTTCCGGCTGAGGAGGCACTTTGCCGCGTGGTTGTGGACCTGCCGCTGTGGTGATGTAATCTTCTGATGCTATTTAGGGGTGTCTCAGTGGGCAGCCCCATAACCTCACACTTCCAGGGCTGCCAGATTGATTCATGGCCCTCATTTTCCTTACTCGGACAGTTGTGTGTTCCTCACATGTTCATGCAGATCTCCTCCAGTGTCCTGCAGCCCTTCTCTGGCTTCCCTTTCGTTCTCCTGTGGTTGATGCTGTCCTGCTGAGTGCTGGGTAGGGGAGGCCCAGGGCTGACGGTCACCTGCCGTTGGATTAGCGAGGTCAGGGAGGAGACGCCAGCCTGTATTTAACACTCTGTGACTATGAAGACATGTGGTTGTTGGGGATGTGCACTCTGTTCTGCATTGTTTCAGGCCAGATTTGCTTAATCCGAGCACAAAAACGCTATTAACGTGAACAGAGGAGCACAAGCTTTTGTTTTATTTGTATCTTATTTATTTCTGCAGGTCCCCTTTACTGAATCGTAGCTAATATACTGCTGATTTCTGCATGGGCTTCTTCATTAAAGAACAGCCGATATGCCGCCACTATGCTATTTATTGCTGAAGCCCACATTGTACTTTCAAAAACAAATTGGCTTGCTCTGTACTTTTAAAGATACATCTTCGATAGTAGCTAAACCCATTTTGTAATCAGAAACGTTGTAATGTGTTGTCTTTTATTGCCCGCATGGCCATTTACTCAGCATGAACATGAATGCGGGCTGAATGTGCTCTGGCGCAATGATTATCAAGCACTGCTGCGTAACCCTGTAACCTCAGTTTGGCCATGGAGCAGCACTGATAAGCATCAATCCATTTTCTATACGCTTGTCCTGTTCAGGGTTATGGGGATCCAGAGGCTGTGGGCGCAAGGCAGCGAGGGGATGGCAATCCAACCTACCGCAGGACGCAGTCACACACCATATACTCACACACCATAGTATGTTTATTTAATAACTGGATTTTAGGGGCTTCTCTCTCATAATATACAACATAATGATGAATTAAATTAAAATTAACATTACTGAAAAAAGGTGCTTTGTAATATAAACCTGCGATCGGGAAAGCTCTGTATAATTAACGCCAGCGGTGCCATTGTTGTTTTTGTTGTTATGACAAACGAGGACTTGATATTGGAGGATGCTCACGAGACGCAGCTTCGGGTTTCCAGTCTATCCGTGTCGATCTAGGTTATTTCAGCTTTAATTTGCGTGCATGTCTTTGCTCAGTTATCGCACTTGTCGTCGTTATGTAAGCAACATAACGGGCATTAGACCATAGCCGGAGGCTGGAGCACCTTGCATACGCCAGTAACTAAGGGTTAGCGGAGGGATAGTCAGGCTTAGATTAAATGTACAGGTAGAGATGGAGAGGGACGACTAGAGAATTGACATTTGGTGAGCAGCGACAGTGATCTCGACTTCTCAGGGGCACATTCCCCCCGCTCCAGAAAGACCATCATCCCACAGGTGTTAATGGACTTTCAGCTTTTACATAACTGGCATATGTACAGCGTGTCACTGTGCCGGGGCTCATATTACACGCTGGAGCCGCCGGCACGGCTGCTATCACCAACACGGCATGGTGGAGTGAATCGGCATATTCAGAGCCTTTTTATACATGTATGGGCTTAACTGGTCCGTAAGTACGCATTCACCTTTAAAAACCATACGTGCGACAATCGATTGTTTGTAAAAGTGCAAATGTGTACTTATTTTACGTGCATTTGTGCTGATTTCACAAGGAACTACCTTGCATTTTAACCTTTATACCGCAAATGAAGTAAAGTTAGCATATAAAGATTAAAATGCATTACATTGTTTTTTCATATTAGCGCAAATGCACATAAAATAAGTACGCATTTGCACTGTTACCACAATCAGTTGTCCGACGTTTTGTTTTTAAAGGTGAATGAGTACTTACCTACCAGTAATGTCAATCCCTGTTTATATAGATATTAAAATACGGTAATTATCGACTGGCAGTAAATCACACTCAATAAGGACAATCGGGGTCACGGCTTCACACCCACCTGCTTTTAAAATCTCTTCCCGCCCCGGGAACAAAAGGGGGCCCACTGTGTGCTTCACCGCATTGGAACACACAAAAGGGGGGCATAGGCACCAAGCATCAGTACACAGATACAGGAGGCCCCAAGATTCAAGAACTTTATTGTCCATTTTCAAGCTCAATGAATTTATATTCCTGTGAACCGGGTGGTGCATTAATATTAAAACTTCACATTTATATACAAGAATAAGTACAATAGAAATATTATTGTAGAAAAAATATCAGTGCCTTGAAAGTGAGATCTGGGAAATAAATAAAATTTACAGGGAATATAACATACAGCTAACATCAGGGTGCAAACAAGCACAAGCGGCAGTAGTGCTGTAAGGGCTCAGTGTGACAGATACAGGATAACAGCGTATTAGTGGTGCTAAATGACATGGTTAATATGAAATATTGTGCATAATCAGTGGCTTAAAAAGGCATGTAAGTAATAGCAGCATATCAGTTTGTAACACTGGGGAGATGTGTAAGTTCAATAGTTCCAGAGCGTTTTAAAAACAGAAGCTGTTTTTAGATCTACCTGTGCGTGTGCGGGTTGACCCAAGGCACCTGCCTGATGGGAGGAGCTGAAAGAGATGGGGCATCAGCTGTGGGGCATCGTGGGAATGGCCCGGGTCCAGCCTTGGGCAGCGAGCAGTCAGTGAGTGAGGGAGGCAGAGCGCCCATTGTGTGTTTACAAGCATGGTGCCTGTGTGCCCATAGCGGAATGTGTAGGGGCTTTTCAGGGGTGGGGCTACAGGGGCATGGCCTCAGCTGATTGGCCCCCAGAGTGCCCATCTCCTGTCATTCACCGATTAAAAACATATCATTGGTTAATGAGACGATTGGTCCACCACTCCTATGCCCAGTTGTCTCAGCGGCTTTTCCTCCTTAGGAGTCCGGCAAACTCAAAGAGAGATACCAGAAAAGAGAGAGAGACACATGGGTCCCTCCTGCTCCCATCAGGAGGATGGATCCCCGCCATCGTTATCCGTGCCCTCGTTAGAAAGCAGAGCGGAGGCGAGGCGGGTCTTCACAGAGATCTGCCCCACACCCCCCATACCGAAAAGGCCCGATGTCTTCTGAGGCCTGAGGAAACCCCAGACAGGAGCTGACTCATGGCCGGTCCTGGTGTGTCCACTGCACATCACTCACTATCACATACTCACACTTAAAGAGGATTACGACCTCCATACCCTAATAAAAACAGGTGGTGTGTGTGTGGGGGGGGCTTTCTTAAAATAGCACCCCCCTCCTTGACAAGACAATTAGATAGTCTGGTGTGAAGTAATGATAACAATGGCAGCCAGTTATTACCCTCCACCCACACCCTCGCACCAGTCCTACCAAATCGGGCAGCAGCTGCAGAGCGGTCTGTGAGGCATCCCACTAGTGCGTCCCTTCAATATGGCGCGCGGGGGTGGGGGGGGGCGGGGGGGGGGGGTGGGGGGGTGGGGGGGGGGGGGGGGGGGGGGGGGGGGGGGGGG
>JABFDZ020000016.1:15428943-15442862 GCA_019775955.2 Pollimyrus isidori
TCTCAGTGGACGTGATGTCACTTCCTGCGTCTCAGTGGACGTGAGCCTCAGTGGATGTCTGCAGCCAGACCCTTCTCGATTTGGAGTGAGATTATTTTTTCCAAGAGACAAACAAACAAGATACACGAACCGCATTAAAAGCTTTATAAAATATTTTAGCACATTCACAGCGATATTCTTTTTTCGAGAGGGAAACAAACCTAAAACACTAACAAGTAAAAAAAAACTCATATTGCATGATAGGATACTGTTTAAGGTCATGATATGGTATACTGTAAATTGAACACATGCAGTTACATTTATAACTATTAATACATTTAAGAAAATAAACATTTCTAAAGATTTATAAAATAGAATTACTGTTGAGCGTGTAAGCCGCCATATTGAAATTACGTTACAGGGCCAACTTGGACAACAAAATCTTGTCCGACGTCAACGTCATAAAAGAGGCGTGTTTTCGGCAGGAAGTGACGTTTTTCCGCGACGTTTCGTGGTGTTTCCATCTGAAATCCGACTTGGAGTGAAATAATCGGAAGCACCGCTGCGACTAGACGGAGCAGCGCTGTACTATGATTTGGTAGCCACAGTCACTACCGGAACTACTTTTTGACTAGAATTTTTATGCCGCCGCCAGAAAATCACAAAGCAATGTCATTATGATATAATCAAATTGTTCTGTCACTGCATCAATCCAGAATCGTCCACGTCTGCATCGCGATGCATCGATTATCCTACATACATCTTACATCCTCAGCTTCCCCCACAAGCAGCTCGATTACTGGGGCTGTTCGGTAACAGTTCTGGTGAGAGCTTCGGAATATTCACCGGAGCAGCTGGTACGCCCGGAAATTTATCGACATGGAACTGGCTTTGGGGTGTGTGCGCGGCCGGGGGGGAAATTATAAAAGCAGCCAATTTGTATTTTTCTTCAATTAACAATAAATGAATCTCAGTTAACAAATAGGATGGGTGCTGTAAAGTGACACATTTTTATGGGCACATATTAAAAATATAATTAAAACACATGAATTATTTGAAGTGCAGATGCTCAGTTTCACACTGAAGCCCTCGAAAGGGTAAGCGGCAGAGCAAACGGTGGACGGTGGATCTTCAGTGTGCTTCATTACAATGGCGAGCGTCCATCATGTCACTGTCAACTCCTCACCATTATATAGGCAACACTGCTGCAGAACTTCTGTCTGGGATTTCAGTCGTCCCAAAGCATATTATCATGATTAAATGACGCATTTAGCTCCGGAATGTAATACAAAACCAAACATTACAGTTAATGTAAATAAGCCTTTTAAGTGAAGTCTAGTGGTCGATCCTGGGATCTGAACCTGCAATATTCTGGTTCTTGTGTGGATGCCGGCAGCGGAAAAGTGGCCGAAGGCGAGTTTCCTCTCAGCCACTCTCCCCGTGACCGTCCTCAGTGAGATACTCTGAGATCCACTTCTGTCATTCATTTATAACACAGTTATTTAACGGACACCTTTGTCCAAACATACAACTGAGAGAGCAGGTGAATTAAAGTTAATGGCCTTCAAGGGAACAGCTGCGGGATTTGAGCCAGATACTTCTCCTTGAGAAGCACACAGTGCTAACCTACAGAGCTACACACACACACACACACGGGCGAGGCCTTGAGTCCGGGTCGTAAGTTACCTGTGACAGGTGTGGTCGTCCACCACAAGCTCCTGCAGATGGTTCCGATCTGCCTGTTGGCAGTTTATTAATCAATTGAAGCTCACTCTGTGCTGGGGCTCTTTGTTCAGGCCCAGCTCTGCTGGTTCGGTTGGCGCGGCGCCTATCTCAGCATCCTGGGTTCCGCTTTGGTCTGTGATCTTGTTATTTGTTGCTTCTGCGCCAGCCGGTTCTGGACTCCGCTTTCTCATTTGTGCGTCTCACACTTGGCGGCCCCAGTCCTGTCAGCACCGGGTACTTGGAGAGCAGCCTATCAAGGAGGAAGCGGCTGACGGGCAGATGACTTGGCATCACACGTGTGCGCAACTTGGGCGTGTTTAGTTCCTGTTGCCGGCGTTCATTGCTTTAGGACTCCATTTTGTCTCAAAAAATTTTCTGAGCCGTTGCGGCCTTGACACCAGTGAGTGACGTGTCCATGGCACATCTGTGGCGGCTGAGCGGCCAGAAACTAAACCACGTGAGCCTAAGCCCCTGGTGGTAGTGTGACACTGGCAGTGTTGCACATTTTAGGTCCGGAAAGCGAAAATCCAGACCAGGATTTTGTTTGTACCATCTAGTTGAGCATAAAGAGTCACAGTCACAGTCAACCGGTTGGTAGAAACAAAATCTTGGTCTGCATTCATATTTCCTGGACTTGAAATTCCAAGCAACCTGGCAAATTGGTATCCTGATCCTGGGCTGCCGGTATCCAGCAGGTTGCCATCCTACCGAGTCTTGAATGAACCACATCTGAACCACTTGCTGGATACTGGCAACCCAGGATCAGGCTACCTACCCCTGCTGAAGGATGTGTCCATAAAACTGTTTAGCTTGATCTTTATGGTCCCGTCTAGTGAATACAGACAGATGAATTCCTTGCAGTCTTCTCAGGTGATGTCACTGGGATCCATCCAGCACAGGTAGATTGTATGGTGTGAGCGTTGGTCCTTGCGACATTAAACCAGTGTGAGAGAGCTCCAGTGAGCCCTAACTCTTGATTCCTATTTGAATTGCTTTCCCTTCTTTTACAACTTCATGTCTCCCATTAGATGCAAGTTTTAAAGATTTAATAGCAGAGTAATGCGAACAACCTCAGGGAGCTACGAAAGGCTTTTAATCTTGTGTTATCTTTTGCAGAATTCTGTCTGCCTCCCCCCTTAGAAGTATAATTCTGTGGGGTTACCAAGGGCTAAAGGTGCCCGTGTTTCCCGGCATGCCCCCCCCACCCCCACGTCCCGGCTGCGGTGACCTCGCCGGTGGGACGGGCCGTCTGCCAAACGGGAATGGGAGACGCGGAAGCTGGATTAGCGTAATGCTAACCCGACAGCTGCTCATGCCGCTAACAGCTGTATCCACTAAAGAGGAGGCTGTCTCGCCCAGATAGGATTCTGTTTCACTGTAGCACTGCGGTTATGTTTTCTGTCCCCCCCTCCCCTTTTTAAAACCTCTATAAGAGCGAGGACCCATGGAGGAGATCAGAGGGAGCCCACAGTGGAGAATGATTTAGCCGCTTTGCCATTAAAAGCCAGCTGCATCCCTCCTCTTCTCTGTTTTGTCCCCCTTGATGACTGCAGAGGTACCTGTGGCCCTGGTGACGTGAGAGGCTTTGGGTCTGGCTCTTCCTGCCATGATGAGGACATGTAGCACATCTTAAGCTGCAGTATTTCTTTTTGGCTTGAGTGGCGCATCTTAGCATTATTGTCCAAAGCACCACCCAAACACAGCCGGCCCATGTTATAGAACGGTAAACTGGCGAGAGGTGTAGGTTTCTTTGAGACTCACAGAGTGAAGGCATTATACCTGTAAATAAATATGTAATCAGTAACTATTTCCTGCTACTCTTTAAGATCTGGTAGGCAATGTTTAATCCTGGACAGGCCTCTGAGTGTGATATACTTCATTCTTTTGTGTGTATCACAGCACCATTTAACAGTAATATATGGGCTCAGATCACCCTCGTTTGGTCATAAATTGTTGTGCTTAACTTGCTGGGATCCTGTTGTTTAAAAAGGAACTATTTTGTGTATCATAATACTAATCCCACAGGGTGTTCTACAGTCTGGGTGATTGCATTCACTGTAGGGGCATTAAGTGTGATTTCAGGGTCACCAGCCTTCGATACACATGCTGTGTTGCACATGTTCCCTTCAGCAAATTGACTGACCAATCAGGGGTCAGATGCCTCCCGTTCCTCAGTCGTTAGATTGATCATTTGGTCAATGAGACCCTTGTGCTGAGTTTCCTGTGTGCTTCCTTGTTCTAACCTTGTTCCACTTGCTAAAGGGTTTCTGGTTTCCTTAGTCTTAAATGGGGATAATTTCAGCAAATTTAAAGTGATTTTGAGGCATTTCTTCTTGTGTGGATATTGATTATTGTGATTAACACCGCATGAATGGTGAGTAGGTTATTTTTGGTGGAGGCGGGGGGTTTCTATAAATTGACGCAGAGCCGTCTGCCTCTGCGAATGTCTGTTATTCCTGTCTGCACGCTGTGCTATCTTAGCCGGCCGCGAGATCAAAATAAATAGATAACAGCCCGCGATAAACACGTTTTAATGCGTGAAAAATAATTAACCCGCAGGTGTGGCGGATTCCGAGCCATAATTATAGCTTCAAATCTGTTTGGAATGAGGGGTATACGAACGGCAGAGAGAGAGAGACAAGGAGGGGGGAGAGAAAAAGAACAACAAGAACGGCAATAACAATTGGTAGTTTCGCACTTGGCTGCATGGAGTGGCTCCTGAAATATCTCCGCCTGCCGCACTCGCTCCTATTTCCGGCAACTGGCTGCTGGATCCCCCTCTATCGCTCTGTCTGTGCGGCTATGGCATCAGCCTTAGGGTCCATCACAGCACGGGGGCTGCCTCCCTCCCACTCATCTCTCTTTGGGGGTCCGACCCGCCCCAGGCCACCTTGTCCTGCGGATCTACCCTGCCGCGGGGGCTCCTCTCTAATTTCCTTTGGGTTCCCGGTGCCCCGACCATGTTCTTCTGACCGGTCAGTACAATTAGGAGGCAGGGAGAAAATGGGAGAGCCTGGGAATGAGCCCTGAAGGATCTGGACACGCTTCTGTGTGCAGAGCATTTTAAAAGGCATTCTGAAGGTGCTGTTTGCTGTGCCAGAAGTCAGGTGTGCATGGATCTGAGATACGCAGGACGTCCTGCGGCAAGACGGGGGGCCTACAGGCTGGTTTCTGCTTTAAAAGGAACCTCTGGCTGATGGGAGGGGCCTGGGGGCCAACAGCTTTGCTCACGTTAAAACTTGATGGTCCAGCTGCTACTTCTTTCTGTTTATTACTACTGTATATTCACCTTATGGATCCGTCACGGATCCAAATGGTGTTACTGGAACCAATGACAGAGGAGAGAATTTGATATTGAGGGGGCACTACCTAATAATTTAAATTAAGGTTTGTTTTCTGGGGGGATAAATTAATCCAAATTAAATATCAGGACACACATCCCCCCTGACCTCTGGAGCCTATGCCCCTGGATGTCACCACTCAATTGCAAAGACTGGACTTATTTTTGGGCCAGGGGTTTTGGGAAAAATCAGGTTCTTAACTACTGTGCCACCTACTGTTCAGGTGGTTGAATTGTCCCTTGCTGTTGCATTGTGTGTACATGTACATGAGAGAGAGAGATTGTCTCATATTGGACTGTTTAGAGTGGGATTCAGGCTCGGTGTTGATGCTCAGCTAGTGGAGAAAAACCTGCCTGCTCCACTCCCCTGGCTGTGGGGTGTGTTAAGTGCTAATTTAACCAGATACGTCCCACCAGGCCTAAGGAGGCCTCTTGTGTGACTGAGACGGGCCTTTCGGAATCAAATCTGTTTTCTTAATGAAAAGCAGGCTACAGGAAGCAATTACTCTTGTAGTGCGGTGCTGCGTGTGTGTGGTCCTCTGCTTCTGGTCACTTTGGGTCACATGCTAGCCATCCACATTCAGCATCCCCCCCCGCCCCCCCACCCCACTGACTGATGATTATCGCCGGAGTCCCACTGCTCCCCCTCCTGATCCTCTTCTTGTTCGGCTTTCCTGACAAGCGATTCGCCTTACGTTGGGGTGGAACCCTCCAACCCCCCAAGCATTGCTGGTATGTGACATGGGTTCCTCCACACGCCTGTGTTAAGGCGTGTGTGTGTGCGCTTTGGATTTGCCACAGGAAAGCTGTGTGTTTGAATCCCCAAGTAAGCCACCGTACCTTGTAATCCGTTACAGAGAAACCTGTATGTTAAAAACTGGATCCCTTAAGGCAGGGGTGGGAGAATCCAGAAAAGACTGCTGTGTGTGTGCGCGGGTTTTTGCTGCAATTAGATTAATAATTAGAGGACTGACTGCCTGGGTTTGAACAGCTGACCTATAGGTTTTTATCCTAAATGTCTGCATGCACACTGTCCCTTTGAAGATAAGGTTAGCCAAACCCTACCTTAAGGTAATGCCTTATAGAGGGATGAGGGTAGAGAGTCCTGCCGATTTGGCTGTAAAGCCAGTGCCCTCAGAGTGTGCAGTTCTCCCCTCTCAGAGCTAGACCCCCCTGGTTGACATCTTGCTGCTACTCCACTGTGCAGCCCCTGCGATTTGCCAGTCTGGGATCATGAGTAGATCTCGCCCCGCCTTTCTGTTTTCGGCCTTGCTGACCCGCAGCACCTTTAAAACGAAGCTGTCCTGCCCCGAACGTCCGCTCCTGCCGTGTACCACGCCCCCTCGTTAACGCCGTGTGCGATCCCCGTGTTTACCAGCTGTTTTTGATTGCTGTCATTAGTCCATGGTATTTATTCCGCGTTTCCGTTTGCTTCCCCAGTCCGGTCATTGTAGTGTGCTGTCACCCTGCTGCTGTACCTATTAAAACCTTGTGTTTTCCCCCGACTTCCTATGTCCTGTGCTTTTTACGATGCTCCGTGCACCGTCAGGCAGAACATTAAAAGCCGAATGTTTTGATCGGGCATTTATCGGACCCCTTGAAAAAGAAGCTTGGCTGTAATGATAGATGCGCCTAGAATCGCCGCACCCTGTCTGGATGGTCGTCTGGATGGTCCCTTAGCAGGCTGAGCATTCACCAGCTCCCTCCTGTCAGCCTTCGGCTCCTCAAAGCGGGGGGGGGGGGTCACTCTCCTGCGCCAGTCTCTGTTTTTACAGAGAAGACATCAGGGCAGCTCCTGTTGGACCCACTACCTGTTTCTCGCACTGCCCATGACTTTATGGCGCTGTACGGGGGCAGGGGGTTGAGCGATTTTGTTAATGCCCCCGTTATCTAGCTTTGTGGCGTTTTAATGCCAGTGCATTGCCAGGATGTTGCCAGTCACAAAGTCCAGCTTTAGCGATTTTAAAGAGGCTCATTTAGCCCACCGGATTAAATATTCCGTTTGGAAGAGTAATCCCGTCCGCTGAACCATGCCAGCCTTTTCCGCGCCGTTTCCTCAGAATTATTGACTGCCTGCAATGTTTGTTTTTTTTTATTCTAAATTCACAACTTTCATCCCTGTCCCAAATTGATTATTAGTGCTTTTAGCCCCAGCTGTCTCTCCCAATTAGCCTTTAGTCCCCCCCCCACCCCCATCAGTGGTTCTGGCTGCATAGTACACAAGGGGCTTTACACCCCGCCCCCCCCACAAGCCTTGGTACAGCCCCAAGTCATGTGGCCACAGCGAAAGCCATAGCAGGAGGTGTAGGCGTGAGGAAAGCAACAGTCCCTGTACCCAAAGGGGGGGGGGGGGTTCTGTAGCATCGTTGGGGATGAATAATGGATTAGCGCACTCTTTGCCTCTGTGAGTTCTGTCTCACTGTAGTGTCCCCCCCCCCATATCAAGCAGAAATACTCTATGGGTTGATAAGTCCCTGTCATTTCTAAAACTGTTTGCTTGTGTTCTTCTGAGCATGTCTGATTGTTATGCAAAGGGGGATAGGGGTAAATATTTAACCTGAAATCGAAGTGAACTAGACAGCTATTTGTATAAGATGATAGTCCTTCCTCATGTGCCAAACAAGCATTGCAATCTCTGCCCCATATCCGTCACTGACAGGGTGGGACTGGAGATGTTGTTTTGAGTTGATGGCTGCTGTTTTGTTTGCCTACTTGGCCAGGGAGCAGGAAGAGCTGGGCTGTAGCGAGCCATTAAGCTACAAGGAGACACAGCCGGTCGCTAACAGGACACACAGCCGGTCGCTACGAGAACACACAGCCGGTCGCTACTAGGACGCACAGACAGTCACTACAAGGACACAAGGACCCACAGCCAGTCGCTTCGAGGAAACACAGCCGGTTGCTACTAGGACACGCAGCCAATCAGTACAAGTAAACGAGGACACACAGCCGGTTGCTATGAAGACATGTAGCTGGTTGCTACGAGGAGACATAGCCGGTCGCTACAATGACGCGCAAACGGTTGCTACAAGGGGACACAGCTGGTTGCTACAAGTACACAGAGCTGGTCACTACAAGGACACACAGACAATCACTACAAGGGCATGAGAACACACAGCTGGTCACTATGAGGACGCACAGCCAGTTGCTAAAAGGACACACAGCTGGTCACTACGAGGATGCACAGACAATCACTACAAGGACATGAGGACATACAGCTGATCGCTATGAGGACGTGTAGCCAGTCGCTACGAGGACTTACAGCCAGTCACTACAAGGATACACAGCCAGTCACTACTAGGACATGCGGACATACAGCTGATCGCTATGAGGACACGCGGCCAGTCGCTACAAGGACATACAGCCAGTCACTACAAGGATACACAGCCAGTCATTACAAGGACACACAGACAATCACTACAAGGACATGAGGACATACAGCTGATCGCTATGAGGACATGCGGCCAGTCGCTACAAGGACATGAAGACACACAGACAATCACTACAAGGACACACGGCTGATCACTACAAGGACACACAGCTGATCACTACAAGGACATACAGCCGGTCACTACAAGGACACAAGGACACACAGCTAATCACTACAAGGACATACAGCCGGTCACTATGAGGAAGCACAGGCGATCACTACAAGGACATGAGGACATACAGCCACTCACTATGGGGCTCACAGCCGGTCACTACAAGAACAGCCGGTTGCTTTAAGGATACACAGACAATCAGAAGTACACGAGGATGCATAGCCGGTTGCTACGAGGACATGCAGCTGTTCTCTGTGAGGACAATCACTACAATTACATGAGGATGCATAGCTGGTTCCTACGAGGACGTGTAGCCGGTTGCTACGAGAACACGCAGGTGGTCCTGGTCTTAATGTGATTGTTCGGCCTTCCAGAACTGCCCGCCCTGGTCCGATTGTTTGGTTTGCCCATGCCTGGTCTTGGTCCAAATTTTTGCTCTCCCTCTGCATCACATGTGAGCTTATCCCTGTACGCCCCAGCAGGTGCCAGAAAGCTGTTCATCTCTTACTGAAGAGCCACGGTTCTGAGGGTCTCCATGCCAGAGATCCAGGCACTGGGGCCTCTGTCCCTTGTGCCCTTGTCTTAGGAATACATCAGGGCATACTGTTATGGAAATTAAATTACAAGCGCCTTGCCTGTCTGTCAGTGACTGTTTGTGGTGGCTCATTTGTTTTTAATCATCTTACTTTGGAAGGACCTAATTTGGCATTTTGAGTATAAAATGAATTTATTGTCATCCTCCTCCTGCTCTGAAATATCAGGCATCATTAAGCTCGGCAAAGGCACAGTGATGTTGGGACACCTTTTGTGCTGCTGTCTTTAATTCTGTGTTAATTGCGTAATAAATTGCTGTTTAAAAAGTAGTCGTCTTTTGCGAGACCAACTTGTTGCCTTTTCTGGATGGCAGAAGGCAAAGTTTGCTTTAGAGATGAATTCTGAGTGAAGTTTGTAGGAGATTCTCTTTCATACCCCCAGTCTATACGTTTTGTTATGTCCATTGGGGGGTCCTGTATATGTGTGTCCAGCTTTGGGTTGTGCACGGGGTGGGGGGGATTGAGGTCTCCACCCATTTTAGGGGGCCCAGGGGATTGTATTGGCTGGTTTTGATTATTGGGGGTTTACAACCCCCCCCCCCTTCATCTGTCCGTAATTTATAGCCATGTGTGCGTCCCTAGGATGGATTCTCACTCTGACTTATCTCTTCATGCCTTGTGCCCCCCAGGTCATCCTCATCCTTACCAAGTACTACCATGCGGATTCTACAAAGGTGCTAGAAAGCTCCCTGTGGAGGTAGGTCATGCCTCATCTGCCCCGCGAGCAGTTTCCATGGTGATTTGACACATCCCGCTAAATTTCTGTCATGTCCCTGGGTTTTTTGTTTTTTTTTAATTTTTTGTTTTGTAGAGGTTACTTGTGACTGGCCCCCTAGTGGCCAAGGTATGTAAATGGAAATAAATATAATTTGTATTGAGGGTGGGATGATTGTTCTGATTATGAACCCCACTATACTGAAGATGCTCTTCACCCTGAGAGATCAGATTGATAACATCAGTCCAGTGCTCTTTCTGCTTTTGCTATTTCCCATTTTCTCCCTATCCATAATGCCTGTCCTTGCTCACTCCAGTCTGATGGATTTCATTCTCCTGAGATAGACATACAATGAGTTTCCTGTCTCCTCAATTAAAATGTACCTAATTAGGTTGCTGGCATTTCTTTTGCCTGCTGTAATTTGCGTAGCCTCTAGTTTTCCTGCTAGTTGCTCATTTCCTCAGGACACTGTGTGCTGTGTGCTTTACACCCCCCCCACCCAGCCACCCCCATCATGCTGGTTTTCACCTGCAACACCCCCAGCTCGGAGGTGACCAGGTCTCCGCTGCGTTTTCTGCTGTTCTGTGCTGCACATACTTCAGAAGGCTATTGGCCAGGAGATGCTTTTGCTAAACATGCAGGGAGAAAAGCAGGACATCACCCAGAAATGTGTCCCGACGGGTGTTTGTGTGTGGGCTGAAGTGCCATTCTGCTCCACTGCGTCGGCTGTTTTCAGAGCCACGGCTCCACTCGGCGCCGCCGAGAGACTGCGGGGGGCGCTCTGTCCGAACGGAGCGTGACACCCGTCCACCGAGTTGCGCTAGCTGCTAGGACCCCTGACTTCAAACTCTCAGGTCTTTGTCCAAAGCGAAGACTGTATGTTGCTAGTGCAGGGGGCTCCAGAATATGTTGTGTGATCCTGTATAAATATACATCTTTGGCTGCTGTTTTTTATTTTTTATTTTGCTGGTTTTGCATGATCCTCAGGATGTTTGAGAGAACATTGGCAACACGGTTAGATACTGTGAAAACTATAGGTTATTATGGAAGGGGGAGGGATGTTGGTGAAGGTGTCCAGTTTGGACTGAGTAAGCACACCAGCTGGAGGCAACACTGTCCACTCACACCGGGCTAATAGGGGGTGTGTGTGCATGTGTGTATGTATGGGAATGTGTGTGTGTGCTTGTGTCTGTGTGTGTATGCAAGCGGGTATTGTGTCTTATGGGGACACAATGTCTTCATGACGTGATGAAAACTTTTTTTTTTCCCTTATGGGGACCAGTTTCCTCAGTTTAATAAAAATCTGTCACTGCAATGAAAAAACTAAAACTGCAAAATCTTGTATTTTGCTTGGATCCTTATGGCTATGCTGAAGGCTGGGTAGGGGTTAAGGTCGTCATAGTTAGCGTTAGCATTTTCCCCCACAGAAATTAATGAGCGGTCCCCACAAAGATATGTTTACACGACTGTGTGTGTGTGTGTGTCTGTCTGTCTGTGGGCTCGCAGACCCACACAGGGGCTGGAGCTGTGCTGCCACGTTCCGGCACGCATCAATAATTGATGACATCACCGTGGTGACAGGTTTTTAAGTGAAGTGGTTCTTCCCGGACTGGGACGAAGCACTGTGTCTGTTTTTGTGTCTGGGGAGGGGGTGGAGGTGCGTAAAAGGCTCTCACCTCACCATGAACCCCCCCCCCCCCCCACTCCCGAATCCTGTGCATTTCGGTCCCCCTCTCGCCACAACAAATGCTGTTTTTCGCCCGTTCTGCCGCAAGCGGACGAGGCTGGACCAGGCCGGATCCGGCTCACCATGTGCCTCTGTCTGCATTGGTGGGGCCGCCGCTCGCCGTCTGGCAGTCTGTCAGAGGCACAGGCCGCTTGCCATTATGCAGTAGATTGCATGCTGGTATGTGAGTGTTAAACGGGGGCTGCTTAGATGCTAACGGCAGCTGCACCCTTACATGTGTCTCAATTAACAAGCTAGGTGTGCTGAGCATAGTTCAGCCATTCAAAGTGGGGGGTTCTATCTCGCGAAGTATACTGGGTAAAGTGTACTGCTGACCTTAACACGAGCACAAAGGGCACTTCTCCGGGGAACTGTTGCTACTTCCTGTCACTGTGCTTTGGCTTGGGTTCAGTGTCAGCCTTGGGTTCTGTGTATCTGTCAGATGCTGTCCCTCTGCTCCCCTTCCTGTCACTGTATGTTCTGGAGATGAGTGAAGCTTAGAGAGAGCGGCTAGATTTACACGCACTCTCCGCAGCACCTCCCAGATCCTCACGCACACCCGCAGGTGTGCATTATTCATGTGCGGCGCACACTTCTTTTGAACTTCTTTGCCCAGGGCCAGAACTTCACCTCCACTCCAGGCCCCCCTTTCCCGCACAATCTACTTCTTATTTCTGCCTTTGAGCTCCTTGCACTTTAATAATGCATTAAAGGAAGTACAGGGCTGCTATCAAGCATAAGGGCTGTAACCCCTGAACTTGAGAATGCGAAGGAACAGACAAACAACAGGGGGCAGACTTGAGACCTGATGGGGAAACAGGGTTGGACATAGAAGTTCTCCTCTCTCTGTCTGTCTGTCTTCAGTCGTCTTTGCTCTCTCTCTCTCTCTCTCTCTCTCTCACACTCTCTCCCCCAGTCCTCCCTTCTCTCTCTTTCTCTCTCAGTGTCCTCCTTCCTGTACTGTCTCCCTTTGTCCCTAAATAAGCATCTTTGCCAATCAGGACGAGACCAGTCCACATGCAGGCTGCTGGAGGAACACACACTGGTGGTAGAAGTTGCATGGAGCATCAGATCTCCGAAATGTACGAAAACACCTGTCCTGCCCTCCTCCTCCTCTGCCTCCCCCTCTCTCTCAGGTGGGGCTGTGTTGTAAATAGTTAATTTCGGGTGGAACCCCCCCCTTCCCCCCTCCCCGGGCCCCTTTGCTCCAGACCGTCATGCATATTTTATGGGCTTTGAACAGGGAGGCTGCCTACACTGGGAAAAAATGGATGCCTGTGGAATGAATAAGTCAGCAGGATCCCGATGATGGGACGACGGACAGTGTCCACCTCCAAGTGGCCTGGGGGTGGGGGGCTCTAAGGTTTAGACACTTCTTGTGATTTAGTGAAAACCAGCTGTGTGTTCTGGGTGTGGGATTGTATGTTAGTAAACAGGGCAGGGGGGCTAAATTGGTCACAGGGCTGTGTGTGTCATGGGGGGGGGGTGGATTGGTATTTCACTTTCCGGTTTCTCTCTCCACTTCTGCATAGATAGATATTTTGTCTGTGCATGGTGCCCAAGCAGTATCTTGAATGCAGAGCTGCTGTTGTACCTTTGAATGGAGCTGAAGGTGCTAGAGATCAGTTCAGTGTGGGAAGCGACGCTTGTGGCGGCACAGCTCTGTGGGGTGGGTCGGGGGCGGAACGGAGGCCCCCTCATTGCTGGCCTGTGCTATTTAGATTTTACTCATTTATCCGAGTTACACTAGAGTGGAGGGTTGCTATCTACGTGTGCTCCCTGGGATTTTAACTCACGACCTTTGCAAATGTCATCACCACTCTCTGCTTGTCGAGCCGCTCGTTATCCATGTAGCTGGTCAGCTGTCGAGCCCCGGGACCTGCGCAGCCACCAGCCAATTCCCAGCTTTGATCCCAGTGGGAATGTTTCTCGGTCACTGACACTAGAATACTGGGGCAGCCCAGCGGGATTAATACCCCGGGTGCAAAATGTGCCATCGTGCAACTACCCGGAATGGACTTTTCATGCGGCAGTGGGAGAAATAAGTGTATTAAAGAGTATGCTGTCACATTTTAAATTAGTAATTTCTGACTAGATTTACAGGTGTCTGTGTGTGCGTGTTTACATCGGGCCAAGTTACCCAGGGGTGTGTGATGGCGGTGTACACCATACAGTCAATTTGTGTGTGTGTGTGTGTGGGGGGGGGGGGGGTTTGCTAAATTTCGACTCCTGCACCCTTTGCTGCGGCCCCCAGTGAGCGAGGACCCAGCTGGGAGAGGTTTCTCGTTTCATAACAACA
>JABFDZ020000016.1:15467402-15482155 GCA_019775955.2 Pollimyrus isidori
ATAGAAGGCTTGCAATATTTCAGTTGATGTGTAATGAATCCAGAATGTATGACATTTTTGTTTTTTTAATTGCATTATGGACAATAAAGAACTTTATCACAATATTCTAATTTTCTGTGACAGTCCTGTAGGTATAGAGCAATGCTAACTCTTCCAGCCCCTTTTCACCAGTAGCCATTCAGCTGCAGCAGATTCTCCAAAGGGAGAATTAAAACTCAGGAGAGTGGGCTGTCTGTTAGGCTCACTGCTGGAAGACTGCTGGTCGTCGTTAATCATCCATCCTTAATGATTTTGTGTAAGTGGTGCTAAGTGCTAATGTTGTGAAGCGCTGGGTATCTCGGCGAACGCTCGCTTGCAGTGCTGAAGATTAGTTTTCTAACCCTTGTGAAAAGAGCTGTTGATGCCGCTGTTGTTGTTTGCAATGTAATTATCCATAATACAACTGTGTCCCTCACAGCAGTTCACAGTTTTGCCAACAAAGGTTTCAGATGGGGGTTGTTGGCAGATTAATGAAAAAGGCTAAGCTAATAAATTCTGGGTCATTTTGCTGGTGACTTGAAATGCTGAGCTCGAGAAAGTCAGCAGTCAGACACATCAGAGCTCAAGGTGCCAACAAAGCGACCGTGTGCGCACAGCAGTGCCCCTGAAAGGCCAGCATCCAGGCACCGTTTATCTGCTTGGTTGAAGATAGGGCATGTAGGAGGCGGGTAGGCCCATGCAGCCTATGGGAGCAGTCAGTGTTGAGCAGATGAATATACACAGATTGTGATTGGATGAAAGGTTCTCTGCTTCAAATGAATGCTTCGATCCTCAACACTGCACCACTGAATTGTACCATAGCGAAATGGGGAGAGATGGGAAAAGTGACCTGGCACCCATGGGATGGGGGAGGGGGGGCGGTGTGTCACCTGGGGTTTATGAGAGACTGACGGAAGCGGGGGTCCTTGTTGTCGTCACTTGAAGAGTGATTCACCGTGTCTGAAGAGCATCTTACTCGGTACGGTGCTGCCGCGCTTGGTGTGACGGCTACTTGGGCCCTGCCAGCCACAGGTGGGCGAGTCGCCGCAAATCCCTAATTGCTGCCCCCGCAAGCCGGTGGAAACTGCCTAATGAGGAGTGAGGTGTTAATTGTACAGAAGCGCACAATGTCTCGCATAGTTCACAGAAAGTTACGTCTTTAGTATGCAACCGCGGAGAATCCGTTTTACGCAGGAAAGATGTGTTTATAAATGCACCGGCAGTGACCGCATAATTCAGTCATATATCAGTTTCCTGTGGCTATAGTTAGAAACGGCTGCACTTAAACGTGCTTCTGGGGCCTTGGTACGCGTCACATGCCATTGTGTGAGAAAAAGAATAGTGGGGATTCAAGCAAATGCCTTTTGTTAGAGAGGCCTTCAGAGGAAGCCACTTTTGCATTGATTGCTTGTTAATTGACGGACACAATGTTTCCATGGGACTTTTTCTCCTTTCCCATGTGTGGATCGACCATCTCAAAGAGCCATTGAAATGAGTGTGAAGGGGCTGTTTTTCCTTCCCAGTGCAGACCCTGCACCCCCTGTGGATTCTGTGGGACGTAGCCTACTCTGATGAGCCATATCTCTATTTGTATTATTATTGCATCTCTGTAACTCCTGCAGTGCACATAGTTTGACCAAAGATTTCAAAGTGTACTGTTAATCCCTGGGTCAAGAGAGGATCATCTTCAGGAAGGACTGAATGCTGGCTGCCTAGGTTGTGACTGTTCTAGGAGCCGTTGGGTACGCCCTGTACCACTCAAACCCAGGAGCAGGGAAGCCTTACGGCGAGATATCGTTTGGTGTGGAAGGATAAAAATGGACAATCATGTCAATGGAAATTTGTGGCTTGACTGAGGTTTGCATCACAAGGTCACATCTGGGTAAGAGCAGCCAGGGAAAGAAACGGTGCAGTGAAATCAGATTCACCCCCCACCCATCACTGCTTTATCTCCCCCGGGAACCATGCCGAAACACATCCTGATGGAAACACAACTACACTTGAGGAAAACTCAGGAAGTCCCCCGGGGCTTTGAGACACCCGGGAATGACTGCGTTCTGTTCAGCATCCCTGAAGATAGGTGCCGAAGAAGACCTTGAATGTCAACTTCCTGTATAGGAAGTGCACCATTAAAAAATACATGTAATTTAACAGTATACCGTCTAATGCATATACTTTTGAAAGAAAGCATTTTGATATGCTGCATTGTTTAGTGGTTAAAGCAGTTACCATTCCCATTGAATGGTGCAGGTTAATCACACCTGATTTAGAGTAAAAAGTTATCCCAACTAACAAAGCTGTGATATGAGATTAGGATCAATTCAGTTGTTGTCAATA
Organism: Pollimyrus isidori; assembly: GCA_019775955.2. Classification (NCBI taxonomy): domain Eukaryota; kingdom Metazoa; phylum Chordata; class Actinopteri; order Osteoglossiformes; family Mormyridae; genus Pollimyrus; species Pollimyrus isidori. The sequence continues at coordinate 15,469,758 of JABFDZ020000016.1, forward strand.
TTTATATTCATATCTGATTTTTAGTTTTCTGTAAGGGTCCTGTTAAATTCCCATTAGATAATAGATGAAGACAATGTTTTCCACTGCTCCATCTCAGTGTGTTGTCTACGATACAAACAGCTATAGGTGATATATTAGGAATCATTATTGCCAAAGTTATTCAGTTAGATTGCCATTATTGAGGGGACAATTTTGATGTATCGATTCAATTTGAAAACCTGAATTCAAACATTTTTTTTTAACGTCACCAAAGAAAAACTGGGAACTTAATTACAAACTATTAATGGAATACAAAGAAAGTGGAATCTCAGAACATTATTTTTTTTTTGTTATGAGTAAGGAATGATGTAACGTTGTATTTCCTTCTGTGGAAAACAAAAGCTCAGTCCCTGGCCAGATGTAATAACAGTGCTTTGAGACTTTGAGTGGTGGATATGACCTGCAGAAATCCCGGATCCTCCAGTACGGAAAACACTACGGCTGATCGTCCAATACAATCATCTCCATTATTTTAGCAGTTGTGTCTCCAGCTCTGGTGCTGCTAACTTTATTTAGTTAAATTTTGGCTGGCGATATCAACCACAACTGACACATTTTAATGGCGTTTTTCATGCTACACAACAGAGGTGTTTTTAAAAAACGTTATAACGAAAGATTGTCGTAACCGTTAAAGAGAGCTTCCTGTGCGACAAAGCGGGTGAGTTTCACAAAAGTCTCAGAGCACAAAGAGTATCACGCAACACTGCCTTTATGAATATTTATGAACCTTTCCCTGCTGTCCTGTGTTTTTGGAAAGCTGCATGCCTGCATTGATACCTTGTGCATCTACGTGTAGCGCAAGAACATGAAGGGGCACAACTGCAATGTAGGAGTGTCTCTATTTCTCTCGGAAGAATCAGTACTGAATGTACAGATCGATGCATTGAATGGCCACCTTAAAATATTGATTCATTGTGATGCATTGATGCATATTTTACATCCCGACAAGATATATATGATCACAACAAACTTTGTGGCTTTGGTGTCAATTTAACTGACCTGCTTACAAATGTCATTTATGGTCCTAACAGTCCATCCAGTGCCCGCCCAAGGAACCAGGAAGTGGAATCTGTCACCAGCCTTCTCTCCTAGCCGCTCAGCGCTGAGCTTTCCCAGGGTGGGCTGACTGAGCCTGTGGCCGGGCAGTGCTCAGTCTCCTTGCGTTGAAAAATGAGGAATTGCACTAATTTGATTTTTTTTTTTTCTTACATTTTCCTGCCAGTTCCAATTCTCACCAAAGATGGACATTTCAGGTCCAGAAAGTAAAAATCCAAACCACGATCTTGTTTCAGCTAACTAACGGAATATTCTGTTGGCTGTGACTCAATTGGTTTGTCAAAACAAAATCTTGGTCTGGATTTTTACTTCCTGTACCTGAAACGCACATCTCTGTTTCCAACCAAACTGGAATGTGAGCCACTGACGTGTCTCAGTCGTCTGGCTTTTGTATTGGCATCTCCAGCCTGCTTCAGACCACCGTCTTTCTCTGTAATGTTACACTCTGCTTTTAGATATGTTGGGTGTCCTCCTGCTTTGGATTAGGAAGAGTGTCGATTGGGGCCCTTCCTGAATCACTCAGGTTAACTAAAGTGAAGGTGAAACTTGAAATGTGCATGATGGACTGGGCCATGAGATTGTGTAAGCTGGACATGCAGGGCAAGCTTTGATAGCTACTATCCCATGACAGGGGTCATTAACCCATGACAATAAGGACTGGAGATCAGAGAAACTTCAACCAGGTACTTTAAGAAAACTGGACGGTACTTAGCTGCACAACCGATATATTCAGGATGACAGGCCATAAAAACGCTGTTTGCCTGAGGATTGATAGCAAGTGCTTAGAGTGAATATGATCCTAGAGGAATACGATTATGGCTTTTCTTGTGTCCTCCACAATTGTTGTGATGTTAATATCAGGCGGCCCAATAATAAAGGCGTTCCAAAAATTATCTGTTTGTCAGGTTTATCCTGTACGAATAAATCACTCCGGTGTGCTGATCAAGCATTCTCCTGTGTGCTCCTCGAGCTTGCTATACCTTATCAAGCACATTTGCATTTGGAACAGAGGTGCTTCAGGGAAATGGAGCCAGTTGTTCTTTTTTTGTATCTATTTGTTTTGTTGTTTCTGAACCTTGATGGAGTTTCGTTTTTCTTGTTTTATGCACTCCAGTTACTCTTGCCTGGAAGGAAAAGCAGCCTGACGGATTTACGTGGACAGAAATTGCTCAGTCTTTTCAATATCTTTACCCTGATGATGGCCCTTGCATGCGAAGCAGATGGTTCTGTTCCTGGACATTCTTGGGCTATCGTAGTGGCTCCTCTTCTGAATATAGTGGCTCCTCTTCCTTCTGAATACCTCATTAAGACTGATGGACTCTAGTGGCAGGAAGACAATCGGTATTTTGCTTCAGTGCCCATGTACCCAGACTGGAGCCAAAATCAGAGCTGATTTCCATCTGCCTACGGTTGGGATTCTGTTAAATTTGCCAAACGAGGTAGCCATAGTTCATGTCCTGGACCACTGAGTCTATTACCTGAAGATCTATGACTTCCACTTAGAAGCAGAACCATGCCTGAGATTTTGCAGTTTCCAGTTAGAACGTGAACCAGTATAACTTTAGTCTTACTGTCACCATTTTAGTTCTGCTGTAATTCTTAGAGTCGTTGTTTCTATCTTATCTCTAGATGTTTAATGTTGCCCTTATTTCCGTGTTGCAGATTACCAGTTCCACAGTTTGTCGGCAATTTTACTTCATAATGACTTATACTGACCATTACAATGCATTATGAAGGTATTTATAGTGTATTATCGATAATGATGTTTCATAAGGCAGTCATAACGCATTATTAAGTTGGCTATAATGTGTAATGTCTTTTTATAAGTACTTATAACCATGATTATGATGAATGCATTATAATGTATTATGAAAGCATCTATAAGGCATAATGATGACTGCTTTATGTGAAGTATTACTGTAATCTGTAACCTGCCGCATTTCACAGCACTGGCCATAGGTTGTGTTCATGGATATTGACCCGTACTCCGTATGTTGCCCGAATTCACTGCCATCTCATTCTCACCACATTTTAGCCACTGTCACAGCCTGTCATATCATGGTATCACATCAGGAAGCTGTACACTTGAATGGCATAAAATATGTGAATGAAGCCTTTGATACCATAAGTACTGTTCTGAGCCTTCATTGCTATAAAATGTGAGGTTATATAGTTTCAAAGCAGGTTGGAGACCAGCTTTTGTCTCACAGATATGAGGCTGGTGAAATGCTTCTGAAATGTTTCGTACTTTTCTGTTTTTTAAGCCATACAATTGAAGTGTTCTTGAAACTGACAACTTCAGTTTGTCTCCAGTCGTCTGTGAGACCTTGGCATACTTATCTCGGCACTGAATCGCAGGACCGTGAGGTATGAAGCATCTCCACTATTCCCAATGGAGACGCATGACTTTGCCTTGAACAGTGCTTTCCAAAAGTTTCAGATCTGTGCAAGTTTAGCCTGTGCTCTCTTTCGCTAATATAGGAAATGACTTAATGCAAAAGGAAAAAAAATCAATAACATGTCTTGCAGTCATCAGTTATGAAGGTATGGAATAGTATGTGCTTCTGACTGGATATTGGGCAGTAACTGGCATATGTGTAAAGACCAAAGAGCTCATTGGTGGACATCATAGGATTAAGTACCAATATAGGCCAAAAGGCAAATGACACTGGGCCGCTTTCTGTACAGCCCCAATTGGGCCGGCTGCTTATTCCCATGAAGGACCCCCCTTGGCAAAGCTATGACTTGGCACATGAGTGGCATGTTCTCAGATTTCAGGCGCCAACACCGTGTGGGCCTTTCAGCACCTAGCTACTCAGGGTTGTGGTCCACATCTACCAGGATGTCTGTTATGTCAGGATGTTTCTCCTAAGGTGTCATGTGATTGAGCCCTATGTGAGTCCGGAGAGTCTGCTCAAGCGCATCCCCAAGTCAAAGGTTGATAGGAAATGAACTTTGCGCAAATCAGCCTTATTGATGTAGTCTCTTTCAGAAAGCAATTATTCTGTTTTAATTGGGCAAGCATCTAGCCTATTAATCCTGAATGTGGAATGGCTGTATTAAATGAACTGTCCTATTAAGTTAACATTATTATCCTACCCAGTAACTGTTCGAGTACAAGGCCATTACAATCCTCCAAATTAGCTTCATCACTTACATCATCTCTGGATCGTCTTGAGAGAGCCAGCATCAAAGTGGATTCTGTTAGATTTCTCACAAGACCTATACAATTCTGTCCTGACCATAGTGACCTTCTGCTGTACACAAAAATGAATGCTGTTTGCGTTTACTGATTCACTGCACAGACACATAAGCCCTCATTTTATGATTGAACTGCATTGACTGCTATGTGGGAAACATTTCAGATGTGTACTTAGTCAACCATGAGGCCTGTGGCTATTTCTAAATTGACTAAAGTGCTTCCTGTCTCTTTTCAAGGGTGCCCACGGCTTATTCTGTGATAGAATTGAATCTTCTCAAGGTGTGTTATTGAGTGGAACAAGTATTTATCAATTTACAGAAATGGTGAGGTCTGCACTTTTGAAATATGCATTTTCCTTAGGATTTACTTAGACATCGGGGTCATCATTGTCTTTGCATTCACCGGTATCCAGGGCCGCCTTTACATACTGTACATTAATATGTACTGAAGCAATTAAACCTAGTGGTTAAGACAGAGGCTCCGTGGGTAGCACTGCAGTCTCATACCCCCTGGGTAGGTGGATCTGTTGGGTATGTGTAGACTTTGCATGATCCCCCCATGTTGAGTTGGTTTTATGCCGATTTCCACTTGGAGTCCAAAATCATGGCATTAGGCAAACTGGAATCTCTCTGGTATGTCTATGCCTGTTTGCCCTATGATGGACTGGCTTCCTATCTAGGACGTCGCCTGCCTTGTGCACTATGATGGCTGGGATGGGCTCCAGAGTCCCTATGGCCAAGTTCTAGATAACTTTTTGGAACATTGATGGATTCTAGCTGCATGGTGAAGTATGGACAGCCTTATAACTTTTCATTGAGCCATATTATTTATCGTACATCATTTGGTCCAAAAGGATGGACTGGTGTGCCAGAGGTCTCCGGAACAAGGAGAAACTAGGTGGCTGCAGCTGTGAGGAAGGTCGAGGAAGAGGGCTTTTCAGTGAGGGGAGGGCTTTCACACTCTCCTCCTCCCATTTTGGACGTAAAGAATGGGTCAGTCCACATGTAGAGTGGTTGAGGCCTGTTAGATGCGAGTGGTATGTTATGTATAGCTGTACTCTGGACTGGACCAGGACCGGTCTGGGTCTCTATGAGTCAATGCCGAGTCCGGAAGCTGAGCTGGACTTTCCAGGATAGCTCCGGCCAAACTGGCAGCCATCACAAAGCCAGTAATTAAATCCCCCGACCCCATTGCTACTGACAGAATATTGGCAGAGTGCGGACCTAATTAAACTGGCAAGCGGTCTTTGAAAATGTATGTTTAATATTGCCGGCTGACCTTATCCTTGGCCGGCAAAATGCCTTCATACAGCCTGCTACTGACAAGCTGGTCTAAGGGACCAGTGGTGTTTCACAGGCCTAGGAACCTGCTGCCATAGATATAACCTACACAGAATGTTCTGAGGTCAAGTCTTTAAGCTGCTGCTTATAATTAGAGTTTACTACTATATCTAAAGTGAGATAACACTTAAAACAGTCCTTTTGCACTTTGTGACATTTTAAGACTCAATGTCTCAAAAGTTTACCTTCAAAGAAGAACCTTATGGATGGTGATGTTAATACCTATGGTGGATTTATGGGTAGTCCTCCTCTCAGTGTCTTAAGTTTCATTCCCTAGTCTTTTATCTTGGTTTACCCTTTTCATACTTGAGTTGACTAGGCTAAATTCCTATGCAGGAGGTCAGTAGATGAATGTCAGTTGATGCATTGACAGCTTTCACCCATAAAGGTCATGTGAGTCTTTCTTGGTGCAGTTAAAGAAAATACACTGTAAGACAAATGTTGAATTATTTGTGAGCTATTTTCACAATATCTAAATTGCATTTCACTTTTTTGTAATATACTGTTGTAATATACAAGTCTTAGGCAATCAAAGATTTTTTTTAAATGATCTTCATGATGCAGCAATGATTATACCTGTAAAAGTATGCTAGTTTAGCAAATTCAAAACCTCCGCTAAAATCACCCCGGTATTTGCAGCAACCATTTAATGCACCCCTGCATTTCTTTGACTTGACAACTAGCCCAACTCTGTTACGTCCCACTCCGTCCGATCCTCCTGTGTGCCACGCCCACCTCATCACCTCTTGCGATCTCCGATTGTTCTCACCTGTGTGGCGTTGCCACATACCTGTCTTGTGCCTGTCTTGTGTATTTAGGTCTGAGTCTGCGTCTATTCCAGCAGATGCGGCATTGAAGTTTCAATGTGTTGTTGTGCTATGGCCAATAAACCCTGTCTCCCCGTCTTCCCGACTGGACTTACCTCCTTTCGCCACTCACAATTCCGACGTTCGTAACAAACCCTTTTGGCAAAGCAGTACCTCATCGGGTTATTTAACTAATTAAACTAAATAATTAGGTGAGCTGGTGATGAAATTAACAAAAAACATGGAATGGCTGAGGTGCCCCTGAGGAAAAGTTCTGGAACTGAAGCTGTGTTCTTTTAAGGATAAATTGGTTTTTTTATGAGCAAATTCTTCCCACCCAGATGAATAATTTTAAGTGTTTTTTTTTTGACTGGCTAAGACTTTTGCAGAAATCGTATTGTTGTTTCTAGGATCTGGCATTATGCGGTTTTATATTACTACATTTAGATCTTTTAAAATACCATAATTTAATATATATATTTGCTTTAATAGTGTGTTCTGATATAATATTTTTTAGTGTTGCACCTGTGAAATACTGTTGCCTGGTTTGTATACTTTTGCTGCTAATGTTTCTTGAAGCTTGCCAATCATTTGCAGTGCAGTTACCTTTACTGCCTGGCTTGTACTGTGAACTGCCACATTTCTCTTGAGCTATTGGTATCTGCAAAAGTCTAGACATCTTTGGAGGTTTATTGTTATTTTAGCTGTCAGTAGTAGGCCTGGCTTCAAGTGGCCCAGCCACACTGGAGACCTGGCTTCTCCTGAGGCTTGGCATCTGGAGGCCTTCCCATACTGGAGGTCTGCCTTCTGGAGGCCTAGCCTCTCCTGCAGACCTAGCCACACTGGAGGCCGGCCTTCTTCTGGAGATCTGGTTTCTCCTGGAGGCCAGACTGTTGGCCTGACTGTCACTAGAGGCATGGCTATTGCCAAGCAGGGTTACACTGGAACTTTTGGTACTTTTCACACTGGAAGATGTAAAGCTCCATTTAGTCATCTATATCCATTTTGTGGGAGTTTGAGATAGCTATGGGGGGGAGTTTATGTTTTTGCGGGGAGTTTAGGTCTTTCGGTGAGGGGTTTAGGTACGAGTTCCTGGCATAGGGCTAAGTGTGTGTGCTGCTCTGTGTTACTAGACAGGGGATTTCATTGGATTCAAATATAAGACTGAGAACCTTGATCTATTCCAAGCTGCCCTTTATGTTGTGGGGTTGGGGTACGGTTACTCTCAACTGGTCATACTCAGAGTTTGCCCTTCCCCCAAGCAGTTACAAGATTATGTCACCTGTTATAATCTGACTGTGCTCAAGTAATTAAAATCAACAGGAGACTGGTATTTCTGGACGGGGCAAGAAACGGAAGAAGTGCCCTGCCGTCGGCTGTTTGCTCAGCTGTGGCATCTTGGACCTTCAGGGACTAAGGGAATTTGAAAGCGATGCACCTTCTCAGGCGAGAGCAGAGCTCTATTCACTTAGGGTGGCATCCAAAGAAATATATGATCCAGGGCCAGGAGAGGCAACAAAAACCGTTCAATGAAGGGGCTAAATTATAGGCTTGCTGGTGTGAGCTGAATAGCATTCTCTCCGCATTGCTTCCAGTTCACTCTACTGGTAAGAGCTCAAGGTTACACTGCAAATTGGAGAGAAGGTGATACAAACAAGCGATTGCACTCCAGTCTCTATGAGGCACCTTGGAAATGTTTCCATCTGACCTGTTCTGTGGCCCTTTATCTGGCCTGGTAGGAGGCGTGGAGTCTACAGAACAGCCTGCGACGTCGTGTCTAGCTGTCTTCCCAAGATCCTCAACACTGAAGATCATGACATATTGCTCTGATGTCCTGCTAAGTCTGGGGTCCCCATCTGATTTTTCCTGAGGGCGAAATTCCATCAGCAGCGTAAATCCAAGGTCCACTGCATCTGAAAAAAAATACTGACTGGGGGGAATCACTCAGGCGGTCCAGATACAATTCTGTTTCGGTCTGGGTGCAGACCGGAGCAGGTGACTACTGCGGGTAATCATTTCAGTTAAATGGCACTCGTTATTGTACATGCCTCTGAGCCTGGCCAGTTGCTGCAGTCTGGATACTTTCGTCTTGCGAGTAGTATTGACAGTTCTGCTGGGATTCAAATCGGCGACCCCTCGATTTTCATATATTGCTGGTGGGAAGTGAGAATGCAGCAAGCTGGTGCTGCCTCCAAGGCAAAGTGACGCCCTGCTGTGGTGATGATGTCGCCTGGGAGGCGCAGGGGACAGGGCCACAGCGACCAGTCGATCTGTCTCCATGTACGCTTTATCCTGGTTAAGAATAGCCCTGTCGGGAGCAGAGGCGGAGAATTCGCCCACTGCAGAGACATGGGTGGCTCTCTTACTCCCTCCACTGACACCCCGTTTCCTGTGGCATCCCTGGAACATTCCGGAAAAAGTCGACGAAGGCAACGATCTGGCTGTGGGCTACATGAGGCACTCCTGCGTCAGGCCACTTGATTGCAGGTGCAGCTTCATCTCAAGGTCGAACGCGCGCCGCTCCGTCGCCCCCATGAACTGCCTGATTCTGATCTGAGCTCAATCCGGCTTTCGGTTCCGGCTTGTAGCACCGCTTTCCATTTGCGGTCTGGTTCCATGTGTTGCAGGTACAGTGGCTGGAACCACATGACTACCTCCCTGATCAATTCTAATACTTACCAGACCAGCATGACTAGGTCTGTTACCTTCAAAGGAACTGGCATATTGTACTTAAGCCTACTGAAGCTTGTGGATGCTGTCTGTCGTAATCAGAGCTGTCTCATTATTTACGAAAGGCTGTAAACTCCTTTTACCAGCAGATGCCAGAATCTGTGAACCCAGCACCATGGTGGTTAATCATTGATGTTAATGGTATTAAAAGATTTAAGTGATTAAAACAGTGGGGAGGTCCGGCTCCTTAATTCCAGGGTCTTTTTAGCAAAGTGTGGTGTGTCCAAATGTAATCAGTGTCTCCCAGTTTGCCTCTGTGCCTGATTGTGTTGTTTGTCCATGTCATTCTACCATTTGGCCTCGAGTTGTTTTATTTTTCGACTGATCCACTTTACACATCAGCTTAGTAATTGACAGAATACCAAAACAATTATATAGCATAGACCAATGCCTACATCTGCCAAGGTCATTAAAATTATGTAATATTGACTTTATGAAACTTGACCCTGGCACCATGTAATAATGCATCATAACCTTTCTAAATATCTCCTGTGTGCCACAAGGTCCATGTAATAATATGAACCTTAAATGTATGTCCTTCAGCATGTGTAATGTTATGGTGTGTAACCTCTCTGCTCTTTGCTTTCCTACAGGTCTAGTGACTATGGTACCACCTATTCCAAGCTCAACCTGATGCCGGGAACCACCATCGTGGTCACCAATTTCTACATCTGCCCCACCAATAAGAAGAAGGTCAGTGTCTCTCCAGTTACCGCTCCGTCGTGGGGGGGCGTTCTGCTCATGCCGACCTGTTTTTTTTTTTTTCATATACCTGCAAGCAGAGTGCAGCTCATTTAGCTTACCGTGAGGGACATAAAGGGGGGCTGCCGGATCCTAACATCTGACATTTGCTTTTGATTAAAGCACACGCACTCACCTGCAAGTGCCCCCTGCCATATTTAATAGGTGAGTGGTGGAGCGCGGAAGTGGGATCCTGCCCAGTTGGATGGGTGATTGAAAGAGAAAAGGAACCATCTGCTATTGAGCCCCGAAATCATACTGCTGACTGTGTGTTTTATGGTGACGCCCCTGCTGAGCATCGGGGGGGAAGGGGGAAGGGGGGGTGCGGCTGAGGAATCGACACGTGTTACTGACAGGTAGTGGGTTGACGTGAAGCGGCGTTTTCCGGAACCTTCCTGAATTAAAGCGAGTCAGGCGGCGTCTCTGTTTGCTGAAGATTCTCAGTAACGTCAGCATGGTGACGCCTTTGGATCGGGGAGCATGTCCAGAAGCGGGGGGTCATCCTGGTGTTCCTAGAAATTTCCGTTAATGGAGGAAAGTGTTGCCTTTCTCTGCTGTCGGGGAGTGTGTGGTGCTCAGTCTGCACTCGGTGTCAGCGATCTCCTCAGGAAGCTCAGAAGACGTCTGAGAAAGGTCTTGTGGAAAGGTCTCTGACAATATTGATAGCAGGAGAAAAATGAAGTGGGGGTTTGGAGGTGGGGGCTGGGGGTGGGGGCAGCATTCTGCTTTCCACTCCTTTAAACCCCCTTTTAATCATACCCAGGCTGGACGGAAAAGGCTCTTGCGCCACATCTGAGCACCGTGTGGAAATGGAGTCACGACCATCCTTTCATCTCCCAGATACCTATCATTCCTAGAAAGATTCAAACGAAGGAGCAGCATCATTTTATTCCATTCTCTCCAGAGCAAAGATCAGTTTTGTCCTTAATATCTACTGACTGGTGCCCATTCGCCCAGAGCTGTATTTTGAACGTTCCGGATGAATATCATTTAATATGAACCCGTCTTGGTAACGGAAGCACTCGGAAAAACCCGTTTACTGTGTGTCCAACCCCTACTGAAGGGTATTTCCACTGTACTTTAGAGAATTTCTATTAGGACCAAAGTGTAAGGACTTCAGAATTGCGCATCTTTGCACTGTGTTCCTAGAGTGTGGTTCACTATGTGGCAGAACCGGGCCAGAACCGGGCCAGTCTGGACAGCACCACTGTAGCCTGAAATGAGCCTTTGTTTCAGCTGTGCTTAAATTTAAATTTAAGGTAAAATTACGAGCGATGAATGTTATAAATGTCCAGCATTTGTAATATCTGAAGGCCTATCGCATGCTGAGGAATTTGCCACCTTCTAATTTCATTAGAACTCCCACTCTGTGTCACATGACCCTTCAGTCCAGCGTAAGACCAGCTTAAATAGGATCTTGATGACAAATGATATCATATATGTCTATTTCAGAAACATTTATGAATAATGAAATGTATGAATAATTTAATACCAGTTAGCACAATGTATTATGCATATATGCGAGGGACTTGGCTGGTGTATGTGAGATGGGTTTCGGGTTCTTGAATATGAAAAGACTCTTTAAATTGAGCAGGTACATTCTCATAAACCCTCTGTCTCTCTCTCTCTCTCTCTCTCTCTCTCTCTCTCACACACACACACACACACACACACACACACACACACACAATTGTAATTATATCTTTGGGGGGACTGTCCAATCATTTCTATGGGGGAAACGCTAATCACAACATATTGACCTTAACCCCTAACCAGCCCTAACCTTAGCCATAAATAACCAAACTAAATATGAGACTTTTAGTTATTTAAATTTTTTGATTGCATTCAGATCTTTGTACGGACCTGAAAACGTCCCAATAACAGGTTTTTATAACATGGTGGAGATTATTGGCTGCCCACAATGTAATGTAAACATAATGCACACACAGACATACACACGCAGACAACAAATTAAATATATTCAAAAATATATCCCTGCCCTGGATTCTTGTGCAGACATTCGACTTCAGGAGATTTACCATTTAAGCCAGAGAGATGGCTATTGCGGGGGCACCGCTTCTGGGATTAGCAAACTGTGCAGAGCCAGCAGGGCGTTGCGGAGATCGTCCGCCTTAATGCCACCCAATCCCTTGTTGCATTTCCCTGGAGAGTCCAGGCTCCTGTCATCGTCTGTCCTTTGAGATTCATCCCGACTTGAATTGTGCACTTGGACTCTACGCAGAATACTTTTTGTTTTTTAAAGCCAGGCTTGGTGATAGTTCCTACGTGTGTGTGTGTTCACGGCTGGCCCTAAAAGTACTGGGCCCTTATGTAAAGGAGGCATCTCTGTCCTCTTGAGATCGAAGCTCATTTTGCTATTTCTGCACCCTGCTGGTGTCCTTACAATTAAATTAATGGCCGGCCCGCGGCGGCGGGGGGGGGGGGGGGTGGGGGGGGGGGGGGGTTGGGGGGGGGGGGGGTGGT
>JABFDZ020000016.1:15498585-15518974 GCA_019775955.2 Pollimyrus isidori
CCCCCCCCCCCCCCCCCCCTCCCAACCCCCCACCCCCCAACCCCACCCCCCCCCACCCCCCCCCCCCGGGGGGCCCCCGGCCCCCGCCCCCCCCGCCGGGGGGGGGGGGTGCAAGTTTATGGGTAATTTCCTGCTTTGAACAGGCACTCTGGAGAAAAATCATGTTAAAGAAAACAGCATCTGGATGCAGGGCCATGTAGAATTCAGCCATGAGCCTCATGTACCGCAGTTATTGTGGGTGTGATAGGCAGATGTGCAGAGGACCGGAGTCCTGTGGATGCTGAGGGACAGGGACAGCAGGGAGGAATTGCTGAGGAGCAAACAGACACTGGTGCTCATGTGTGGTCCATCACCAATGGGAAGAGCCTGTTTCTTATGGTAATGAGCTCTGGGTGGTTCTGTGTATTTTGTGGCCATGTGTGCGAGGGCGGGCTGTGGGGGTCTGCTTGGGGGGGGGTCTGGAGTGACGTACCGTCACGACAGCGCCTCATCACCTGGCATCGCAGAGAGGCCTAGCCGTACTGCCCTAATGTGCGCAGACCGAAATCTTTTTTTTGTGCTTCGTATTGATCGGTAAATAAATCACAGTCTAAAACACTTAATCTCCCCTTGTGTTTGGCCCTGGCGTCTGTACTGGGAACAGTTTCATTCTGCCGGAGTGATCAAATCAGCATTGAATTCACGGCAGTAAAAATGTGCATGGTGTTTAATAGTCGCGATTTATATGTATGTATTTTTTGCTCTCTTTTTACTCCCCTTTGCATTCGGCGCTAACTGTAATGGACCCGACCTATCACCAAAAAATGAAAAGCATTCTACATCAAAGAAGTTTTATTTCATTTACTGCCAGTATCGTCCCATAAATATTAACCTGAAATAGGCTGCTAAGTGCTTGTAATGAGCTAGCAACACGATAGCAGCGCTGGGATTTAGGCCGATGTTTTCGGCCCTGAGGATATTTGCTTTAAACTGGAAAGTTGAATATGAATATAGAACGTGAATGTGTAATTTAAGCCCCATTTGACAGCTTTGTTTTGTGGCAGAATTTCCTTCGGCGACGGATAAATGTAATTTGAAAGCTCATTCCCAAAGCTGTTAACCTCAAAACACAGATGTTACTTTTAATATCTGGAATCACCTGTGCTAAAAATAAGCCTCTTTTCTGTGACTGACACAGAGTCTGTCACTTATGTAACAAATTATGCTGCATGAGATGCAGCTGTAGGAAGAGGAAATGCTTTTCAGTAATAAATATGTGATGTACCTTTACAGCATGGCATCTTTATCGTAATGAGTTCCTGTCTCGAGAGCAGCTCGCTCTGGCTTTCCTCTTGCGAGCTTTAAATGTTTTTCATATTTATATTCCGCTGATCACCGTTTTCTCATACCAGCCCTACTAATTATTTATCGTTCAAGAAACCTTTGCGGAATATTATGGTTAAGGTTTGGAAAGGTGTCCCGTTTTCCTGATGTTCCCAGAACGTTAGCTGAGACTAATAATATAAACGGAAACACTGACGCTTCACACCTCAAAGGTCATGGGTTTGTGGCTGGATGGCATGGTTGTAGTGCACACATATGGCATAAATAATATCTAAAGTAATATCTTATTATAAAGCAATATTTTTCAACGCTAATTGCGTTACAAGGATATTAAGGTAATATTATTGTTCTAACATTGATAGAACTTTGTGAAAGTATAAAATGTGGAAATAATGTTCTATTAACATTACATTTTAGACCTTTAATAGCATTGACTAAAGTTATGGGAGCCCTTCCTATTAGCTGGGCATGACCAATGATTTCTCATTGGTGGAAAATTTTACCTTGGCGTATGACCCATGCAGTATATAGCTAAAGATGACACAGACTTTGACTTTCACATGACTTTTGATGACAGGTGTACTTCCTTCAGTGGCAGTTTGGTAACAGTTGGACAGAGTGTAGTGTCATCACAATATAACTCGTGACAGTTGGACAGAGTGTAATGTCTTCGCAATAGAACCTTAAACTCTGCACTGCGGAGGAGTTGGCAGCATGCGTGCCGAAGAATCTGCTTAGGGACCAAAAGGTTCTATGGGTTTCTCTTCCACATGGTTGTCGCTTGAGCTGGGCTGCTTCTGCCTTTACTGTTTCAGCGAGAGCTCCTGATTACGTAAATCAGAGAAGTGTTTAGCTGCGAAACATGGATAAAAATGTCTCCTAGGCAACTAAATAATACTGTTTCAAAGACAGACTTTCCCTGCACCTCCAAATGCGGATATATGCCGAAGATGACGCCGCTTGGATATTCTTAGAAGCCCTGGCAGATCTTCGGGGCGCCAGTAGTGTGATTGATTGGCTGATATCCGGGCTTCGGAACCTCGCAGGGATTTTTCTGTGCGGGTTCACAATAATTGGTGATTGATGGCTGAAAGGCTGGTGTTTGTATCCAGGTTGCGGAAGAATGTTTATGAGGAATCAAGCCGATCGGCACATCGGAGGGGAAGTGATTCATGTTCTCAGGTAGTGAACTCTCTCCCCGGGTCGAACCACTTTCGTACTGGCGGGGGTGCCTGCTGAGGCCTTCTCCGATAACACCTTGTTTTTCTTGTTTGTTCCAGAAGCCAGTCCCGTATTTGATACCTGTTCCTTTTATATATGTATACGTGTAAACATTTTACCAGAACCTCCTTGTTTTTTGGAGTTTGGTGGTGTGACCATTATGTGCGTCTTTTCTTGTTGCCATAGATAGATAGATAGAGATACTTTATTTATCCAGAAGGAAATTTACACATAGCAGAAAGCTTACACATAGCATTTCACATAGCAGAAAGCTGTGTGTTCAAATGAGTTCACATGCCTCCTGCATTGCACCCTATTCAAGGCCTCGTTAAGGAGAAATTAGAACTGTAATGAAGTTGATCTAAGAAACAAAGGTGATTGGTGCCCAGGCTTGAGTGTCGTCTGCACGCACAGGTGTGAATGGGAACCTGAATTAGACTGGCTAACCCGCTGTTTTGGTGATATTCGCAGGGTGCCATCTGCTGCTGTCATGTCTGTACCCATCCACCTGTGGCAAAACGTCAGTTTGACTAGGTGACCATTGCAGACACGGACCTCTGCATCCTTGCTTTCGTCCAATCAGAATGGACCTGCATTTGCGAGTTCAATCTGATCGCAGCACTGGAAACGCAGGAGCCTTCCAGAGTTTAGTCTGCCATTTTTACGTAATTATGCCATGTGACCCGCTGAGGTAATATTCCGCCCCGCTTGGGAATTTATCCCGAAACGAACGATCATGAAAATGCATGCTCACGGAAAATCAGCACGTGCCTGCCAGTAACGCATGCAGTCGACGGTTGCATTGTTGCATGTGGGACATGTTTACAAACCTCGCTCTCCTGCCGAGCATATCCTGTGGGTTAGACATGCATCACTGATTTTAATCATCGGAGTGAATGACATAATTGACACCAAATTATTACTTTGGGCAGGGTGCGCGGGGAAGGGGGGAGGGGGGTTGCAGCCGGGGAATCGAATGGATATTCTGCACATTTTAAATGATATGGGGTTTTGGATTCTGCATATGGCAGCCGGCACACTATGCAGTAATGAGAGAGCTGTGAGGGTGAGAGGAGGCCTGTTATTGATGTGTGTGTGGCTGGCTGTGACCCCGCGGGCCCCCGCTTGGCTGATAACCTCATCAGTGGGGGCTGTCACTCTCCCAACACACTCACACACCCCCTCTCTGCATCTGAGTCCCCCCCCCCCATGTCTCAGGTGTGTGAAGGTTGCTAATCGATTCCGGTTTTTTCGTACTCTACCTCTCGGGGTTGATGATTGGCAAAATCCATGAACCAAGCAGACGGAGAAACTTGATGTATGTGACAGACTTGCTGTATGTGAAATCGCAGCATTGGGTCTTTGTCAGGGCAGGATGGCGAAGTGAGGAGTGATGTGAGGAGGGGAGTGTGAGACTGGGATGTGAGGTGGAAATGAGCTTAATAAGAAAATTGTGTTTTTTTAAGCCTTTTCTGTAAAGGAAGTGATGTCACAGGAAGTGGAAAGACGGCGACTTGTAGGTTGAAATTTTTCATCTGCCTTGGCTGGATTGTATCATTCTGCAAGAGCGAATTGCTGCAAATGGCTTCCATCGCTGGAAAACCTCGATGAGAAACTGGTTTGTTTTTGAACATGGGGATTGGAGGGTGGATCAGGGTGATGGAATGAGATGGACAGTATCCTCAGTAACATTCAGGATTACTCACAAAGTTCTGGGTAAACCTAGGAGACCAGTACCACTGCTTTCAGGAAACCCCTCTCAACAAACAGAATGCTTGCTTTATAGTCAGTGAGTTAAAGAACCACTTATTCCTTGTTTTCGCTTCTCCATCACAATGTCATACTTTCATGCTCAGTATAACCGCCATGATGGAACCTTAGCAGTCTGACAGTTATAAGATTGTTATGAACAGGAAGTTCCTGCTTAAAGTCCTATTATGGCCCTTGATGGTGGACTATTCAACAGAGAACTTAGTCTGAACTTCTCTCCTGAAAACACAGATTGTATTCACTGGTAAAAATGCGTAAGTCATTTTAGCTGAAAGTATCAGCTTAACTGTACAATTAAACCAGCCCCCTATGATCTGCTCCGGTCAGAATTCAATTTCCATTTAAAGAATGGCTTCATTTTTTCTTATAGTTCTATTCTTTTTATGCCAAACTCATAAATGTTATGTAAGTTCCAAAAAAAGTACACGAGCAGTAATTTCTCAGCGAAAACGAAACACAGAGCAGGGAGACTGAATCGAGCCTTTCATTGGGTTGCAGACCTACAGCCTTCTGGGATCCGTTGACAGGGTGACCAATGAAATTACCAAGCTAACGGAATGGAGCTTCCTCCACTCTCTGGAGTCCAATGAAGTTCCGTGGCCATAATGATGTCATAATGAGCCCTCTTAGACGTGATGTCATCGGGTCCCTTCTGGTCCGGCCTCGCGGGGCCGCTTCTACTTCTCAGTCTCTGCCAGTGCCGTAAAGACCGGGAAAACGGCTACAGCACATTATATTTAATTTCCAGCGGCCCTCGCTCACACACGCCGTTGAAGGCAAGCTTCGATAAAACAACTTTATTAGGAATAAAAACACATTACATCACGCGTGTCGCTTCAGTTTTATTTACGTCTGAGGTGCCCTCTAATCTTTTTTTTTTCCCCTTGTAAAACAAAATTACAAGTAGTTTTATTCTTCCTCTCCATATGAGTCAGTGCACTGTAAAAGGTCCCGTGGGCGTGTGTTAATCCTGCAGCTGGCTGGGGATCCGCCTCTTTCCCCTCCCGCCTGGGTCTTCCTGCTTCATCTGAGTAAAACCATTACCCGGCACCCGCAGCCGTTTCCAGGCCTCTCATACAGAAGTGTAAAATCGGCGTGTTTCGTCCGGACTCAGATCCAGCGCAGTCAGTAATTTATGTGGTACCTTTTCAGTCGTTCCACTTTAACACACTGGTGCACCCCCAGGGTCAAATTTAGGGGGGGTGCGGACCACTGGATTAAATTCATTGTTGGGAGCTGAGGCACAGCATAAAATGCTGGTGCACCAACCAAAAAAAAAAATCTGCAGCCCCTACAATCTGGGCCCATGGTTAGCCTGCCATCGGGCGGGCCTCGCGCACCCGTTTACAGACAGCTGTGTGCAAAGTGGCTGTCGAGTGCGTTTGTCGATTCGGTCGAAGGAAGATAAGGAGCGAAGGATTAAGTCCTAGACCTCATGGGTGAGAGATGGTGATTTTTTTCCCCCTTAAGAAGGACTTAAATGTCTCACATTATCAGCTTAATTTCTTCTGCTATTGAATCTCCTGTTGCCTCAAAGACAAATAGCTCATTTGAATTGTTCTGGAATAACCATTTTTATTCCCGTAATAGATATGCTGAAATGCCATGTTAGCTTCTCATGATAATGACTTCTCTTATAAGTGAATCTGTCATGATGTCGCTGAGATGCTATGGCGATGCGCATCATCCGTTGCCATGGCACCCTTATAACTTCCAGAATCTCGTAGACAAAACAATAGGTTGCTTTTACCCCGGCTGTGTGCCTGACAGGACAGGGGCTAAAAATACTTCCACAAGATCCCACCATAGTCTAGGGGAGTCGGGGGTGACCATGGATATGGTACAGCGCGTAACCCCATCATTGGAGTGAGGAGTGAAGAACACAGAAAATGGCTTCGTTAGAAGTCAGCAGCAGTAACGAGCAACATGCTCCAATTAGCGCTGGAATCTATTATCAGCAAAACAGCTTTATTTCAGAAAAATAATTACGAAGCAGAAAGCCAAACAATAGAGGAAATCAAGATGGATCCCTCAACTTTCTTCATTGTTTGTGGTTTGTTATAGATCTGTAGTGATATCTGGTTATATATTGTAACTTCAAGGGGAGTCATTTGCGTGCTGCCATGCCCCCCCCCAGGATCAAAGCCTCTCCGGATGGTGATACTGAGCACTCACGCGGGTAAATATCACGCGGCTGTCGCTGCAGATGCTTACATCTCAGCCTTCATCTCGCATTAAAGCTGCGCCATACCCTGCATGATTATTCGGGTGGAATTACAAAGCGCATTTGTACATTTCAAAAAGCATCAAGTTTTTCTTTTTAATGCAGCAAATATCCATGAATATTGAGCTTTTTACACCACCTTGAGGTGCGGGAATGAATTCTGTGGGGTTTAAAAATGAAGAGAACACGCACTTCTAAATTCCTTAATGTGGGTATGAACACCCACACAAACACTCGCTAATGAATATAATTCATGACGCTCAGCGTTCGGCTTTTACGCATATTTTTTTTGTTGCCTTTCTTGGATCTTTTCTTTCTCTAAGTAAATAATAGTTAGGGGAGGGGGGGGGCATTTTTAGACTCTGCTGGCCGTTCCAGCCCGCGCCAGCCGCATTCAGAAACCCGCACGCGGCGTTTCAGAAATACAGACTCGGGCTGGGGGGGCTGGGGTGACCTTGTTTTGATGGAAGCCTCGGTGTGGGCGTCCTATTCACTCTACTTGTCAGAATTGCTTGACAGAGTGCCACCCCCCCCCCCTCCCAAACACACGTCCCCAGCTAGGCTGCCATGCAGCATGATAAACCACTCGATGTGTCACTATGAACCCTGTGCTTCCAGTTCAGTGACTTATCTCCTTCACAGAAACAGTCATCCATCCATCCACCTATCTTCTATACTCACTTTTCCTATACAGGGTCGCAGGGCAGGGAATAGCCCAGGATTGGGCACCACCCCACTGCAGAGTAATAATCCTAATAATCTATATCCTCCCCTGTGCCAAGTCCGTGTTTTGCCTCTTGATTGTAATGACAACCCCCACCTGCCCCCCACCCCCGCTTCGGACCTTTAATGGCTGCGCTTCCGGCTCTCGCATCAGGCATCAGGCGCAACGCAGGAAACAGCGTGTCTTTGTCCTGCCGACCGTTAACTGCCCCTCATTTGCTCGCAATAGCTATTAAGGCGAATCAGTACTTCCACGGAGCCACTCAGCTCAATGTGCCCGCCGTCGTCCGACTCACAAACGCTTGAAAATCGAATGTTTAGATCTGTGGAGGGAGATGCTGCTCCCTCGGGCAAGAGCAGAGTGCCCCGGGCGGTGTCGGTGCCCCCACGCTGTGGTTCGGGTGGGCATGTCCATGGGCAGAGAGGCGTGTCCGTGTTCGCCGCTGCCTCTCCCTTATGCATCCATGCCACCTGGCCTTCGAGCACCAAGTCCCTTGGAATCTGTCATGCAGGAGGGTGATGTGGCAGCATGACAGGCGGGCCTGTGGACAGGGAGGGGGGTGGGCGGGGAGGGTGTCATCCAGGTGGTCGCAGAAGGTGGGGGGAAGGTCCCAGTCAGATCAGAGATGTGCTCTGACCTTGCTTTCCAAGACACAGAATCTGCTATTCCGGGCACTTTTCAGCCTGAACCTGACCTCTGACCTTTGACCCTTGAGCGCTGAGCCTCTGCAGCATGTCAGTTTATGCTAGAGTTGAGGCCGTCCAAGCCTCCATGTTATGTGACAACGTTGGGGACCCCCACTGGGCAGCTGGGGGCTTCTTGCAGTTCATTTGTATATTTGCCTGTAATGAAACCACGACAATGAGGATGAACCATGGCTGCCTGGATATTATGGGATGCATGTGTCGTTTGAGACGAGGCGTCCCTGTATGTCTGGGGTAGGGGACTAAATGGCCTGGAACAAGCCCTCTGATTGGGGGGGGGGGGCTGTGCTTGGCGGCCAGAGGAAGACGCCTCTCTGCCCTAAGCCTCTAACGACACCCCTTCTGCTCCGGCTAAAGCGCTATAATTAGCGGCAGCGGACATCGAGGGGACCTTACTGCCCCCCAGTTCTCTCTTTCCTCAGGCCCAATGCTGTCCCCCATAAATAACCGGCTCTTAATTAAGCTGTACCCCCCTCCCCCCGGGAGTCTGTAACAGCAGGTGACATGAGATGACAGCCTAAGTGACAGGGAACACATCGTTAATGCCGGCGGCGGATCCCTTTGACAGGGAGGAGCATGCCGCCCGCGCGGTGGGCTTGATGGCTTTATCTCCATGTGGAGCTGAAAGGGCCATTGTGCAAGGTGTAATCGTCGTAATGGCGGATGGGTTAAAGGTTACTGTTAAGTCCCTGGTCTGCCTGAAGAGGTCCTCGCCGGCCTGACCCTTACTCTTGCTGGTGTTTAAATAATTGGGTATCCCACACCCCCACCAGATCAGGGAAGCGGCTGTCAGGGGTCCCGGCTCCCCAGAACAGGTGTAGCGCCATACGTGATAAAACAGAGGGTCCTCGCTTATTAATACAGGGCTGCCCCAATCAGAGCCTGACAGCCGATATGGTGATTTCGCGGAGCGCTGAAATGTCTGTGAGGGGAAGAGGAAAGAGCGTATTGGTCGGCTCCCATATTCTGCCGAACCTGGCAGATTTATTATCATGCGTGTACTGCTTGCTTCTGTTTCCCTGCCTTTTATATTCCCCTTTTGTGCATATTTTCACAAGAGTAAAAAATAAAATAAAAAAAAAACGAAGCGGGTTTTACACAGAACGCGAAAAGCATGAGGCAAGGCCAAAGAAATTGGATATTTCCCAGAGTCCCACAGTTTTGCATTAAACAGGAGAGACTTATCAGTCACCGCTAAGCCTCGGTGATTGGTCACTACCGGTGCCCTGCACTGAGACTGATGGATTTCCTCAGGTAAATGATGTTTTTGTTTTATGGGGTGAGCTTCCCAGGGTCCCACACCGGAACATTCATCTGTCAGTCCGGCTCTGAGCAAGCAGGAAGCCGCCCCCTCACAGAGCAACTGTTAAGTTTGATAGATGCCATAAAGTATTCAGGAATCTGGTTAATCCTTCTTTCTTTGTGCATAACTTTGGGCAAGTGTTTGCAAACGTGAATGGGAGACATTAAAAGGGTTTATGTAGCTGTGGAGTCAAGCACAGTGCTATTTTTAAGACTCATCCTTAGATAAATGTACATTTTGTGAAATTTTTGCTAGTTATTTTTCATACCTGTTTAAGTACCTTCCCACTGGGCCTTCAGGCTGCCCGTCCTCATAGTCCTGTGCCATGATAACCGCAGAATGTTAATTATGTCACAGTAGTCCGTCTCCTTCACCTTTGGCCCAGTAGTGCGTCAGTCACTGCCATGAGCCAATCAGATGTGTAGGGGTGGATACAAGGAGAGCACATGGGGTGTCCGCAGCAAGGAGGCAAAGCAGACACTCCCTGGCACGCAGTGCTGACCATGTGACATCCTGTGAGTTATATCGCATACGGGAAACACGAACTGACTGGGAATGGGTATATTAACAAATAAAAAAAACACTGTTCCAAGATTAAGGGCCACATGTAGGATTATCTGCCAATGCACACTAGCTGTGAGTTCTGTGAGATGCGGAGATAATCCCCCTCACTGTTCTGTTTGGAAACACCAGCCTGGAAACGTGTCCGCTCTACATTTCCCTCAGTCATCTGCCCCAGAAACAGAAGACACGATTCGGCGGGGGTCCACCGGGGAGCGGTACTGACAGCCCTCCTGCGGAATGGGGGGGGGGACTAGTCTGGAGGCTGTCGTTCGCTTCGATATCGACCATCTCATTCAAAGCCCTGCAACTCAATCAGCTTTAAAGGGGTTCTGCTAACAACTGGGAGGCTCACGCTGTTTTATGTTGGCTGTACAGATAAGGCCACAAGCTCTGGGCTTCTTCATCAACTCAAGCTATTACGTGGAGTTTCATCTACTTTTTATTGCTAAATGCAAAGAGAGGCACACAGAGCATGTCTGTCAAAGGATGAGAGGGATCTCTGGGTACGCAGGTTGTCGTAGGAACTGACAGTCAGGCATCGCATTTTTGGCAATGGCTTTAGTAAATGTATTCTGTGAAACATAACTTTTTTTTTCTCGAGCATCTCAAACTTTCTTTTCCCGACATGAAAGGCATGAAAAGCTGGGCTCTGTTCACCCTCTGTCAGAGAGACAAGCTGGGGGGTCTCTGCACCCCCCCCCCCCAAGGTAATATCTGTAACTAAGCAACAGGCTGAAGGTGTTCTTCCACAGGGCGTCGCCGTGAAATGCTTCACCGTCGCAATCAATGCACAGGTGTTTCCCCGGTGCTGATCCGCCTTCCCCACACCTGAGTGTGCGCATATGGAGTTGAGTTTATATTTCGCTTGTCATGTGTTGTTTACATCCATTTCTGCAGGAGTGGTGTCAATGAAAGCAAGAGACGGGACGGATATCTAAGATGGCAGTATGCATGGGGTTGGATTGTTCAGAATGGTCAGCTGAAGTGGCTGCGTGACACGGGATTAGGATGATGATAATGGGCACCAGGAGTCTACATGCATAAATGTGCATGTATACACGCACATGTACATATGTCCCACATGCACACATGTATACACGCACATATACATACGTCCCACATGCACACATGTATATACGCACATGTACATACGTCCCACATGCACACATGTATACACGCACATATACGTACATCTCACACGCACACATGTATACACGCACATATACGTACATCCCACACGTACACATGTATACACGCACATATACGTACATCCCACACGTACACATGTATACACTCACATATACGTACATCTCACACGCACATGTATACACGCACATATACGTACATCCCACACACACATGTATACACGCACATATACGTACATCCCACACACACATGTATACACACACATATACGTACATCCCACACGCACATGTATACACGCACATATACGTGCATCCCACACGCACATGTATACACACACATATACGTACATCCCACACGCACACATGTATATACGCACATATACGTACATCACACATGCACACATGTATATACGCACATATACATACATCTCACACACACACACGTATACACACATATACATACATCCCACACGCACACATGTATACACGCACATATACGTACATCTCACATGCACACATGTATACACGCACATATACGTCCATCCCACATGCACACGTATACACACATATACATACATCCCACACACACACACACGTATACCCACACATATACGTACATCCCACACGCACACATGTATACACGCACATATACATTTTTTTTACTGGCCCTCCCTTAGCTTCCCATCACTACGTTCTATTCCATTACTCTCCCAGTCCCTGCGTTCATGTGGCTGTACTGCTGTATCAGTTGGCTGTCACATTTAAATATCCCCATACACACCCAGACGCACGCACATACACACGCACACACACTCACAGTTCTTTATTAATAGAATGACCTAGCACTACCCTGAACTAATGTATCAGACCTCTTAGGAAGTCTATTTTAAATACACTACATTCCATTTGAGCTCCTAAGTCGGAATTTCTGAGTTCACACTCACACATTTCAGCTAGATGTCGGAATTACAATATGGAAAGTCAGAGGAACCTCTGCGGTACTGACCTCAGAATTCAAGATGGCTGTGCCCTTCATCAACAGGAGTGAAAGTGTTTAGTTACACGCTATTTAATTGTACTTACACCTTATTTGTGGCTCATTAAATCAGTTGTACATTGAACCTGGTTGGAACTGGTATTGCTTCATTGGCCTTCCATCTTGTGGTATTCGGAAATTGCATTTCGCCTTGGTGTGATGTCATTCCCAGCTCCGACTTCTGAAGTAAATGGAACGCAGTAATAGTCGTAACCCTTTGTGAAGGGACGTGTCCTTTGCCTTAGCTGATTCTGAACTTTACTGCTGTTCATTATCACCCTGTCAAGACTGGATGTGTATCTTCCTCTCAAGATTTTTGTTCCTGAATGTGTCACCTTTGTTGTCTTCTACCCATGCTTGGTATTTCCCTGTTACTCCTCTCTTCTTTATACTTCAGTCCCTTATGAATTGACCAGAGCAGCGAAGAATGGCATTCTCAATAAGTGCTTCACATGGTAGTCATGTGACTGCAAGAGAGCATGCTACATGCGTGTTTGCTGAGAGCCGTCTGAATGTCTCCATGCTGGTACACTGCCCTCATATCAACATCTTCCAGGTTCATTGGAATTTGGAATTAGGGAAAATCCTAGACTTCGTAATCAGAGGTTTATCTTTCTAAATCTACATCAAATAATTATGCCTGTTTCCAGGACCCGAAAAATACTTTTTGTAAACAAAGTCCATGTTTTGTTTGTTTTTCTGGGTACCAAAATATTCAGAAAAACGTGGTAAACCAATAAATTAAAATATGTTTTTCCTATTTATGGCACCTGCGGGACACAGGGGATTTCAAAGAAAATTGCACATGTCCTGGAGAGACGTGGATGAAGGCAGGAACAAAGCCATTTTTTACACTCAATTGAGTTAAATAACTGATAAAGTGTATTTGCATGTGACGTGGCAGGTCAGGCGCAGGACTAGTGCTTTCTGTCAAGACTCCGGCTTTGCAAACCCTCCGCTCACAGCATGACGCTGCTGATAGCAACGAGAGACGTCAGCGGAGGAATTAGGACATTCCCATAGTGCGAAATCGACAGCTGGAAAAAACCCATTAAATGATAAAATTCTTTACATTTCAAGACTAATGGCTGGCATTTCAGAATTAATGACACTAATGACACGTTTTTGTATAACTCTCTGCTTGTTACCCGGTGAGCATAAGCCTCAGCTTGGCAAATTCTCCGAGTCTGGCACCGTGTGGTGTTACGCTGCGTTCGAGTGGCGAATTGACAGTGGAGGTACGTCGCCTTGCCGCGAACATCTCAGCCAAGGCAAATTAGTGTGAGATCTGGTCGATGGAAAATGATCAAGGCAGACTGAGCCCCTCTGCTTTGAAACCTGCAGTGACCTTATTGTCGTGACGGTCTTAAGACCAGTCTTGCAGGTGGAGTGTTATTTTGTGCCTGCAAAAGACGCACAGCACACCAGCTAATGCAGCACCCTCAGTGACCCCCTCGGCAGTCCGAGTCGGGCGCTCCATAAAGTGCTGCTTGGCGGTAATCTGCTTCATTGAAATGAACCAAAGCCGTCTTAACTTGCCCTTCACTAGAATTAAGGCTCATTTGTCTATAATTGGCAGGAGAGGTTCCATCTTCCTCTATGTGGATCGGCACTAAAGAGCCCTTTTCATAATCTATGGGTATAATTCCATTCTCTCAACATTTCAGGAATAAAATATCTAGTGTGTGAATAATGGGTCTAATCTCCTTTGAAACAGCTGGGAAAATAGCTCGCCAGGCCCCCGGGATTTGATAAACAAATCCCTGAAGGACAGAGGATTCACATATGCTGCTCCTTGTCTTGGCAGGACCACTATGACCTGCTCAATATTCATTTAGGCGTCCTCACTAAACGCCTGTACGAAATATTCATTCTACCGCTTTACTGTTTTATTACCAGTCATGGACGTATAATTTATTTTCTTAATAACACTTTACAGCTACAATATTGGTAAATTCTTGTCATTTTATGTATCTTTGGTTATTTGGTGGTTTTTGCCTATATCTTTAATGTGTTGCAATATTACATTTATATTGTCATACTTCCATTATCTAATTATGCAGATTTCATTTATGCTTCCTTGATCAGCAAAGGTGCATAATCAGGTGACCACCTAGCTGAGATTACCCATGATTCATAGCGGCCGGAGAGGAACATTGTGGCCTCTTTGCAGCGCAGCACTAGCAGTGTGAACTCAGGGCGCCGATCCTCGCAGACACGAGAAAGCGATGGTAACACCCACCGGCATATTCCTGGGGGATGTACCCGAAAGGGCCACGCTACGGAAAATCTATGGAGGTTTCACTTTACCGCCGCTATTTCTGCCTCATTCCCGGGGGCTGTGGCAGAATGACGCCGTGCCTTTCCCCCGCTGCATCGCGGATGTTTTTACGCGTCTATATGTGGGTCATCTGCTTTCCTGCAGGGTTCAGGTGGAGTCCAGGTACTGGCCATCACTCAGGCTTTGCCCGGACAAGGAAAAACCCAGCTGAGCAGGTCACGTGACTTTCTGGGTCACATGACATTATATATAGTGAAGGTTCAGTTAAAGCTATGTGAGATTCCTTTATGGCCTTGTCATGGCAGACTAAATATTGCATAATTCTTGACTTTGTTGTGCCTTATGTAGAAGTATAGTATCCAGTTTTTGAATTAATCAAATGTCTTCTCGTTTTTAAACTCTTTCTGGCCCCCCAGTCAGCGGTGTCCATCTGAATAGCAGGTCACTTGATCCTCCTGCCAAGAAGAGTGGGGAAAGCCGTGATTGGCTGTCAGCTTGAGCGGGTGGGCAGGCTGTCCAGCAGCTGATGAGTGTCTCGGTAATGCACTGTGGCCCCTAATTATGGGAACAGCAGGTGGGGGTCATTAATCCTTCTTCATACACTAATCTGGCCCATCTTTAATTCCACGGCCCACCATCCATCTCACGGGAATGAGCGATGGTTCTGGGGGGGCGTCGCCCAATCCATCCCGCCGCTCATTAAGCAGCTGTCAGGCACAGTGGTGGGCCGTGGTGTGTCACAGCCGCTGGGGGGGTCGGGATGTCAGCGCTCCGCCTCGTAATTGGGCTATCCCGGCGATTCCTGGAATAATAAGCATTTGTCGAACAATAGGCTGTGAGGTGCTGCTCCCGTGTGCAGGAAGGGGGGGGGATCACTATGGTCGCTGACAGATGTGGCAGCCGCACGCTTGCGCGGGGCCTGTGAGACGGGAGCAGCCCCACTGTCCACCGGCGTGCTTCCCCAGGTTCGGGGGGGGGGGGGGCGTACGCTGTTCCTGGATCAGTTGGTGGGATTGAAATGTCCTTACTGCAGCCTGGCTGGGATAAATTTTAAATAAATGACATAAATGCTCTAATAGTACACGTAAGTTAGTGGTTTATTTATTGTTAGTTACAGTAATGTTGCACTGCTTTACTTGGTTAATAGTCTGTGACGAAGGCATTCAAGTAAGAATTGCATTGTAGCATGACTCATTTCCTGGCGCGTACAATTTATATTAGGTCAGCGTTCACGGTTCAACTTCTGATATTCAGATCAAGATCTAGGTGAAATTGGTTTGTTCGACTTTCAAGAAATTTGAGTTTTAGTCACTTTGAGAACCGAGGTACCTCATTTGTATTTGTTTGGTTACGTTTAAGGCTTGGTAGGAGTTACGGTTGTCATTGCTGGGATTAGGGTTTTTCTCATATGAATGAATGGAGGGTCCCCACAAAGTTATGAATACAAAAATGTGTGTGTGTGTGTATAGACAGCAGGTATGTATACCAATCCGCTCAGCAGCGCCTTTGCCTGCCTGACATACACCAAGACGCTCCTCTCTACGGTGATGTCCACCTGTAGGGGGCATGAGCTGAAAGACAGCAGGCGCAGCCCCCCCCACTTCTCAGAATCTCATGGATGATAGAGCAAAGCAGACTTGCCTTAGTTCTGAGTAGCATGTTGAAAGTTCGGCTCTCCGGGCCACCCGTAATCGAGTGGGTGTGGCTCAGTGTGTGTCTGGCTGTAAGGAGTGACCGCCCTTCCCGTACAAAGTGACAGGCCAGTTGCGGCAGCCGCCGCTTGTCACGCGACAAAAGTTAGATTTATGGCGCTCATAGGCCACCTTCCCCCCTGCACTGGCCATGTTGTCCTTGCTGTTGTGGCTGTGATATTTTTGATTGGGAAGGCGGGACATGCATCATAGATGGTAAAATATGCCCCCCTGCCCTCAATACAGCACCTTGAGATCTTGGGATCTCTGCTGGATCACCATAGGATCCCCACTTGATCACCATTGGATCCCCACTTGATTCCCATTGGATCCCCTCTGTATATTTTTGCTGGTTTGGATTGGGCATCATTCTCTCAGCTCTGTGCCCCACATTCCAGGCCTCGTGTCTAGAAGATAGAAACAACCCATCTTCTAACTACTGCTGCTTATAGGAATGGGTAAATAACACGATCCCTTTTTTGGTTGCAAGAACTTGTCCCCGCAAGTAAAACTCCCTAACCACATACTTTTCCATGATATCTAATCGAGTGCTGGTGGCATGGAGCCGATCCCAGAAGGCAGAGTGCAGAGGTCACCCTGAATGGGATGTCAGTCTATTGGAGGACATAGATATGTTTACCCGGCAGTTTTGGGGGCAGGGATCCATCTCATAGTTTTGCAGATTCCAGCATGTCGTCACACCCACATCTGTAGCATCCTGTAGGCCACGTCGCTGTGGACGTCCTGATGTGCCGTGCTGGACGGTGTGGTGGCCCTCTTAGACTAGGGCTGCCACTTTCAATCTGACGAAACAAGGGATGCCCCCTTTCCCCCCCCACCCCACCCCGGGTCCACAACCATAATGTTTGCTGGGAGCTGGTGTTGATCGTTTTTATATTGGTTCAAAGCAAGACATGGTATTTTGTTTTGCAATGTAGGAAGATCCCGTAGTATTTGGGCTGGATGGCAACTCTGTGTTAGGCCACCATTGCTATACTGTAGGTGCATCTGTAGGCTTGAGTCCTGGCCTAGGCTCATGCTCAGTGGCTCCCCACAGCCGCTGCTTCAGATGCAGGCAAGAAAGTCAGATTGTCAGACTATGTCGTTTCCAGCTCCATTCTACATTTGTTTGGGAATCATTTCCAAAACTTTAAATACTGCTATTATGGCATGGAATTAAAGCTTAATGAATAATCAGTTCTTAACTCTGGGATTGAATGTGGAATTCAGCATAGATTTTTTTCATGATGCTTCCTACAAAACATACTCAATAAGGAATGATAACGAGCTTTTCCAGGATTATGAAATAGAAGGAAAGGCAGGCCTCTAATTACATGGGGGTGGACTTAAATCACATGATTGATTGGGAAATGAATTGTTAAGATAGATGAAAGTGAGAGTGAACCAAACCCACAGATTGCCAAAGAATGGAGGTGAATGATGTCATACACAAGCCGCATGGGATGTGTGACCTATGACCTGCTGAGTGTGTTGGGATGGCAGACAGAGGCAAGTGATGGCAGGAAGGGATGGATGTATTATTCAAGGGAGATGGTCGGGTAAGCAACTAAAATAAATTACTTATGTTTTACTTTGCTATGGGTACGAAATGGGCACTGGGTTGTAGTGGGGTTACCAAGCATCAGGGTGTGGGCAGATTTTTGGTGGTTTGGTGGTGTGGGATGAAAGAAACACTGAAAGTATGTGAACTCTTACCATCACCTGAATCCCCCTCCCAGGCCCTGCCCCCTTTTTCACAGAGTGACATCACTTCCTCTCTTGAGGCAGTAGGCTTCCTTGCCAGTGCTGCCCTTCAGAAGGTGGCCTGGGTGATGATCCAGCGGAAACTAAAAACTTTATGAGTGAGAAAACAAAAACCCCCGTATCACCATCTACTTCCGGATAAATGTGTCTGGATAGGACAGCTGTGGCCCGTAAGCCAATAATGAGGTTTTGTCGCTCATTCCAGCTTCGCCTGTCCGGGCTACCAGCACCTAACAGAAATGAGATCTCGATGGACCCGGCCATTCAAATGAGTGTAAGTGAAATAATGTGCAATTAAAATGTTGCAATTCTCACGGCGGCAGTGGCAGCTACCCATCTGTTACTGCTAATGAGTCGTGGCATGGCTGGCACCTCTTATCCACTCAGAGGGAATTCTGGGAAAAAAAATGAAACGGGGCACACAAGTGTTTAGTGTGGTCGCATAGATTCCAGTTTCGCCAAGGTCAAAGTCCCCTCGCTCTTAATCTGAAAGCATGGCAACTGGACGAGCTGAAATCTATCTGAGCCTTTCAGAAATTGATGCCTGTCGCAGCCTATAGAAGCAACAGCTTTGAAGTTCATGTCTGCTTGCATTGTGCTGGCGCACTATGGGTTTGTTTTGCTCTGAGCCAGGGGGAGGAAGTTCAGGCAGCCAGCGGTCAGGCTTTTGAACCTCTGGAACAGTAGGGTTTTGCGAGATGTTTGTAGGTTTTACAGTGAAACTCGTGAGGGAGGATTGGTGGTAATTGGATATGTGCTCTGGGCTCCAGGCTCCGTGACCCAGAAGATATAGGGGAAAATCAGAGAAGGGGAAAAGTAAATAGGAAGTTCTATTTTAACATTTTTTGTGGCTCCTTCCCTGGCCTGGTTTTCCTTACCCAAGCACACTGCAGTCTTTCCCTGCCACCGCCCGCTATCCTTTCTGTCCTTTAAGTTAGTCCCCATATATAGCCGATGGGTTGCCACGGCGAGTACCCTTTGGCCATGCTCATGGGAACCATATGGCAGATCTATTCTGGGTCGATCCGACCCTGAATCTTTAATGGAAACTCCCATATTTGTCATGGGGGTGGGGGGGGATCCGCAAATGAAATAGGAATATTAGTCTACTTTTGCAATAGTTTGGCTAGTAAGTCAGTTAACTGATTAGATTGAGAGGGCTTTAAAACAGTCTCTGAAAATGTTCCTCTGACACCCCTGCCCTGTGAGCACATGGGAGCGCTGTACTTACGGGATGGGACCAAAACCCCCCCTTTCCTCTATGATGGAATTGTCCACGTGCTGTTCAGTGTCTTCGGGGCAGGTTACTGTTGTGAAAAGGGGGCGGTGCAACAGTGTGAACTTTTCCACTTCCTGGTAGTTAGTTATGCAGCACTAGCTTGTTTTTGCTATTCACAGCAGCGGGAGGGAAAGGTGGCCTCACAGCGGAGTCCTTTTATGCTGGGAATGGGCACTGCCAGATGTGCCAGTAAGAGTGGAGGGGGTGGCTGCAGTTATCTGGCCTCATAAACTTTTCTGGAGGAGAACAGAAGCTTCTGCCAACAGGCATGTGGGGGCTTTCAGTCCTGGGACAGCAGACAGCCAGGGAACAGCCAAAGTACAGCCAGTGGCCAGGATAGGATCAGCCAGAGGACAATTGGTGGAAAGTCAGTGAAGTGCCAGAGAACAGTCAGGGAACGACCAGAGAACAGTCAGGGAATGACCAGGGAACGACCAGGGAACAGTCAGGGACCAACCAGGGAACAGTCAGGAAACAACTAGGGTATAGCCAGGGAACAGTTAGGAAACAGCCAGGGGATAGTCAGAGAACAACCAGGGAACAGTTAGAGAACAGCCGGGGAATACTCAGGGAACAACCAGGGAACAATCAGGATGGCAGTCAAGAGTCCACAGGAGAACCTGGAGCTCATCCTAACTGGTATAGGGCAGGTAGGAGACACATGGATGGATGTCTGCTGTTCAGCGGTCTGCACCTGGACCACTATACATCAAAGTTTTTCCTGAATTTTCTTGAATTGTTTTCGATTCCGACTCTTTATAACTATTTAATATTGCGTCGCGAATTATATGTATGTGCCGCACTGATCCATTTAAATGAAATGTGCATGCCACATTTCACGTGGTACAGGGAAGTTCCCTCAGCCAGACATTGTGGAACGCCTGAGTCCAGCACTGGTGTACGTGCCAGTCTCTCATAGATACACACTTTTGCAACAAAAGAAGGGGTGAACTAAGGGAATAATTCACGTTAATAATTAATGTAATTAGCAAATAAAAATAACTGGAAATGAGATTCTAAATGATTCTAATTGTGAGCCAGCAGTTATTTTTCATGCACGGCGCTTGTGCTCTTAAGTGACTCACGTGACTGGAGAACAGTGTGCGGTGGGCAGTAGGCTCTCCGAGCACAAACCCGTCTGCTCTCGAGTCACCGTACCTCGTTAATCAAGCGCGCTCTGATTACACGGCCGTGATTTTCCCGCGGGACCAGAATGCCAGCTGGACTGACAGCAGACCCTGTTATTATTATGTATCCTGAGCCATTTAAATGCCAGCAATTCGAAGCATCATCGGAGGGGAGAGGCCAACTGTGGGCGGAGATTGGTGGGGGGGGGGGGGTGACACGGTACATGTGTTGG
>JABFDZ020000016.1:15519074-15540707 GCA_019775955.2 Pollimyrus isidori
ATAAATCGGTAAACCAACCCACAGATGTCTGCCTTTTGTCACGGCTCTACCCCCAGGTCCCCGGTGTCACGTGACCTGTGGTGGGCCGCTGTGCCGCACAGGGATCAGGAAGATGTGCAGTGTAGCGTGGGTGGTGGGTGACACCGGGGACCTGGGGGTAGAGCCGTGACAAAAGGCAGACATCTGTGGGTTGGTTTACCGATTTATCGCCGGCCGTATCAGCAAGTTCTGTAACTTGTTGAACCGCTGATTTAGTGAGTGGTGAGCATTGTACGGCGGACTACTCGGCTGGCACATTGACTAGTGACTTGATTAGCTGACTCAATGTGTTACTCAGCGAGCTGATTAACCCATTCAGCATTCAGGCAGAATGGTGACCTGCGGGGCTGTATGGAAATGCGTTTTCATCCCACTGCCGTCAGCAGGGGCCCCCGCTTCAACGCCGCGTCGATAAGCCGGCCCGTCAGAGTGCCGATCCGATTCCAGGGAGCGCCGTGTCTTCCGGAAGCCCCCGGGAAATCCGTTTGATCCTCGCTGCTGTCAATTATTCCAGTGTGAGACAGAGGGATTCGAATGAAATGTTCCTGTGTGGACGACCTGCTCCGCCTATGTGTTCCATTGGCCAAACCTCCTGGCACATGCAGATCCTCTTATAGGTGGCATGGAAAGGGTGGGTTCCCCAGAACCTCACAGGGGCTTGTGGTCATGTGACATTCAAGGAAAATAAACCTATATTGCGATTTGGTGCATGACCAGAATGGGCTGCCGTTACTCACAGTCACCATGGCCTTTAGTCACCCCTCAGCCCAAAAAAATCGCCGGCCAATCAGAACTCCCAGTCTTGCAGGTGGAGCATGCATGGAGCAGACATGCAGTGTAATCGATATGAGAACTCAATATGAGAACTCACCCCCCTCCCCCCCCACCCTAGCAGTTTGAGGGTTAAACGTGCCTCAGGATGTTTGCACGTGTCTCATGTGGGGCTCCTCCGAGGGCCGCCATGCTGCTCTCACTTCTTCCGACGAAGCCAAACTTTGTTTCAAAGCCCCGCCCCAT
Source organism: Pollimyrus isidori (assembly GCA_019775955.2). Lineage (NCBI taxonomy): Eukaryota > Metazoa > Chordata > Actinopteri > Osteoglossiformes > Mormyridae > Pollimyrus > Pollimyrus isidori. The sequence goes on from JABFDZ020000016.1 coordinate 15,520,131, forward strand.
CCTATTCCAACTTAGTTACTGGATGCCTCCTAATATCGGCCTGCTTAGTCGTGACCTGGGTTGGCAGCGAACCTCTCGGTACAGCCCACTCAGTAATTAATGGATGTATATGTGGGGATATTTTAATGAACTGCATGGTCCCGATCTGGCTGCCTCCTCTCCCACGTTTAATCAAAGTCAGATCAGCGCTTCTCTGCAGAGGTGCGATGGGGGGTTGTGTCACGCAGCCTGACCCCTCCTGGCTGGAGTGGTGACAGCCAGGGCTGGGCGGCGAGTCCGGGTGACGCGTACGGCCTCTGGGCGTGTGAAGGGGGCCAAGCAGTGTGACTCAGGTCACTCTGAGCAAGTGAGAGCCTGCAGTTACTCCACCAGAGTGAAACACCAGCTTTAAGAAAAGCCACACAGGTTTCTGAAGACCTGCCTGTCCATCCTGGGCAGCAGTGCAGCTCATCAGTCCCCTAACCCCCCCCTCCCAAACCCCCCCCACGCCGCCACTCTGTTTACGTCCCACTGTCCTATGTGATGAGCACACAGCTCACTAGCTATCCACTGGGAAGATCCTCCAGGCCCCGGTCGCTGACCCATGGCAGCCTCCCCCCCCCGCTCCCCGCATGCCCCATCACCAGCTGTGAAAACAGCCCCCACCAGGATGACACACCACTCACGGCTGAGCATCTCTGCTCTGACTCGCCGGCGGTGAGTCACGCTCAGCAGCCCGGCCCGCTCTGTGATCCTGCCCGCCGTTCCTATGGCGATGCCAATGTGAGCGAGGCTCTGCGTGGGCGTGCGCTTCTCGCACCTGAGCGCGCGAAGGTAAACAGGTGCTGTGCAGGCAGCACCCCGTGGGACCAGCTCCTGGGCAGGAGGGGCAGATGCCTTGCAGGCCTTGACATGACCAACCTGGGCTGCATGCCAGGGTCACTGAGTTGTTGGGCTGTAGGTAAGACCCAACAATGAGTTTAGTTCAAGGGTCCCACCACTCAAAATTCTGCCTGAGACTCATACATAATCCCCTGGTTCTCATGAAGTCTGTGTCACGCCTGATGGGCCTCTACCTGGGATCGGGGGGTGCAGGTAGCAGCCAGGACACAGAGCCGCCTTCATACACAAACAGGAATGACTTATAGCTCAAAGCCTTGCGTCCGGGGATTCGCCCGCCCCGTCTTTTGAGGCAAAGGAACCTTCCTTGCAGTTGCCTTCTTCCATTTCCACATCTGTTTAACATTCCCCTATCACTGCAGTGGGGATAATGCAGTTTACCAGGCAAGCAAGCAGCACTGCGCGTGATTTACTCTGAGGCCGCACCTGCTTAAATCACAGCCTCGCTGAGCTTATAGATTGCGGATTACCGGTGAGCTCCCTGGACCAGAAACTTCCCGTTTCGGAGCTCAGCATTCTCCCGTTCACTTTTCCCTTTGTAGCCTAGAGTTAGAAAAGCTGGATTTTTTTTTTTTTTTAATTTGTCATCCCAGCATGGAAGATGTCTGATGGATCTTAATTAGGTGGAGAGAAAGAGATAAAGGCTGACAGAAGGTCACAGAACTGACTCACTTTTCAGAAAAAGCCTCCATTGTGTGGTCAGACTGATTTAGCTGGAATAGCGACGTATATTTATGGGAGGGGGCATACATTTTCCCCACATCTGCAGCAAAACAGCTCCTAATGCAGCTGCAGCCTGACACACCGCAGCTAGGTTGACTGCGACCTCGGCAGACATGATGACGCGGGCCCAAGATGTTACGGAAACTTCTAGAAAGCCTGTGGCATGTGGACAGCTCATCCTTCCTGTAGAATAGAGTCGTCTTGGGGAGAAAAACATCTTCGGTGTTTCTAAGGTTCGGTCTAACAAATCAGCCTATGAAAACACTGCCGAACCGCTTCCTCTTTAAGGCAAAAATAGGTTCTGCTTAGAGACGTGATTCAGCGCTCCACTCCCAGCATGCAGACTTCCTGCTAGTGCCTCTCCACACATCTATCCATCCATCATCCAGTACAGCACTGCTGGGAGCTTGGAGCCTGTCCCAGGAAGCAGAGGGTGACGATCGAAAACCGCAGCCCCAAGGTGTGCGACCTCAGTGCTGCGGCCCTAAAATCATAATGAATGTCCGTGTTCAGTAGTCGTTCGCATCACGGATGTCCCTGTTCAGCTAAAAGCAAAACTGTCACAGGACTGTTTTAATGAATCATGTCTGGTCGAGCGTGAAATTTTTACAAGCAGCTCTACAGAAAGCCATTTTCTTAAAACAACAGAATAATGTTGACTGCATGCAAATAAACTTCTGCACAGAAACATTGATTAAAAGGTGCTTGATGTACTCTTCAAACAGCGGGAGTTAGGGCTGGTGTCATGTTTTCTGGAGCGGAGGAGCTGGTGTTTCTACCCCGTCTTCAGTGTACCGTCTGGATGCAGGGAGTCGTGAGGGATGCCCACAGGCGTTCCCACCACGGCTAACCCACACAGACCCCAATGCCAACATTGTCATGTCAAATGCTTGAAGGTAGGGTGGCATGCTGTACCAACACGGCTCTCTGGGCCAGCAGCCGTGGAGGAGGATTATGGGAAATTGTTTAGCCACAGCACCATTAGTGAGACCCGTATTCTCTCCCAGAGGAGGATGATGGGACACTGTTATTGTTTAGCTACAGCCCCGTCAGTGAGACCAATACTCTCTCTTGTTGAGGGGTATCATGCCTTCAAGAGGACCATGGCTGAATTGTAAATTCTAGGTTTTTTTCAGTGCTACAGACGTACCCTAGATATGAAATATTTGCACTTCCTGAATAACCCAAAGTAGTGTCAGCATTATGGGGCTTTAACTGTCCCCCGACTTTGTGTGGTTTTAGTTCCCCCTGGGGCCCAACTGCAATTAGATGGAATTAGACACCCCTGAGCATCAATTAGAGGTTTTGTATGCTGGTCAGAGAAGAATAGAGAAAGAGGTTCTGCAGGAAGGACATGGGCCAGGTCCAGGTGACTGAGGGAAGAGTGGGATCAAGCTGACAGGGCCATCTGAAGTTCTTTCCTGCGATGACGGACCCCTCTGTGCTGTATCATGCCCACCCCTTTAGGAGCCTGTTTGCTTGTCACACACTGTTCAGCACATTTAAACTGGATGCTTTTTTCCCACAAGAGCACAGACCTGGTATATGAACCAACAAGAGGGATATGGCCCCCTTTAAGCAGAGGGTCTCTGGGCTGGACGAGACATCCTGCCCCACCCTGGCAGTGGAGATCTGTCTGCTCATCAGCAGATATCGAGTCCATTACGTGCCATGATTGTCACTCACCTCCTCTCCTATGCTGTGAGACCTGCTCCCCTCCTCTCTGAGGCTCACCTTGATGGAGGTCTTTCACGTATATGTTTTGACATGAGGGCAGAGGGTCAAGTTAGAACTTTGGAGCTCTGTGCCACTGGGGGGGGTTGAACTCCATCATAATGGGGAAGCAACTGAAAGGAAAATCAGAAGTTTTGCAGACATTAGCTTGAAGCCATGGAAAGATTCCCTCTAAATATCATCTCTGGCTCATCAGAGGCACCCCAGTGACCCCATCTGCAATTATGCTCATGTTCAGAACCATAGTTGCTAATTCTGCCTGTTCAGCTTCTATGAATAACAGCAGAGAAAGGCAGAATTTTGGATGAATAAACGATGTCACTCGTGGGCTTAAAGCTCTGGTTTATTTGTGGGTTTGGTTTATGTTGCTGGTTTGCTTCATGTAACGGTGCAGAAGGGCAACCAAACACTGGATCTGTGGCTTCACCGCACGCTTTTAACAGCTCATTTCCCTCCCCTAGTGGCTGTAAACGCACGCGTGGTGAGACAGCACATGCCTGACGGGTCTCGCCATTCCGCAGTGATCCCATGTCACCCTGGCTTGGGTTACTGACACAATAACGGCATGGGGGCAATTCCAATACCTCCGGACTTTTCCGGGGCAGATTCTTTTTCTGTGAGAGAGCCGGCCCGCTGTTTTTTTCCATCACCCTTTTTGACCAAATAAATTCTGAGCTCACCTCGTCATTCTTGAGGGGGCGACCCCCTCCTCCCCCTCTTGTCACCCAGCCCTGAACCTGCTGAGAGGCACTCCTGCCCCCCCCCCATCCCCACTGACATGGCCCCCCTGACACTCAGAGGTAATGGACTTCCGCAGGCCCAGCCAGGGGGCCACGTCGGCCAACCCCATCACCGTGTGAGCCTTAATTTTATGTGGCAGTATTAGGGCACGGCTGCATATAGGACGGTGCCAGGTCACATGGTCTCGGCTCGTGCCAAGTGCTCCACGCTGCCGGGAGGGTGATTGAGGACACACGCTCTGATTGACACTCATTAAGCTAATGCAGTTAGCGAGGGCCGCAGTCTGTGCCGGGCTGAATGTTGGAGGCATGTGAAATTTCGAAAGGAAGACGACAAATCGGATGCATGTGTTGCTTGTGAGTTGGTCAGCTGCCATGAAAGAACTGGTCTGCTAAGCAGACTATTAATAATGGTGAAGCGGGCTGAGGAGGAGTATGTAAATCCTTCCCGAGCATCGATCCTTATTTACTGTGCTGCTCTTGCCGCTTAGACAGATTCTATTTTTCTCCTGTCTTCATTGATTGTGAAGAATCGCTTCCCTCCACTCCAGGGTGGCTAGCCTGTGTTGAGGCGTGGCTTTTCTATCTGAGAGGGATGTGGCTTTTCTATCTGAGAGGGAGTGGCTTTTCTACCTGAGAGGGAGTGGCTTTTCTACCTGAGAGGGGTGTGGCTTTTCTATCTGAGAGGGTGTGGTTTTCTATCTGAGAGGGACGTGGTTTTTCTCTGTGAAAGGGATGTGGCTTTTCTATCTGAGAGGGACGTGGCTTTTCTCTCTGAGTGTGGTATGGCTTTTCTTTCTGAGAGGGGTGTGGTATTTTTCTCTGAGAGGGGTATGGCTTTTCTATCTGAGAGGGATGTGGCTTTTCTATCTGAGAGGGCGTGGCTTTTCTATCTGAGAGAGAGTGGCTTTTCTATCTGAGAGGGGTGTGGCTTTTCTATCTGAGAGGGCGTGGCTTTTCTATCTGAGAGGGATGTGGCTTTTCTATCTGAGAGGGAGTGGCTTTTCTATCTGAGAGGGATGTGGCTTTTCTATCTGAGGGGGATGTGGCTTTTCTATCTGAGAGTGGCTTTTCTATCTGAGAGGGCGTAGCTTTTCTATCTGAGAGGGATGTGACTTTTCTATCTGAGAGGGATGTGGCTTTTCTATCTGAGAGGGAGTGGCTTTTCTATCTGAGAGGGCGTGGCTTTTCTATCTGAGAGGGAGTGGCTTTTCTATCTGAGAGGGACGTGGCTTTTCTCTCTGAGTGTGGTATGGCTTTTCTTTCTGAGAGGGACGTGGTTTTTCTCTGTGAGAGGGGTGTGGCTTTTCTCCCTGAGAGGGGTGTGGCTTTTCTCCCTGAGAGGGGTGTGGCTTTTCTATCTGAGAGGGATGTGGCTTTTCTCTTTGAGAGGGGCGTGGCCTGCGCCTGCTGGCTCATCCTGGGCCTCCCCTTTCATGATGCATGTGCACACTGACACCCCCATTTTTACTGATAATCATCCTTTACAGTATGTAATTAATGTAATAACAATATATGGTACGATGTGATCATTATTTTTAACATAATGGGGGAAAGATTTATAGTAGCAATGAAAAGATAAATTCCTTTGTGAATCTATGTGCTTTTATGGCCAGCAGGTGGCGTAATGGTTAAGAGCCAGGTTGTACTCAGCAAGTAATCAGCTAGGATTAGTTTCTTGGACCCTTGTGGGAGCTGTTTGAATGGCTTTCCTTGAGAAACACAAGGACAATGAACATGTACACTATCACCATGGATACATACTTGCGGAGCTATAGTGTTTGTCATGAGTCAGGCACAATCTGCACACGAGACTAGATTGCGATCTTATCAGGTACCTCTCACAGTGTGCCGTGGAAAACTGGTCAAAATAGGCGTAATCAAGCAGTCAAGGACAGTATGGCTGGGATCGATGAAGGGGGTGGAGAGTGGGATGGCTAAAGAAGGGCCTTTCAACTTGGACATGCCAGATGATCCTCTGACCCAAACGGTCAGATAACCGCCTGAATAACTCAGCATCTGGGGACAAATTGGGATCCGCACCTGTGCCCTCAGCTCCGATTGCATGGAGAAAACAGCTTGACGTCTGGTATTCCTCACTCCGGTGCCCATTTGACCCGTGTGATGCCCTCAGACAGAGCTCCACACAGTCTGCTGCGTGCATGCGTGTGTGTCTGAGCTGTGTTCACCCGTGTGCCCTCCTCTTGTGCGTCTTCCTGCGTCTGTGAGTCGATCTCCGCTCGTTCTGTGTGCGGGAGCCGAGAGCTCAGGCTGCGGCGGCTTCCCAGCATGCCCCTGTGCTGGGAACCGGAGCAGTGCATGAATCTGTAGATTCCTTCCTGGCTGCCTTCCTACCGAGAGGCCGGTGGGTGTGTTTGCTGCCGGGCTGTCTGGCCCATGCAGGTATTTCATCGCTATTGGCTTCCTGAATCCTCAGGTGTCACGCTGGCGTCACCGTTTTCTTACCTGAGATCTAGGTGGTGACACTGTGTGCCAAAAGCACTGTCCCCTGACCACCCCCTGGCCCAGTGCAGCCCCCGTAGCAACAGATACAGGAAACCGTAGCACGCTGCACCCGTCTGCTCTCACAAACACGGCACACAATGGAGGCCCTGTGCTCGCTCCCCGCGGGTTCCATGACGGGAGGAGGGCCTTTGTTTTCCAAAGCGGCTCGCTTTACAGGATATGCTCTGTGGCTCCCCTCTCCCTTGCTCCACTTTTGGGGACTTGGCGCTGAGCGAAAGGCAGGTCAGCGCGGGCTACCGAGGCCTTGCTGCTGGGCCCCGCTGGTTTGGTGACCCAACGGCCTCGACAGTTGAGCAACAGCACCACCTGCTGGTGGCCGGAGGAACTGCTTGGCCACGCTCGGCGGAATTTGCAGCAGTACACTAAACGACGGCAGAGTTGCCCAGCGAAGCCATTCAACTACTCTGACCCTCTTAATCCAATTATGCAGGCTTGGTCGCACCCATTACTGACGCCGCGTCAATCAGTGGGCCGGAAATGCTTGTCTTCTGCTTTTCGTCCTTGAAGGTCACTGTGTGTATATGTGTGTATGTGTCTGTGCATGCGTGTGTGTGTGTGCGTGTGTGTGCGGGTGCCTACGTGCGTGCGTGTGTGTGTGTGTGTGTGCGCGTGCATGCATGTGTGTGTGTGTGTGTGTGCGTGCGTGCATGCGTGTGTGCGTGTGCGTGCATGTGTGTGCGCGTGCGTGCATGCATGCGTGTGTGTGTGTGCGTGTATTGACTCACATACTTAATACCTGCTCACACATACACAATCACATACACCCAGTTAACACCCCTGATCGCATGCTGTACAGTCCGTTGGCATTTTCCCAGTGTTTCCCTCAATATTCTATGTTTGTCCTCGTTGAGGAACTTTTATGGCTCATTTTTGCACTTCCTGCATGTTGAAGGAGCTCCTGGTTCCATCCTCATCTGTTATTATCGCCTTCGGTGCGGAGTGATGGATCGATATGTTTTTCCAATTCGGCTACTCTGAAAACAGTGATTCAGCAGCCCCGTGGAGTCTGGCGCACCCCGTATAGCAGCAGAGAGAAACAGCTCTTGCATAAATCGAGGCGAGGGGGGGGAGCTCTGCCTGTCTGATTTTTGGGTTTTCATGCCTTCAGGCTATCCAGACCTTACAGTGTAATAAAAGATTTTTGTAACTGCTGAAATGTCTCAGGATGAAACACAGGAAAGGCCTGAAATTCATCTTTTTTGGTAAAGTATGGTCAACCAGCGGGCTCTGATACCTGGTGTGATGGCGGAGCCCTGTGATCGTGGCTGACGTGACAGCATGGGGCCACTTGACCTTAATTCACAACTGGGCAGTAGATCCTGGTGATCTCGTTTAATCTCACGCTCGGTGGCGTGACTGAAGTCATTACCTGGACGATAAATCGCCTCATCGGATGTTTATGGTGGCCAACGAAATGATAAACCCTGCAAGTTTTTGATTGGTCTCTCACCCCCCCAACAGGCTTGCGATTGCTCCCCCTCAGGCAGTTTCATGATCTTTTCAAGATCTCCAGAATGGTTCAGTCCGTCAGCAAATGGTACTTTTATTTTACCATTGTCCAGCATCTTCTGCTGGCAAGCTGATGTCGGATAAAACTTTCATGACCTGTAAAGTCAAACAAAAGTACTGAGTTGGAGGCTGCGTGAGAGGGTCTGGCTTCCCTCACCGGCTGAACCCCACTGCAGTCCCACTCCGTTTGAATGTAAACTCGTCGACGCTCCTTATTACCGAGTCGCCCCATTGTGACACGGCAGTCCTTCTGTCTTGCAGGTGATCCTCGTGAGCTCTACCATCAACGAGCGCGAGCAGATGCTCTTCATCAGCACCGACGAAGGCACCTCCTTCCTGCGGCAGCCGCTCTCCTTCACTGTGGAGACGCTCCTCTTTCACCCCAAGGAGGAGGACAAGCTGCTGGCCTACAGCAAGGAGGGCAAGGCGAGTCGGTCGAACGTCGCCACATCCATCGCTCTTGGGAAGCCGGAAGTGCTTTTCTGTTATAGAGTGCCGATAGGCCGCCGGCCTATAGCAGACAAGGGAAGGGAGGCCTTCCGCGCTGTGATCACGGCACAACTGTGCTTATTTGATTCATCGCTGACTTGGGATGAGTAAGTAAACAATCCCTGTTTAAATAAACACTCACCCGCTCCAGACGTCCATCTGCAACAGGGACACTTCTCTAGGCGCTCTGCCGCTCATTCTCAGCAAGGGAAACGTCCGATCCCGTCTCCCCGCACGTCACACATCGGTGCTGTCGCCCGTTTGGAATTTCGGCGTTATCCAGTGCCTCTTTTGGCACTGCGTTCATCTGCTACAGACTCAATCTCCATATTCCTGACAAAAGCTCGCCCCTAAGGCTGTCGCCTGGCCTTGGCCTATGCGCCGCCCCAGATGCCCCTCCCCCAGAACGCTCTTACATCTTAGGACCCCTGTCAGTTCCGCCAGGTGTGTCACGTGAGGATACAGTGCATTCATTTGTCAGAGGGCTTCTGCCAGCTTTTACTTCACCCCGGGAATCTGGCTGTGCTTTCTCTCCGTGAGACGTTTTAACGGCCCGGGCTTCCAGAGAGAGTATTTAGTTTGGCAGCAGCGTCTGGGAGGAACTCGCCGGTGACTGAGGTATTGTTAAGCTAATCAGCCAGAGCGCTGGATGTGGTCCATGACAATGCAGGCTTCCTGACATCCTTAACCATAAAGCTGGGGGCTACACTCCATGTGTGGGTAGCGGACAGGCCGGTCCCCTCATCAAGCCAAGAGGCGGGGCAGCGTTTCTTCACACAGAGTGGAATTCTGGGATACCGACTGGAAATCAATAGGTTTTTATTACGGATCAAGCTCTTGAGTTCTCAAACATATAAACAAAGCACATACCAGCCGTCTAAAATTAACAGGTTATGTTGAGAACAAGAAACATTTCCCTTGAAGGGCGCGCATGGCTTGTACTTCGTGTACCGATGTAAATCCTTTGTAAAAATGTGCAAAACATGAATATTTTAGTATTTACATTTCTGTATTATTCCAAACAGAATTGGCATCACACTTAATGAACACCAGTACATTTAACAAAAGTCTGCATTTGGTTCTTCTGGCTTGTCAGCATGTAATGGCTGCGGAGACTTGATCTCATTATACACCAGCATCCCAGTCAGTGCCCACTGAATGCTTGAACTCTACAATGGTATTAATTGTCCTCTGTTCCGTCTTTCCTCTTTAGCTCTATGTGTCGACCGACCTGGGCAGGAAGTGGACATTGCTGCAGGAACGCGTCAGCAAGGATCGTTTTTTTTGGTGGGTGTTTCTTTGTTGCTCCTCTCAGTTTTCCTGGTTGGCTGGAGTCCTTCAGGTGACTTTTCTTTGCCAGCCAATCGGCTCTTTGATGAGATTCCAGGCATCTGGATATTAAAGCTGGTGTTGATGCGCAGCATGTGCATAACAGCCAGCAGATTTGTCGATTGAATTTCAGCCCCTGATTGTATATGATGCAATAAAAATCCACCAGGTGTCTATTCGTTTTAAATCAAATGTGTCTTTAAAGTGAGGAGAGACGTTCCTGGGCTGCTTAGCTCATGTGTTGAAGGTTTATAGAAGGAAAGTGAGCTACAGCCACGATGACACAATGAAGATCGGAAGCGAGATCTTTCAAACCACCAGCTGCGGGCCTAAACGTCATTACACGCGGTGTTCTTTAATGCATCTCCCCAGGAGCGTGAGTTAGAAGGTCAAAGAAAATGCAGGTCATGCCAGGCTCAGGCTGGTGTCCTTAAACATGGAGGTACTGAGCTCTGGGCAGACGGATTTACGTGCCTGTAATTGACACGCCGAGTCATCACTGGCCAGAGGCAAAATGCCAGATCTCCTCTTTAAACACTTTCCGTTTGTGTTTGGGGGGGGGGGGCTCGGCCAAGGTTCGAGCGTGAAGCTCTGAAATGCTCTAAATGAGCCGTGATGCTGTCACTTTTTATTCACGTCTAAAGCGTGAGCCTCAGCTGTCACCGGTCACCGCGCCGCCAGCTTCATCGCTGTATGTCACGCAAGGAAACCCCCCCTTTACGTACCCCAAGATGTATGACTCTCTCTGCAGCGTCTGGCTCTCAGCGTTCAGCCACTAACAGTAACACATACAGGAGACCTTGGGCGATTCCATTCCCGGATCTGCAAAGCCCTTAAATTTACTCGGGGACTTAATGCACGGAGAAAGGGAAGAATTAGCGGATTGTTGACTCTGGAATGCGCTTATCCTCTCTTGGATGTTCGTTCTCCTAAAAACTGGCCGCCTGCAAGCCAGTCTGTGTAAATCACATGACCCCGGGTGCTCCTGAGAAACTGGGTCTGTCTTTGCCCATGCGGGGTGGTCTACTGTCCTTTCTGCTTGCGCAAGGCCTGTTTTTCTCTTCATTTTTTCTGTGTTGGGTTTTGAGGTTATTAAGCTATTAATCTTCCGGTGAGCCTTGACGGTAATCGTGCTATGTGAACAGACACGGGAGCCCCACGGAAGGGGGATTCCCGCGTCTCACAGGCAACTGCACAGGACGAATCAGCAAAACAGGAAGAGAGAAATGCGGGGGAGAGGAACCCTGACAGCTGGAACAGCAGGGGAGACTAACAGTGGGTAGAGCAGGACACGTGCAGGAGAGGCAGAAAGGTATAACCCAGGAGAGGAAGGAGAAACACAGAAGAGAGGAGACTCACAGGGGAAAATCACAAGACTGCATACAACAGATTAAATATGAAATGAAACCATTAAACCAACAGGTGTTTCAACAGTGTTTCACCTGGAAATGTGGTGTCACCGCTGACCCCTGAGTAAGGCTCCTAATCTCCAACTGCTCCAAATACTGTCTAACCCTGCTTTTTCAAAAGATGTATGTCATTTTGATGTAAATGATTTTGAAAACTGGCTTTTTTCCATCGAGATGTTTTGTATTTCATGAACTTTCAGTTTGACGGTAAAATCGGTATTCCATGTCATCTCTTCCGGAGGCTGTGTCTTATGTGGGGATATTGTCTTGCCAGTCTCTGATTACTCATTTTGACACGGGGCTATTTAGACACAAGCTGTGGAATTGCATCCAGATAACCAGGCTTTTTGGGGGGAGATTGATGGGGAAATCGCACTCACGAAGTGCACGTCTTCCTCTGTGCTCATACCAGCTTGCTAATTGCTTGTAAAGAGAGCTTTATTGGACCCCTAATGGAGGTTTCAAGCCATGTCTCAGTCTTTACTGCACTAATTACATTAATTTTGTGGCAGGGATAATGCAGGGTAGACACTAAAGTTGTCTGTTTTTCTCACGAAACGCCGCTGGTTGTATATGAGCTCGGCGAGTGACATGGGACTCGTTAATCAGGCCGGCCTGGTGCATCTTTCATTTGCAAGGTCATTTGTAATGTGCCCGTGCAGATGTAGGCCGAGCCGAAGCCGATGTGTCTGAATCTGATCGCTAACCGATGTGTCCCACGTGGCGGCAGGTCTGTGGCGGGCGTGGACGTCGACCCGGATCTGGTGCACATGGAGATGCAGGAGACGAGCGGAGGTATGACGAGAACATGCCTGTGCGTGCCTGTGTGTGTGTGTTTCTTACACAACAGGGACCCCCAGGCAGTCCACTGGAAGCTGGGAGGGAGCTAAATTGTGGTCTGACTGGGGTCCCTGAAGACTGGGTTGAGAAACACTGCTTTAAAATGCGATTTTATGAACTCCACCATCACTGCCACCCATGTGAATGTTTCCTTAGTGACATAAATTTTCTGTGTGACCTGGGTGGAGAGGTCAAGGCAGGTCGTTCCTCAGGGGCCCCTCGCACCCACCAGAACCTCGTAACTGTGAGTTAAGAGCGAGCTTTATGCTGACCTCAACGGTACCTTCAGCAGAAGGTGTTCCTGAGCCCTGGGCTCCTTATGTTTTAACTGCAGAACAGGAATATGGAAGGACAACATGGTGGGGGTAGGGGGGGTACAGTACCTCGCCGGCTGATGTGGGGTGCTGGCATTCCACTATAACCCTCCTGCTGTACCATTCCCCGAATTGGGAGGCCATGCAGCGAAGGCCGCACACAGCCTGGGAGTCGCCTGCCACCTCTCCCCAGGGCCTGCTGTGGAATGTGGGGCACCCAGTCAGGTGGCCTGCCCTGATTCCCGCAGCCAGCTGTAATGGCGCTGTAGAATGGGTTATTAGGCGAGAGGGATGCAGTCTTCTGTCATTAATATGGCCTGTATCTGTCCTCCCCATTGTAACCCCATTTTACATACTACAGTATATTATCTGTTAATGAGGGGTTGGCCAATCATGCCATAGGGAGAAATACAGAATGAAAGTCACAATTTGAGGAAAAATTATATCATCTTTTCCTTTTTTATCCAAGGTCAGGGACAGAAAAAGCCGCAGTCCTGTGCAGCCCCCTTAGATTCACTGCGCTGTTTTATTGCGGCGCAGTGCTGCAGAGCATCTTATTACTTTGCACCATGCAGCTGTATTGTTAATATCGTTAAATCTATTTAACTTCTTACAGGAGCATAATACCCTGATTTGGGGGGGGGGGGGGGCGTCCAATGGGTTAGTTACCAGTGATTCCAGTGATTTCAGCTCCCAATCTCACATCTGATGTCTGAGTGTGATTTTTTTTTTTCCCAGCATGCCCTTCGTTTGCACATGCTGCAGGCAAAGAAGGAGATAAAAAGCACAGAGTTTCCTTGAAGCGAGGCTGGCCTGGGGGGTGTAGCCCTGGGCTGGGTGCAGGGACTGTACCTTTGGCTCCTTAAAGCAAGTCTGAGTCCAATGGACGGGACGGATGGAGAGCCCCCCCCCCTCCACCAACCGTGTCATGTCAGCGAGTCTTTTCCCAGCCAGGAAATTGGCATGGGTGTATTAGATTGGCATGTCCAGGCGGCACAAACACACTACCCTGGCCGACATTGTCCGATATAGGTCTAATTTCAGCCTTATATATTTTTCTGTTGTTCTGCCTCATTTTCCTGTATTTCCCCAGCCAGTGCCCTTTTTGTCCTCGATTTCAGTAATTATTCTCCAGAACATTCCTCGCCATACGTTCCCCGGAGCGCGACGCACGCGTCTCACCTTGAGGCGAGACCCAGACTGAGTAAGCAGTCGGCGCGTGTGGCGGGGATAAGTCCGAGCCGTGTTGTCCTGCCTCGCTGACGTTCCTCCTCCTCCTCAGGTGGCCTGGTTGCACGTCCGGCGCAAATCACTCTCCCTCCGTGGCTGCTTTACAAGTATTAAATATGGAATAATAACAGAACAAACCAAGGAGATGCGCGGCCGCGGACACGACTCGGAGAATCACCTTGTGTACCCGTGTTTGTCTTGTGGTTTTGCCCTGTCTCTCCTGTGGCTCGACAGCGTACCCGCTGTGTGAGACCCAGTTCTCCCCCCGGCGTGAAATCCGCCATTATGTGGTGCCCCCTATGGCTTGCGGTGCTTTTGCACGTCTTAGTTGCCGAATCCAGCAGATTGCTTCGTTTTCCCAGAATAGTTGTTCTGAAAATGTAACAAAACTGTAAGAGTAACTGCAATAATTATATAAATTATTAACAGTCAGAGCTGATAGACGTAATGGCAACAATGTCCTGCGATTTTCAGTGGAAGGAAGCCAAAGGTCGGCGAACAAGAAGTGGAAATTCCCAAGGGAGATGCAGGAGGGAAATAAGCTGGCCGGGCTCCTTTCCTGGGTGCGCTGACACGGTTCAGCAGAGAGACGCGCTAAAAAGCGCTTCTGTAAGCATCCAGCTGGACCCCGGTTGAGCGGGGCAGCGGCGCCCAGCTGGATCACCACAGCGCCTCCACGTCCCCCCGCCTGGGCTGCAGCCAGCTCCCAAATCAGCGATTCAGCCAGCGCCGTGTTTGTGGATAAGAATATATAATTCACAGCTGTGATTAAGGCAGTTTTTGTGCAGTGGCCAGGATAGGTACGGTACCAGTGGATGCTGGGAGGTTTTGGGCTCAGTCTTCTTGATGTATTGCATGGCAGTGTTGACTGCTCCAGCTGTAAGGAGCGCCTGCCCACTGGAGGTATCTGCGTACTCCTCAGTGCTAAGAGGGCTGATATTTGCTAAGAGGGACAATAGTTAATTCCTTCAAAGTGACTTGAGATAGTCGTCCGTCATTGCTTACTGCACCCATGTTACCTTTTGAGTGAATCTCTGACGCAAATCAAGGATAAGTGTCTCACTCGAGACTACTCCAGTGCAGTTAATCTTTGGACCCAAACCTAAGTCCAGGTCCTTAAGCTCAACCCCCATCCATCCATCCATCCATCAACTCACCCACCCATCCTGATCTGCATCCTGCATCTCCACAGGCTTTCTCTACGTGACCTGCCTCATCCAGAACTGCTCGGACAAGATGGTGACGGCTCAGTTCCTCGGCAAGATCGACCAGAACTCACTGTCGGTGCAGGACAGCTACATATTTGTGAAGGTAAGAGCTCTTCACGGTCACGGTTTGTGAACTCGGGCCTGTTCTGTACCCATAGTGCCGCTGCATGGTGGCTGTTTCTGAATAAATCCCGTCCTGGCTATAGGATTGGGGTGTGGTCTGCTTAATTTACACAAAGCCTGTACAACACATTCAGATGTGGGGTGGGGGTTTACAGACCTCTGTACTGTAACATCAGCCACGGTCAGCTTATTTTAATTTGTATGACACCAGGGGAGGCAGGGACAACGGAGATGATGACTGTTTTTATTAATACTGCGTTTGATACACGAGAAGCATCTGGATGTCACTGGGGGTGGGTTTAGTGGACGTCAGAGAAAGTACTTTACATCTATTAATTTTCATACAATCTTGCTGTACGGCATACCATCACTTATAATAAGCGTCCAAACACTGTAATTTAACATGACATTGATTTACAGCGTCACGCAGATGAATCTATAGAAAGTTACCAAACAGCTGGTGCCTGTTCCTCATGCTTCACTGAAGCATTTTTGTTTGTGTATCTCCAATAAATGCTGGAAACTGTTATTTATTCTGTCACCATGACAGGAAAGGTTTCTATATGCACATAATACAGAGACATAGATCATAACACGTGGTACAGATGTGGCTGTAGGGAACCCAGAAACTAAGTCAGAAACAGATATGAGTACTGCATAAAACGAAAGCAGCGATCATAAATCCATACATGTATTTATACATGCAAACTGTCACATCTGGTCATGCACGCGGGAACCGGGGAATCAAGGTTGGGAAGCGTAAGTCCAAAATGCGGGATTTATTAGGGAAACCGAGCCACAAGCACACAACACGGTGTACACGGTATACGACAGACCTGGGCTTACGGACTCAGACGTGGACTTAAATACACAGGATCACTGAGAAATAACATGGGACAGCTGGGTACATGGGGATTCCACACGAGGTAGACGAGGGGGGCGTGGCACACAGGGAGATCGTACGAGCAGGTCATGACAGAAACTGCACATACATGAAATACATTCACACATCGACATGCACGTATGTTTATGTCACTAATGCAGGTTGTGGTCTTTTCTTGAGTAAAATCTCTTCATACTGGGATGCTGTTGTTTTGTTCTATAAACACACTTTTGTAAGTGTTGTATTATGGGATGTTCTGGATACCTCCTGCCCCTCACCATTCCATTAAAGGGAGGACAGAACATATTCATCTTGTTTCTAATTCATTTTTTTCAATTGCAGATAGAGGCAGTAACATTCCTCTTCAGCAGCATATCTCTGTCTCAAGGAGGTTATTTTCAAATGTATGTCATAAATCAAAAATGTCCTTCTTTCTTCACAAAATAAAAATGACTCTTGTGCCTATCGGTTTGGATAGAGCCATATCCTTGAGTTCCACTTTTGTATGATGGCTGATTTATTGAGTTTACTTTGCAAAGATTAGTTTGTGTTGTTGTCCGAGGTACATGATCACCATTAATAACTGAAAAAAATTATCCGCAGCTTTGACACGCAGATATATATATGAGCACAATTTCAATGACTGGTGATAACCAGGCTAAATATTTATGGCGACTGTTTAGTTTTTTGGTTTAATTGAGACGTACTGCTCTCATGTCCATCAAGAAAAATAACTTTTTAACCAGACCAAAAAGGTTGGAATATCTTAATGATTAATCACGTAATGCGTGTGTGTGTGCGAGTGTGTCTGTGTACATGTGTGTGTGCATGTGTGTGTGTGTGTGTGTGTGTGTGTGTGTGCATGTGCGTGTGTGTATACATACTGTATATGTGTGTCTTGCACATGCATGCATGTATATATGTGATATGAATGCCTGTCTCAGTGCGTCCATTTTTCCACTGTCTTGGTTAGCGTCGTGTCTCTCTGCTGTCTGTATGAAGTAGACCTGCATTACGTCATGATGTGTTGATTTTCTGGGGCACTGTGGGTCGGGGAAAGAGCAGCTTCACCGGGCTGCACAGCTCTGGCAGTAATAAAAGCTGACATTTTGAGTTTTATCCTTATAGAGTCCCCGCAGGCTCACTCTTATAATGTGATACACTTTCTGCTCCTCTCTCCAGTCTACTGTCTTCTCCTCCCTCTCGTTTCCCTCGTCTCTTTTCTCTCTGCCTCTCCCCACCCACCTTCCCTCCCTCTCTCTTCCCTCCGCCTTCATCCTTTCCTTCTCGTCCGCTCTCCCGCTTTGTCGTTCGTCGTCCGGCTAACCGGACCCTGGATGTTATCAGGGGAAGGTCTGCTTTTGAGTCCCTCTGCATTCACTCCCAAAGCAGAAGCACGTTTGCGAACGTTCTTCTTCTCGCTGAGCCCAGACCCTGGATGACAGGCCCTTCTGAGAATATTCTTACCTGGTTGCTTCATTTAAAACAGTGATCAGATTTGCTGTGTTAAATCACCATTGCGCTCCATCGCATGTCTGTCTGGGCCTGTCAGTGGGCGTGCCTTTCCGTGTGGACTGTCATGAACATTCGATGGAAGTTCAGCAAAGCGCAGTCTGCCAGCCATTGTAGACCACAGCCAATGTAGACCACAGCCTCTCATGGGTTTATTTCATTCTACTTGCTGATGCTTTTATCTACTGCTAATACGACTTTACTGACTAAACAGATGCAGACAGCGACTGGGTCTGATGCCGACGCTCTTAAACGCAGAAGCCACTTAACCTTCCACATGTAACGCCATGTGACTGTGTTCCTTCCATCTCGCTTTCAGGTGACCACTGGGAACCGCACGAAGCACTACGTCTCCTATCGGCGGAACGACTTCGTCCAGATGAGGTTCCCCAAGTACGCCTTGCCCAAGGTACGGTCTCATTAGTCCTCTGGAAGACCTTGTGCATACTTTGGCGGTCAGCCATGTAGTGTCATTAAAAATTGTCTTCTGTGTGATGAATCATGACCGGCAAGGGAAGAAAATAAGCAGTGCTTCGCTGTGAGGCCTGTGATAGGTCCATTGAGGTGGTAGGGGAGGGGTTTGCTTGGCAAGTGCCAATGGAAAAGCTCCTTAGGGCTTTTCACTGCAGGCATCATTGTTCTTGTCATTAGGACAGAGGTAATGGACAAGGGTGCCCCATAGGAAAACCTAGACAGATCAGTACTGAACACATCCCTCTGGAACAAGGGACACCTGGGCTTCCCACATATTGATTTTCGATTGGACTTGATGGTTATCCAAGCTCTTAATGTCATGTCATCTCTGAAAATATTTTGAGCATATTTTATATGATTTTGTTTGTCATTTTCTATTTATTAATTGTACTGTCAATTATTCACATTTTATAATGCACTATTATGGTTGTCAGGGAAGCAATTTCTTTATGTTACACAGTAACAGTAAAGTGCTTGAAATTCCAGTCACGGTTCGAATTTTACCTTAAGTTAAAATGATCAAATGGAGTGTGATATCAGAAAACTTGTGTTAATTGATATAGTCATTAAATAACTGGAGATACATCTACGTGAAATATGATAAAGCCTGAAAAATTATGAAAATATAGGGAAGATACCGTTTCAGAAACCAGGCAGCACCATAATAACACTGCCAGGGTTTTATGATTTGAGGGGTTATGTGTTCAGCGGGTCTAACACTGAGAGTTTTGGGACAGAGGTAGACAGACAGAGCTAAATAATTTCTCGTGAGAAAATGCAAAAAACTACGAAAGTGGTGTGATGCACTCTGGAAGAGGAGGGAGTGAAGAGAGGAGATGAGCGGGATGAGGGTCCGTTCCTGGCCCGCGCTGTAGTGCCCGTGTGTCTAACCAGCGGCTTGTGGGCCATCTTTAAACAGCCGTGGCTCTTCCATCTTCTCACTTTCCCTCCATCTCGTTTTCAGCTTTGTTATCACTTTCCACAGTTGATTAGCTAGCTGTTCAGACATTGAGCTGCTAATGAGTGAAAATGGCTTGAGAGTTGGGCATGTGGTGGGGGTGAGGGGGGGGCTTGACATAGTGATGCTTCATATAAAACACCCTTTTTTGGGAGCGGCAGCAGGATTTCATGCTTCGTACGTGCAGATGTCCCTCAAACGGGCCGGATTAGCTACAGCTGGGAGAATCAGAGGTGTCAAACGCTCCTTTATCTCTCCCTTTTCCGCCGTCGTCTGGGTTTATTTGCTTGCAGCGTGACGTTTCGCCACGACCTCGGTCATCCCGCATGGAAGCGGCACCATATTGCATCGTTTAGGGTCTTCTTGTGGAAATATTAAAACCAAGAGTGTGCTTGAAGCTCCTGCTGTTCTGCTCTCGGAGCAGACTGCTAAGCAGGAAGAGGCTCACAGAGGAAGACGGCGACATCTGTCCCCGTTGTAACGGCGGGATTTAAAGCAGCCTTTTGTTCCCTGCCATTGGCTCACCGTGACCATGTACTGGATAAGCGGTTATGGGAGAAGGATGGAAGGTTTTTAAGGTGGCTTTGGCAGATGGTGTGCAGAGTCTGTGACACAGTAGCAGAAAGAAACAGGACAAAGGGATCAAACAAACAGGTCCTGCTCAATGAATAACAAGAACAGGATCCCTTTAAGAAGAGCAAACGCGATACACTTTCATCACCTGAGGCTCTTTCTGATGATCTATCCCCGTAGTGCAGACGGTGGGTCTAGTCCAGCTCCAAGCTGTCTTTTGTCTCCCACCAGCTTATTATTGTTCCCCTGTAGCTACAGGTGCTAAAGAAAAGGCCCAAAGCCTGTGATAGCTGAGGCTTCTCCTACTCCATCCGTCTGGTTCCCCTGGATGGCCCAGCCTCCCCTGAGAGCTTCCCGTAGGAGCGGAGAAGCAGAATGGGAAGTTGGGCATCAGAACATGCTTCATCTTGGAACGTAGCACCATCTTCCATCCAGGGTATCTGGTAGCGTAGCACGGTGCCCCGGTTTCTGTGCGCTCTTCACGACGGCAGTCGGAGGTGTTGGGGGTCTTCTCCTCCTCCAAACTCTTCTTCCTCCTGGTCTTCCGTACCATCAGGAGACTGCGGGGTACCACCAATGAACGGGATGCGGATCTCGAGTTATGCTAGAGAATATTGTCGGTTTTTGTATCTGAGAAAGGAACAGGAATTTCTGACGTATTCAACTTGAAATAAGTGGCAACCTAATACACGATTACTTACAAGATACTGAATAACATTGATGTATCCATCAGAGTTATACAGCACTATTAGGCTGATGAAAAGGGCTTCCATTAAGTAGCTGACTGCCCTGAGTTTCTGTACTATACTACAGTATACAGCAGAGACACTATGGTATTTTTTAGCCAAGTAACATAAAGATATAAGACATTCTCTTTAATGAAGTTGGGTAGCTTGAATCCTTAGATATTTGGGGAATATTATTGGCCAGAACAACAAATTATGTATGCTTTTATTTTAGGCTGCATGTTGTGACTGTGGGGGCGGCATGGTGGTGCAGTGGTTAGCACTGTTGCCTCACACCTCTGGGACCCGGGTTCGGGTCTCCGCCTGGACTTCCTGTGTGTGGAGTTTGCATGTTCTCCCCGTGTCGTCGTGGGGTTTCCTCCGGGTACTCCGGTTTCC